>JAQPPZ010016705.1:1200000-1631629 GCA_028583015.1 Wollemia nobilis
TGTCAGAATGCTGAGAGTTCCAGGGATTCAAGTTTGACTCCCTTATTTTCTTCAATTGTATTGGGATACTTGCTCGTTTGTAGTGATAAAAATCACCATTTATTTTTATATATGTTTTTTTGTGAGCAAGGGATTTGGATTTTGAGTGATAAGAATCACTATTGTATGTGCTTTTTGATGCATGCACTCTGGTGGTGATGTCAAATTTTTTGGATTTTTGAAGTTTTGCAAAATTTTGATGTTTGCAACTTTTTGAGAACTTGGGATTCTTAAGGAATTGGGTAGGGAAGATGCTTGTCCTTTTGCTAACTCTCAAAATTCTTGGGGTCATTCACACAGGGAGATGAGCAAGATAACCATTTCACTTATGGTGACCTAGATTACTATGCAGGTTTCATATTTCGTTCACACAACTCAAGAATTTTTATGTGTTTTAATTTGTGTTGGGATGTTACGTAACAAGGTGTGATCCAAGTAGAACTCTACCTTCATAAAATCTGTTTGACTTGGTACAGTACGTGGCTAGAAAGCAAAAATGACGACTGAAAGACAAAAAATCTTGATACATTAGAAGACCACTGACTCTAGTGTGGTAAAAAGTAGTGAATGGCACTTGTTTGTTGTTTTATAAAATGGAAAAATGTGGAACAAGATGGACTAGCAGAGTAATTACAGTATATGGTACCTTTAACCTGTACGACCACAAATATGCAATGTATGGGTGTGATGCTTAATGCAGCTACATATTTTTGTATTTTTGATGGATTGATTTTTGTGAATATGAAGATGAGATGCGAGAAAAGTTTTTATTGATGAATTTGAGCATGCCTAGAAATGAGATGCAATTTTTTTGTTGTTTTTGATGATTTTACTGTTTTTGAATTTTCTTATTTTTGACCAAGTGATTGTGGGAATCCTTGGAGATTTTTGGGATTGACCAAGCGATTATAGGAATCCTTGGAGCATTTTGGGATTGACCAAGTGATTGTAGGAATCCTTGGAGCATTTTGGGATATGGCTCTCTTAGATATGGAATGGTCACAAATAACTGATGTTCAAGGGTTTTGTTTCCTTGATCCCGTCAAGAGAGGCTAGCCGCTACATCTCGGGTCCTATTTTGCTATCAATTACATATGGACCTAACCAAATTTCTGTGAATTTGTCCCTTAGGTGGGACGGTAAACTAGAGTTATGTTATTTTTCCTTCAAGACCAAATCACCAACCCGAAAGTCCCTTAGGTGAACTTTCATGTTGTAAGCTTTCTTAAGTCGCTCTTGATAGATACGTAAATGCTCGAGAGCATTAATGTGTTGTTCATCAAGCAACGTAAGCTGGTCTAATCAGGCCTACCATGCAACATCATCATTGATGAACTCTTGCATTGATATGCACAGGTCAGGAATTTCCAACTCGAGAGGCATGACTGCCTCGGAGCCATACACGAGAAAAAATGGAGTTGCCCTAGTGGGCATCCGAATGCTAGTGCGATAAGCCCACAGGGAAAATGGAATTTGGATGTGCCAATCCTTATGACTATCTGTGACCATATTTTTAAGGATGGCAACTAGCGTTTTGTTTGATGCCTCTGCTTGCCCATTTGCCTACGGATAATAGGGTGTCAAAAAACTATGCTAAATTTTGTACTTTGTGGTCAAAGCATGCACATATTTGTTCTTGAATGGCATCCCATTATCCGAGACTATTTTGGATGGAATACCAAAATGACATATGATGTTATGCAAAATGAACTCCACTATGCGGGGTCCTATCCTAGAGGTAAGCAGAACTGCTTCCACCCACTTGGTGAAATACTCTATGGTCATTATGATAAAAATGTGACGGCCTGACAATGCAAGGGAGATCTTTCCAATTAGATCGAAGCCCCACTATGAAAATGGCCAAGCGGACTGGACTATCTACAAGGCCTGGGAAGGTACGTGTATCAAATTGGCATGATGTTGACACTTCATGCACTTCTTGACATATGCGCAACAATCTCGCTCTAAAGATGGCCAATAATAGCCCATGTGAAGAATGCACTTTGCGATGGCCATACCACTGAAGTGGCCACCACATGTACCATCATGCACTTGGGTGACTACCCAAGTGTATTCTTGCTAGTCCAAGCAACGAAGGAGGATTCCTTTGTAGCTGCATCGATACAAAATGTCTCCTATCAAGACATACTTAGCCGCTTTCTGCTTGAATGCTCGTTTTGCGGCATGTGTCAATCCAAGCAGGAGATTACCTAACTTGAGGTAGTCTCTAATGGATAAATACCATTCCTGCTGATCGAAAGCCTCGATAGTATGAACAACTAATCCCTCTTGAAGTTCATCCCTAGCAAACGCTGAGCGGGAGAGAACTTGTAAGAATAGCATTGTGTTGCTATTAATGGGAGTAGGGGAGAACAAGGACCCCCAATTGGCATGTTTCAGATGATCGTGGATTCGAGAGAACTTATCCAAGAATGGTTCAATCTGGATCATGTGGATTCCTGGCATCAAGTCAGAGCTTGCACACTCCATCACGGATTGCAATAATGTTTTGACTTGAATGGTTGTCATATCATCAGAAAGGTCTTACGGGATTAGTGACCCCAAGGAGGCCATTGTGTCTACAAAACGATTCGATGACCGAGGGAGTGCCTCGATGTCGTACCACTCAAGTTTTGCCAAGAATTTTTCCACAAGGGATTTATAAGCCTGCAGTACTGGGCATTTGCATTGGAATACCCCTTTGACTAGATTGACAATTAAAAATGAATCACCAAAGATGTTCAGTCATTTTATGTTTATGGCGATTGTTGTCTGAAGACCTATGAGCAAGGCTTCATACTTTGCATTGTTGTTAGTGCATGGGAAATTTAATTTAAATGACAGGGGCATTGGAGTGCCCTGTGGTGTGAAGAATACTATTCTCGTGCCACCACCTTGCTCACATTTAGAACAATCAAAAAATAGGGTTATGTCAGCCTATGACTCAGGCTCCTTAGAATCTAGTGATTCTAAGACATAGAAGACCCCATCATCGGGTAGTTCTATGACTAGAGGCTGATCATCTTTGAGAGGAGCCTTTGCTAGTTGATTGGCTATGACCTGTCCTTTGATGGATTTTTGTCCAATAAACTCTATGTCAAATTTTGTCAACAACATGATCCATTTCTCCATGCAACTACTATTATAAGTACGACTCATCATGTATCACAATGGATTATCCTTAGACACAACATACGTAGTGTTGCTCAAAATGTAGTGGCATAGCTTTTTGGTAACAAACACCACTGCCAAGTAGAGTTTCTCGATGTATGCATAGTTAAGTTCATAACTGACCAGGGTGCGACTAAGATAGTAAGTAGTCTGTTCTTTTTGAAGTTCATTTTTTTGGGCTAGCATGGTGCCTAGTGCCACCTTAGTAGCTGAGATGTATAAGTAGAATGACACTCCTGTTCTAGGTGGTGCCAACGCTGGAGGCAAAGCCAAGTATCATTTGATGTCATCAAAGGCTGACTGGCACTCGTCATCCCAGTGAAATGCTACCCCCTTGTGTAATAATTTGTTCATGGGTCGGTACTTGTCAGATAGCTACACTATGAAGTGTTTAATTGATGCAACCTTTCCCTATAGACTTCTGAGCTGCTTAATGGTAGTTGGTGGAACCATTTCAAGGATTTCCTTGACTTTGTTTGGGTCCACCTCGATGCCTCGCTTTGAGACTATGAAACCCAAGAGTTTTCCATATGTGACACCAAATACGCACTTCTTGGGATTCAATCTAACTTTATGCTCCATGAGGTGATCGAGGATCTTGCTTAAGTCATCGAGATGATCTGGGCACAAAAGATACTTGGCCAACAAATCATCCATGTAATCTTCCAAAGTTTTATGCATGTAATCGTGGAAGATGTACGTCATGGCACGTTGGTAGGTGGCGCTAGAATTTTTAAGGCCAAAGGGCATGACCTTATAACAAAATGTCCCCCAAGGCGTTGTGAACACCATTTTTAGTTGGTACTCGAGATTGATACGAATTTTATTGTATCCCGAGAAACCATCCATGAGGGATAGCATTTAGTGACCTATTGTAGCATCTACCAATGCATCGATGCTTGGAAAGGGGAAATCATCCTTAGGACTTGCTTTTTTTAGATCTCAAAAATTAGTGCATATGTGAATCCTCCCGTCGGGGTTTTATGACGGGCACCATGTTGGACAGCCATGGCGGATAATCCACGTAGATGACAAACTATGCATCCAACAATTTTTGTAATTTGTCTTTGACCATCAAGGCTATTGTTGGGTGCATCTTACGTAGTTTTTTCTTAACTGGCTTGATTGTCGGATCAATCGTTAGATTATGCATGACTAGCTATGAATCTAGCCCCGACATGTCTCTGCATGACCATGCAAAAACCTCATTCTTCTCTTTGAGAAGGGCAATGTAGTCAGCTTGTTCTTAAGGGGATAAGCTTACCCCCAGCTTGATAATCTATGGATTTATTGGATCTAAGCCGATGTCTATGTCAGTCGTTTCCTCAATCGACATGTGGGATCCGTCTTCCAAATGATGTGGAGTTGGGATCAAATGGATATCATTAACTGAGTTTAAATCTGCATTGGGAACCTTGGGTTCCTCTTCAGCATGAAAGATATCTTGAGTTGTTCCTGGGGTAAAATGAGGCATTTTATCGAAAGGCTAGTACTCTGATGGGGATGGAGGTGAATAGACGCGATCCTAGTCAATGGTATCTATGTCTAGATGCAAGGATCGTGCTGGATCGGTCGGATTGTGGATGGGTGTGGTCAAGTCAATGGAGATCATGTGGATGAAATGATTTTGGTCTCCATTACCATGGGTGTGATGACTCAAACATTTTGGATGTTCTCTGTGTTATGGATCTTGTTCTATAGGTACTAGCATGAATGGATTGGACTTATGTGCTAATAGGAGGACAGGGTCTGCCCTCAACACTGATATCACCCTAGGGTCTCAGAGTGGAAGGTGCTTTTCGTGTACCTAGAGCGGCGGATCCAACACTTGATCCCACCCTGCTGGTTCTACGTACCACTCGTGCCCTAGGACTATGCTCATCTATGCAAATATGTCATTAATCTCCAAAGGGTATCATTGTTGCATTTGTCACATGTGGTTGAGATAGGCCATCTCAGTTTCATCTTCTAAATCACTGTCGAAGATCCAAAAGCATTCATTGGCTCCAAAAATTGCTTGCGACATATGAGTCTCATCTTGTTCAAGAAAATTAATCTGGTCCCATTGTGGTTGTTCCACTCTCCATGGGGGGACCTGATTCTCTTGACGTGGCACTGGCTAAATTGGAGCTTCTAGAGGGAACAAAGTCAAAAAGATCTCTTGATAGTTATTCATAGGAATTTCTCATGAGTGATCACTATTAGATTCGAAGGGATCATATGACAATGGTTCATATTCTAATTCATCCTTTGAAGATCCTTCTAGACACTGCTTATACCTTCCTTGAAAGTGGGTTCCTAAAATTTTGCCTCTCTCTAGCAAAAGAGAAGGGTTATTGATGTTAAAAAGGGTGGTTGTTGACCATGGGAGGTAATCTCCCAATGTATATGTTGTGTTTGGGTTGGCATAAGGATCTGATGCCAATCCACCCTTGTTGCCTATTCCTAGGCCTTGCATGTTTTCCACCAAGATGTCCAAGGGCAAGGGGTGGTTGAATCCTACTCCTGACTTGTCATAAGGCATTTGGTATCTTTGTTGGCAAAGGACATGCACTCCTTGCTCATACCTGCATAGCCCGTATCCATGCCAATTGCATTGGCTAAGATATCTCAGAGTGAAGTTTGGGTTAGACAGATAGTTGATGTAGACACCAAAACAGCACCAATCCGATTAAGTGACTACAAACACTGATCGCATTGACATACACAGCTTTCAGGGCAGCCCTCAGAGGTCAAACAGTGGTCCTAGCCACTCACATTGCAGTTTAGAAGGTCAAAAAGTAAACGGAATAAAGATGGTCATTTTAACAAGCCTTCATTAAAACAAAGTCAAAACAAGCCTTCATCAAGCGAGCCTTAGTCAAAAACAAAGTCAAAACAACGCCTTCATCAAAGCAAGCCCCCATTAAAACCAAGTCTTAATCAAAAGTGGGCCTCGGTCGAAGTGTCGCGACATCACGATATCGCGACGTCACGATATCGTGACACTTCGGCGCCCAAAGCAAAGCTCTGCCCGAAGTGTCGCGATATCACGACGTCATGATATCATGACACTTCGGCGCCCAAGGCTTTGCCTTGGCCGAAGTGTCACGATTTCGTGACACTTCGACGCCCAAGGCTTTGCCTTGGCCGAAGTGTCACGATTTCGCGACACTTCGGCGCCCAAGGCTTTGCCTTGGCCGAAGTGTCACGAAATCGTGACACTTCGGTGCCCAAGGCTTTGCCTTGGCCGAAGTGTCACGATTTCGTGACACTTCGGCGCCCAAGGCCTTGCCTTGGCTGAAGTGTCACGATTTCGTGACACTTCGGTGCCCAAGGCAGGGCCTTGGCCGAAGTGTCACGATATCGTGACGTCGCGATATCGCGACGTCGCGATATCATGACACTTCGGCTGTTGCGACTAGGTGGACTTCAGCAGACATCAAGGCGGACTTCAGTAGACATTCAGAGGCAAACATTTCGCCATTCAAGGGTAGGCATTGACCAATCAGAGGCAGGCGTCGACCAATCAAAGGTAGGCATTAATACAACTTAATGACAAGTGGCAGCCGAAGACAGGCATTTATGACTCTTGCCTTGCATGCGCGCGTAGGTGGGTAGGTTGGCCATTGTAAGACTGTCACAGGGGCAGTCATGGAAGCCCAAGTCATGGAGGACTTTCCTACCTCTCGGGAAGGCATGGCCGCCATGTGGTGCCACTGCATACCCCTTTGAAGAGACCCCGTGGGTCTATAAAAGAGCAGACTTTCTCGCTCAAAGGAGGTTAACGAGCATTTTAAAAACACAACGAAGTGCTGTTGAACTCGAGACTAGATTATATCAGTTTGGATTTTCACCTTCTTCATCCGGAATCTCTTGTGAAAGAGAGGTTGGTGGGTGGTTTCAGAAGCGTAAGCCGAACCTTCAAACCAGACATTGGATCACAGGAATCCATTAATTTGCCGACAACACATAATCTTGGATTTTGGGCCAATTCCTGGTGGATTGGCGTCAAAGTCAAATTTTTACGGGGCGGCCCGCTTGGGCACCCCATGCACGTTCTTCGTTAGTATAAGCATATACTGTTTTCGAATACATAACAACAGTTTACGTTTTATATATATGCTATTTTAGAATACGTTAAAACAACAGTATATGTTTTATATGTTCGAACATATGCTGTTTCCGAAGGTTCCAAAACAGCAGTCTATGTTTTATATGTTTGAATATATGTTGTTTCCAAATGCTTTAAAACAGTAGCTTACGCTTTCACGTTCGGATATATATATATCTTTGCATCAACATCTGGCATTGCACTTCAGTTATTCCGAATACATCTAGCATTGCATTTTAGCTTGTTTAAATAGTTAATAGATCTATCTTGCATCGTGCTTTGAACATCTTATAGCTGCATTACGTTTTTGATTGAATGTTGTCCTACATTATGTTCTGTCCTCTTGCAGCAGGTGCTACTAACGGGTTGCTATTTTCTTGAACGCAGGATAAGCAGCAGCAAACAAAAGTTCGTTAACATCAGCGGCGGCAATACGTTGGCCCGCCCACTTTGCATGTGGGCATGCGGAAAGAAGATCATTATGCATGATTGTAACTGAGAATGTGTTACTGGAAAGACATATTGTAACAGAGTTTGAATCATATTAATAAAAAGGGCTATGCTCCTACTTTTAAATTGATTATATCTGTGTCATTTCATGTATCAATCTGGTTTCGCTTTTCAGTGCATCTTAATATTTCTTATTTCCGGAATCTCATGCTTTCAATGGCGATCACGGTGGGACCGTTCCCAGAATTTTAAATCACAGAAACTAATCAGATTTGTTGTGTTTGTGCTTAACAGGTACCTTTTTTAAGCCGAAGGTCAGAAACAGCAAGTCCGGGCAAAAAAAGGAGGTAAGGAGGTAAAGTTCTAAAACTGTCCCCGTCATTTTCTACTGTGTTATTTCTGTTTAATTTATTTGTTGATTTTTTTTTTTTTTACTGTCATTTTTTT
Organism: Wollemia nobilis; assembly: GCA_028583015.1. NCBI lineage: Eukaryota > Viridiplantae > Streptophyta > Pinopsida > Araucariales > Araucariaceae > Wollemia > Wollemia nobilis. The sequence goes on from JAQPPZ010016705.1 coordinate 1,208,201, forward strand.
TTAATTATTAAAGAAAGGTAGTCAATTTTCTTGCTTTATTTACTTAAAAAAAAAAAAAAAATTCAAATTTCTACTTGTTGTTTTCCGGTTTGTAGTATTTGTGTGGCATAGGGAAAGTTTCTTTTTGCTGCTTGTTTCATTTTTTTTTAAATAAAATGAACCACACACACTGCACGCGGTAAATTAAACCAAGGAGCTGGTCGTAAAACCCCAGCCCTTGAGCAAGACCAACGGTGGGTTCATCACCACCTTGGCTTAGCTTTGCATCCATTTCCCCGATTGTCACTGTTGTTAGGCGTAAATCCTGACGAAAGCTGACCGAGTGTTGTTGGGGTGATTCCCATGCATGCGAGGATAAGTCTTCTATGGTAGGTGTCATTAACAGGACAATCCCCCTTCCGTACCGCCTATGTTCCACGTACCATCTGCTCTCACGTACCTATAGTTTCCCTCTCGTAAGGGCGGGTATATAGAGAGGTTGGTATATCGGTCCGACAATGGTATATTGAAGGGGCGACCATTTATGGGAGTCATATGAGCCAACATTATGCATTTAAACGTTCTTCCAAAATTGCAAAAACAAAACAAAACATCAAAATGCACTAAACCAGCTTTAGGACACACTATCAATCCTTAAAAGAGACAATCACGGTTTTGTGTATGTGTGTGTTCATTTCTGCTTAGTGTAAACAAAAAGATAGATCATCATAAACGAGATAAAATCTGCTTAGAGAGTAGAGAAGCACCACAATGGTGTACACCCGTAGCCAAGCCCAATCAAGGGCGAACGCTGCGGAAGGTGCACAAAGAGAGGGCGCTAGTCGCCTTCGCTTTAGCCCTGAGGACTTGGCCATACCGCCTTGGCGGTCTGGCCTACAAGAAAGTCCACATCAGGCCACTTCAAAAAGGAACTATTGGGAACCTCCTCATTGGGGTATGCCCATTCAACACAGCCCCTTTCGGGAAGATGCTTTACATGTAGATCTTAATGTAAGTAGACAACCGCCTCTCGAGGCTAGATCTGAATGGCCGTAGCGCGATGAAGCGCTAGAGAGGCATAGTGTCCATGAGGAGAGACAGCGTGAATACGCTACCTCTTCTTTGCCTCACATTCGAACAGAAAGACAAAATCCAGAGCGTAGGGCTCTTTACACAGGGCGAGCCAACTCCGCCCGCCCCTTTCAAACCCATGAAAGGGAATACGAGGAAAGCCATCGCATTCCTCGAGGACAACAAACAGCGTGGGAACCTTGCGTTTTCGCACCTGCTAGGTATCATGATCATACATCGAGGCCAGAGCCTCAAGTAAATGTCGCCTACCTCGACAGAGGGAAGCAACCCATTGAAATTTTAGATCATCAAAATCGAGGCAAACACATAGGAAAAACATTTAAGCCTCCTGAGCAAAAGAGAGCAGACCAAGTTGACCCGACAGTCGCCAGACATGCCGCCCGCCAAGCCCGAATCTCGTAGCTTGAGCAAGGTCATCAGGAGTTAGAGTACTTATACCGCCTGAATAAAGAGCGCATGCAGCACGAAGCGGATGAGTTGCGCTATAAACTACCTGAGAGGGTGCCAACCCCTCGCACCCACAGAGAAGAACAATATGAGAGGCACAATCCTTTGGTGCAGGACAGGTCTCCGTGACCTCGTCAAGCTTTGCCTCCGAGACCTTATAGACCCGAGAGGGAGGCCACTCCCCGAAACAATGATGGGTACCCTCAACGGGGACTCAATCAGGGTCACAGGCCTCGTCCAGAGACTCCTCAAGAATTTTATGAGGAGTACGAACCAGAAATAGAACGGGCCAAAATGCCCCATCAAGGCGGGAGGGCTGCCACTCGGCCACCCCCCCATAGGCCTCCAGTCTCCCATAACTCACAACGGGAGCAAACAAAAGAGGAAGAAATAAAATCTTTCGATGCATACAAAGCGCTATTAGAGCGTTTGGAGTCTGTGGAGACAAAAGCTCTGGGCATCAAAAACCCACGTTGCGTCAACTCCGTAGTCATCCAATGCATCCCTCAGTACCCACACCTCTTTACCCTGAACATTTCAAGTTGCCTCAATTGGCAGTTTTTAAAGGTGAAGAGGACGCACAAGAACATGTCACAAGGTTCCTAAGTCAATGCTTCGGCATCCAAGATAATGATGCATTGTTGCTTAGAACTTTCATAACCACATTCGCAGGCCCCGCCTCGGATTGGTTCACACAATTACCCAAACACAACATAAACAACCTAGATCAATTAGTAGATGCGTTTCTTGAACGCTTTGCCTTCAACACAAGAAAGAAGGCATCACTGAGTGATCTGGCCAGCCTCAGGCAATATGAGGAAGAAACAATGGCAGCATATGGGAATCGATGGAGGGCTTTGCTTTCTAAGCTACCCTACCGTCCCCCTATGTCTGATCTAACACAAATGTTTGCACGGAGTTGCTTAAAATCAATCTCTGGTCTATTGCCGTCTGCAGCAATACGACAACTTAGAAGAAGCTTTGGCGCAAGCCAGAGTTATAGAAGAGATTAAGATAGGCGAAGGCGCAATCGCCAAGCCTAAAAAGAAAGAGTGGAATAAAACCACTAAGACTGGGACAACGCAATCACAACCCGCTGCGGTTAACCAAGTTGCGATAAATGCTCCCAAGCCTGTGCAAGAAATGCAGCCCCAAAAGGCTAATTACCAGGCAGTGCCTCCTAGTTACGAAAGAGATAATAAGAAACAGGAGCAGAATCAGCAGCGTCGCCCTAGGCGACAATTCACCCCTTACACGGAGTCCAGGGACTCCCTATTTGACCGCTTGTCAGCGGCAAATTTAGTTACCCTTCCAGAGATCCAAACTGTAGACCCTAACGCTCCCAAGCCTAAGGGATACAGAGAGGAATTGTATTGTAGATTCCATAGGAGAAGGGGACATGATTTAAACGGATGCTAGAAATTCAAAGGATTAATCCAAGATTTAATCGACAATAAAACATTGGCCGTGGACAACCCCATAGCGCCAAACAATCAACAAATGGGGGTATTCAAGGACCCTTTGCCTGCCCACGAGGCACAAGCAAAACCTCTCCAGATTAACGAGGTGCGACAGAATCTTCCCATGCAAGGATTTGTGGGAATGATTAGCATAGTGACAAGGAACAAAAAGTACCCAGCAGTTGCCCCCGAGGTAGCTACGAGGGAAGTTCCAACGACGTCGCAGCCTCAGCAATGCCCTGTGCAAGTACCTCCGCCTAGACCCGAGGTCACGATACGGACCAAACTCACGTAGAGTTTGCGGACCACATCGGCTAGGCTTTCCATTTACGAGCTTATTCAACAGTCAACACCTCATAGAGAAGCTCTTATGGAAATATTAAAAGCCATCGAATTACAGCCTCACGAAGCAAATTCTTTCAACAACTTCGTGGGACATGTGAAACGATGTACGGAGCCGGTCATCACCTTCAGAGAGGATGAAGTCAAAGCAATATCGAATGACACGGTAGATCCACCCCTGCACGTTATTGCACGGGTCAACGGGATCCCGTACAAGAGAGTGTTGGTAGATACTGGCTCATCCAGTAACATCATTACCACTGCAGCACTAAAACATTTAAAGCTGCCAACCTCTCATATCACAGCCTCCACGTACACACTACGAGCTTTCAATGATGCAATATGCTCGACAGTCGGCACAGTTGTTCTACCTGTCCAGGTAGGACAAAAGACAATACCAACATTGTGCCATGTGTTGGAAGGCGAGATGGCTTACAATATACTGCTAGGGCGGCCTTGGATTCGGGACATGAAGTGTGTCCCTTCCATCGCTCACCAGTGCTTAAAGTATGCTTTTGAAGGAGAAATACATGTAGTCCCGATGGACTTAGAACCCTTCAAGTATTGCAATGCGGTACAATTAATGCCTCAGTCGACCCTCCCTTCAACGCATTTGGATTTCCAGTTAAATCCATCCAAACAGGGTCCAATACCGCAGGCACCACTGGTGACCAAATCACCAAAATCCCAGCCAGGTGAATCCTCATCATCTGCTCCTTCATTACCAACGCCACCTGTCATGGCTAAACAGAAGGACAAGGGAAAACAGATCATGGAAGAGGCTCAGCCCCTAGAAGAGGGTTTGCCCACAATATCAACAGTATCAACAGAGGAAACACCTAGCACTACGGAAGCTGAGATTCCTAAACCACCAAACATGGAATGGACGTAGGAAGGACTCCCGTTCCCTCCCTCCCAAGCATCAACAATCACTGTTGAAATGGCCAGCACGGGCCTGGGGGAGTATTTAGTGCAGAATGTTGTGGCAACGCCCGCATTAGAGTCAGTACAGGATATGGGGAGACCTCGCCTTCCCATAGGAACAGTTGTTCCTCTAGGTCACCCACCCAACCAGACAAATTTTGTGTATGGGGGCCTTGATCATGGTCTTGAACCATGCAAACAAAAGGAAGCAGACGAAGAGCCTTTTGTTGAAAACATCAACTATCTCGTCAAACCCAGACTTTGCCCTAAAATATCTCGGCCAATGCAATTGGCATGGATATGGGCTAGGCAGATATGAGCAAGGGATGCGGGTCCTTTGCCAACCAAGATATCAGATGCCATATGATAAGTCAGGAGTAGGGTTCAACCACCCCCTGCCCTTAGACATCTTGGTCAAAAATATGCAAGGCCTAGAAATAGGCAACAGCAAAGGGGGATTGGCACCTCCCATATTTATGCCAACCCGAATACAGAATATACATTGGGAGACTACCTCCCATGGTCAACAAACACCCTTGGAAATAGCAGTAATCCCTCTCCTTTGCTAGAGAGAGGCGAAAGTTCGGACATTAATCCTCAAAGAGAACATCAACGGCTTTCGGACATCTTTTTGAAGTTGTTCCCCTTAGAGGTTCCAGTTGAGTCAATACAGTGTCAAGAGAATCCGGTCCCTCCACCAAGAGTGGAACAACCGCAATGGGACCAGATTAACTTCCTGGAACAAGGAGAACCCTCAATGTCGCAAGCAACGGTTGCTGAAGAGAATGAACATTTTTGGGTCTCCGAAAGTGATTCAGAAGATGAGACTGAGATGGACTATCTCAGACATGCGCGACGACATTACCGCCCTTTAACTCATGAAGATCTAATGGGACAAATGGGCATAAGGTTAGGGCATGAATGGTGGGTAGACCCAGCAAGGTGGGACCAAGTGTTGGATCCATGGCTCCAAATTCACGATGAGCACCGTCCACCTCGAGACCCTATCATGACAACAGTGCCGAGGGAAGACCCTGTCCTCCTTTTAGCACATAGGGCCGATCCGTTCGTGCCCGTTCCCCTAGAGCCAGATCCAGAGTATAGGGAGCATCTAGAAGAATCAAGTTATCACACCCGTGGTAATGGAGACCAAATTCATTCCATCCACATGATCTCCATTGATTTGACCGCACCCATCCGCAATCCGGCCGATCCAGCATGGTCATTGCATCTAGACATAGATGCCATCGACTGGGATCGCGTCAATTCACCTTTATCACCATCAGAGTACTGGCCTTTCGGTGAAATGCATCATTTTACCCCAGGGACAACTCAGGATATTTTTTAGGCTGAAGAGGAACCCGAGGTTCCCAATGCAGATCTAAATTCAGCTAATGATATCCATTTGATCCCGACTCCACATCAGTTGGAGGACGGATCCCACATGTCAGTCGAGGAGACGACTGATGTAGATATCGGCATAGATCCAATGAATCCACAGATTCTCAAGTTGGGGGTAAGTCTTTCCCCCGAAGAGCAAGCCGACTACATTGCCCTTCTCAAAGAGAAGAAGGAGGTTTTTGCATGGTCGTACAAAGATATGCCAGGACTAGACCCGCAGCCTAGTCACGCATAATTTAACGCTTGATCCGACAATCAAGCCTCGTAAAGCAAAAACTACGTAAGATGCACCCAACAATGGCCTTGATGGTCAAAGATGAATTGCAAAAGCTGTTGGATGCACAGTTTGTCATCTCGCGTGGATTATCCGCCATGGCTGTCCAACATGGTTCCCGTCAAGAAGCCCGACGGGAGGATTCGCATATGCACCGATTTTTGAGATCTAAACAAAGCGAGTCCTAAGGATGATTTCCCCTTGCCGAGCATCGACGCATTGGTAGACGCTACAGCAGGTCACGAAATGCTCTCCCTAATGGATGGTTTCTCAGGATACAATCAAATTCGTATCAATCCTGAAGACCAACTAAAAACGGCGTTCACAACGCCTTGGGGGACATTTTGTTATAAGGTCATGCCTTTTGGCCTTAAAAATGTCTGGCGCTACCTACCAACGTGCCATGACATATATCTTCCATGATTACATGCACAAAACTTTGGAAGATTACATGGATGATTTGTTAGCCAAGTCTCTCTTGCGCTCAAATCATATCGATGACTTAAGCAAGATCCTCGATCGCCTCATGGAGCATAAAGTTAGACTAAACCCCAAGAAGTGCGTCTTTGGCGTCACATCTGGAAAACTCTTGGGTTTCATAGTCTCAAAGCGAGGCATCGAGGTGGACCCAAAGAAAGTCAAGGCAATCCTTGAAATGGTTCCCCCAACTACAATCAAGCAGCTCAGAAGTCTGCAGGGAAAGGTCGCGTCGATTAAACGCTTCATAGCGCAATTATCTGACAAGTGCCGACCCATGAACAAATTATTGCACAAAGGGGTTACATTTCATTGGGATGACGAGTGCCAGTCAGCCTTTGACGAGATCAAACAATACCTGGTTTCGCCGCCAGTATTGGCACCACCTAGACCAGGAGTGTCGTTCTACTTATACATCTCAGCTTATCGAGGTGGCACTCGGGCGCCATGCTAGCCCGTAAGAATGAACTTCACAAGGAACAGGCTACTTACTATCTTAGCCGCACCCTGGTCAGTTATGAACTTAACTATGCATACGTTGAGAAACTTTGCTTGGCAGTGGTGTTTGCTACCAAAAAGCTACGCCACTACATGTTGAGCAACACTACGTATGTTGTGTCTAAGGAGAATCCATTGCGATACATGATGAGTCGTACTTATCATAGTAGTCGCACGGCGAAATGGATCATGTTGTTGATGGAATTTGACATAGAGTTTATTGGACAAAAATCTATCAAAGGACAAGTCATAGCCGATCAACTAGCAGAGGCTCCTCTTGAAGACGATCAGCCTCTGGTCATAGAACTACCCGATGATGGGGTCTTCCATGTCTCAGAATCGCCAGATTCTGATGAGCCTGAGTCACAGGCCGACATAACCCTATTCTTCGATGGTTCTAAATGTGAGCAAGGTGGTGGCACGGGAATTGTATTCTTCACACCGCAGGGTGCTCCAATGCCCCTGTCATTTAAATTAAACTTCCCATGCACCAACAACAATGCAGAGTATGAAGCCTTGCTCCTAGGTCTTCAGACAACAATCGCCATGAACATCAAACGACTGAATATCTTTGGTGATTCGTTGTTAATAGTCAATCAAGTCAAAGGGGTATATCAATGCAAATGCCCAGTCCTGCAGGCTTATAAAGCCCTCGTGGACAAATTCCTGGCAAAACTTGAGTGGTATGACATCGAGGCACTCCCTCGATCATCGAATCATTTTGCGGACACAATGGCCTCCTTGGGGTCACTAATTCCGCAAGACCTTTTCGGTGATATGACAACCATTCAAGTCAAAACCTTATCGCAATCCGTGATGGAGCGTGCAAGTTCAGACTTGACGCCAGGAATCCACATGATCCAGATTGAACCATCCTCGGATAAGTTCTCTCGAATCCGAGATCATCTGAAACGCGCCAATTGGGGGTCCTTGTTCTCCCCTACTCCCATTAATAGCAACACAACGCTATTCTTACAGGTTCTATCCCATTCAGCGTTTGCTAGGGATGAACTTCAAGAGGGATTGGCTGTTCATACTGTCGAGGTTTCTGATCAACAGGATTGGTATTTACCCATCAGAGACTACCTCAAGTTAGGTAATCTCCCACTTGGATTGACTCATGCCGCAAAACGAGCACTCAAGCAGAAAGCGGCTAAGTATGTCTTGATAGGAGACATTTTGTATCGTCGCAGACTATGAAGGAATCCTCCTTCGTTGCTTGGACCAACAAGAGTCCACTTGGGCGATCGCCCAAGCGCACGATGGTACATGTGGTGGCCACTTTAGTGGTATGGCCATCGCAAAGCGCATTCTTCGCATGGGCTATTATTGGCCATCTTTAGAGCGAGATTGTTGCACCTATGTCAAGAAGTGCGTGAAGTGTCAACATCATGCCAATTTGATGCACGTACCTTCTCAAGCCTTGCAGACAGTCCGATCTGCTTGGCCGTTCTCGTAGTGGGGCTTTGATCTAATTGGAAAGATCTCCCCTGCATCGTCAGGCCGTCACACGTTTATCATAACGGCCACAGAGTATTTTACCAAGTGGGTGGAAGCAATTCCGCTTACCTCTACGACAAGACCCCGCATTGTGGAGTTCATTTTGCATAACATCATATGTCGTTTTGGTATTCCATCCAAAATAGTCTCGGATAATGGGACGCCTTTCAAGAACAAAGACGTGCGTGCTTTGACCACAAAGTACAAGATTCAGCACAACTTTTCGACACCCTATTATCCGCAGGCGAATGGGCAAGCAGAAGCGTCAAACAAAATGCTAGTTGCCATCCTTAAAAAGACCGTCGCAGACAGTCATAAGGATTGGCACATTCAAATCCCACTTGCCCTATGGGCCTATCGCACTAGCATTCGGACACCCACTGGGGCCACTCCATTTTCGCTTGTGTATGGCTCCGAGGTAGTCATGCCTCTAGAGTTGGAGATTCCTTCCCTGCGCATATCAATGCAGGAGTTCATCGATGATGACTCTACGTGGCAGGCCCGGTTAGACCAGCTTACGTTGCTTGACGAACGACGCGTTAATGCTCTCGAGCATTTACGTATTTATCAAGAGCGACTTAAGAAAGCTTACAACATGAAAGTTCACCTCAGGGACTTTCGGGTTGGTGATTTGGTTTTGAAGGAAAACCAACAGAATTCCAGTTTGCCATCCCACCTAAGGGACAAGTTTGCGGCAAATTGGTTAGGTCCATATGTCATTGATAGCAAAATAGGACCCGGGACATACCGGCTAGCTTCTCTTGACGGTATCAAGGAAAAAGAACCCTTGAATATCAGTCATTTGTGACCATTTCATATCTAAGAGAGCCAAATCCCAAAAATGCTCCAAGGATTCTTGCAATCGCTTGGTCAATCCCAAAAGGCTCCAAGGATTCTTGCAATCGCTTGGTCAATCCCAAAAGGCTCCAAGGATTCTTGCAATCGCTTGGTCAATCCCAAAAGGCTCCAAGGATTCTTACAATCGCTTGGTCAATCCCAAAAGGCTCCAAGGATTCTTGCAATCGCTTGGTCAATCCCAAAAGGCTCCAAGGATTCTTGAAATCGCTTGGTCAATCCCAAAAGGCTCCAAGGATTCTTGCAATCGCTTGGTCAATCCCAAAGTCAGGAAATGCTCCTCAAGGATCCTTCAAAATCGCTTGGTCAATCCCAAAAGGCTCCAAGGATTCTTAAAATCGCTTGGTCAATCCCAAAAGGCTCCAAGGATTGTCAAAATCGCTTGGTCAATCCCAAAAGGCTCCAAGGATTCTTGCAATCGCTTGGTCAATCCCAAAATGCTCCAAGGATTTCCACAATCGCTTGGTCAAAAATCAAGAAAATTCAAAAACAACAAAAATCATCAAAAACAACAAAATTTTGCATCTCATTTCTAGGCATACTCAAATTCATCAATAGAGAGTTCTTCTCGCACTTCATCTTCATATTCACAAAAATCAATCCATCAAAAATACAAAAATACATAGATGCATTAAAGCATTGCATCCATACATCGCATATTTGTGGTCGTACAGGTCAAAGGCACCATAGGCTGTAATTGCTCTGCTAGTCCATCTTGTTCCACACTGTTCCATTTTACAAAAACAACAAAAACACCATGCATTGTTTTTACCACACTAGAGTCAGTGGTCTTTTAATGTATCAAGAGTTTTCGTGATTCAGTCATCATTTTGCTCTTTAGCCATGTAATGTATCAAGTCAGACAGATTTTACGAAGGTAGAGTTACACTTGAAATACACCTTGTTACGTAACATCCCAACACAAATTAAAACACATAAAAATTCCCAAGTTGTGTGAACGAAAGATGAAACCTGCACAAGTAATCCAGGTCACCATAAGCGAAACGGTTATCTTGCTCATCCCCCCGTGCGAATGACCCCAAGAATGCTGAGAGTTGGCAAAAGGACAAGCATCCTCCCTACCCAATTCCCTAAGAATCCCTAGTTCTCAACAGTTGCAAAACATCAAAAAATTTGCAAAAAGTCAAAACATCAAAATTTGACATCCTACAGTGCACACATCAAAAGGCACAAACAATAGTGATTATCGTCACTCCATTTCCCCAATCCCTTGCTCAAAAGAAAAACAAATCAAAATAAACAAGTGATCTTATCACTACAAACGAGCAAGTATCCCAATACAATTGAAGAAAAGAAGGGAGTTGAACTTGAATCCCTGGAACTCTCAGCATTCTAACAGGTCATGAGGCAAGCCTCAGTACCGGTTTGGTTGATAGCCTATCGGTCACTGGCGGTAAACTTCTCGCATGACGATATATCTATCACATTAACTTGTGTACAGATCAATATTTGCATGTGGATGAGCTAGCTTATGGTATCCTGGATAACACCGCAGATTAATCTAACCAAATACAACAAAGGAGTTAGTGAAGCTAATTAGGTGATCCTCAGTATAGGTTCGGTTGAAAGCCCATCTGGCACTGGCGGTATCCTGACAAATATCACATAAATGAACTCAATTGCACACACAGGGATGTGAAATAGCTTGGTCAAAAACAAGTCCGATTCATACCTTGTTCAAAAGTCTTGTAAGATAAAGTACAGTCATGGCTAGTAAGTTAAAACCGTCTGAGTCTCAGAAAACCTTGGCTACATTTCTAAACCAACTGCGCTACTTTTCATCCTTACAATACCATCAAAAAATACAAAAAAAAAAGAAAAACCACATGTATACATACAAAGTCATGCATCACAACAATCACCTAAAAAGCAAAATAATAGAGTTCTAAACAGTCTATGGTGCCATAGCCAAACACCACAAAGTCCATCCATCCATTTCATTTCTACATATCACATACATTTGCATTCATCACAACATATGCATCCATCAAAATAAATCAACATACAACAATCACATTTATCACACCATATGCATCCATCAATATAAAATAACATGCATCCATCAACATCAATCATTATGCATACCATAATATCATGACATATACACAAAGAAAGAAAATCAAAACCACAAAAACATCACAAAAAAAAATCGATGTCGGGGCTCAAATTGTCACTCTCCTACTTCCCCAAGAAGGCTACCATAGCCGGACTGCTCCACGGGAAGACGGATTTTTGATAATTTCACCCCATTATGGCATCACCAAAAAGGGTTAGCACCCACCAAAAATAGGTCCAAATGTCGGGAAATTGCACGTGCTTAAATGGTAAAACATCTAAAGGCACCCTAACCTAAGTCATCTTGGGTCAAGCGACTCGTCGCTTTTCTCACGAAGGTCATTCCCTCATCGATTCGTCGCTTGAGGGGGTAGTCACACTTAGTTACCAATCAACAAACACACACCCAATCAGGGCAATGGCATACATTCAAAGAATCATTGACAAAGACAATCACGCTCCTGCTTGGGGCAGTAAACAAGCAATCATTAAATTGATCAAACACTTGGCATTCCCGAAGCATGAACACAAGGTTCCCCCTGTGGACAAAAGGTTACGCCCTTTGCCTAATCATGACTGATCAATGTCCAAGCTCAAGTCACACCTCACCAAAATAGGTTAACACTTGAAATCAAATTCCTTAGCTCGTTAGAAGCAAGGATTCAAGAATGCATGCCCTTTCCATACTTGGGGCATCAAAAGTTGGTTAGGTTACCAAGAAACCCTAATCATTAGTGCTTTGGTCATCTATTTTTGCTCAGCACTGCGTCACCCGCAGCGCTTCCCAAAAAGGGGCATCTGTAGACACCAAAACAGCACCAATCCGATTAAGTGACTACAAACACTGATCGCATTGACATACACAGCTTTCAGGGCAGCCCTCAGAGGTCAAACAGTGGTCCTAGCCACTCACATTGCAGTTTAGAAGGTCGAAAAGTAAACGGAATAAAGATGGTCGTTTTAACAAGCCTTCATTAAAACAAAGTCAAAACAAGCCTTCATCAAGCGAGCCTTAGTCAAAAACAAAGTCAAAACAACGCCTTCATCAAAGCAAGCCCCCATTAAAACCAAGTCTTAATCAAAAGTGGGCCTCGGCCGAAGTGTCGCGATATCGCGACGTCGCGATATCGCGACACTTCGGCGCCCAAAGCAAAGCTTTGCCCGAAGTGTCGCGATATCGTGACGTCGCGATATCGCGACACTTCGGCGCCCAAGGCTTTGCCTTGGCCGAAGTGTCACGATTTCGTGACACTTCGACGCCCAAGGCTTTGCCTTGGCCGAAGTGTCGCGATTTCGCGACACTTCGGCGCCCAAGGCTTTGCCTTGGTCGAAGTGTCACGATTTCGTGACACTTCGGTGCCCAAGGCTTTGCCTTGGCCGAAGTGTCATGATATCGTGACACTTCGACGCCCAAGGCCTTGCCTTGGCCGAAGTGTCGCGATTTCGTGACACTTCGACGCCCAAGGCTTTGCCTTGGCTGAAGTGTCACGATATCGCGACGTCGCGATATCGCGACACTTCGGCGCCCGAGGCAAGGCCTTGGCCGAAGTGTCGCGAATCGCGACGTCGCGATATCGTGACACTTCGGCTGTTGCGACTAGGCGGACTTCAGCAGACATCAAGGCGGACTTCAACAGACATTCAGAGGCAAACATTTCGCCATTCAAGGGCAGGCATTGACCAATCAGAGGCAGGCGTCGACCAATCAAAGGCAGGCATTAATACGACTTAATGACAAGTGGCAGCCGAAGACAGGCATTTATGACTCTTGCCTTGCATGCGCGCGTAGGTGGGTAGGTTGGCCGTTGTAAGACTGTCACAGGGGCAGTCATGGAAGCCCAAGTCGTAGAGGACTTTCCTACCTCTCAGGCAGGCATGGCCGCCACGTGGCGCCATCGCGCACCCCTTTGAAGAGACCCCGTGGGTCTATAAAAGAGCAGACTTTCCCGCTCAAAGGAGGTTAACGAGCATTTTAAAAACACAACGAAGTGCTGTTGAACTCGAGACTAGATTATATCAGTTTGGATTTTCACCTTCTTCATCCGGAATCTCTTGTGAAAGAGAGGTTGGTGGGTGGTTTCAGAAGCGTAAGCCGAACCTTCAAACCAGACATTGGATCACAGGAATCCATTAATTTGCCGACAACACATAATCTTGGATTTTGGGCCAATTCCTGGTGGATTGGCGTCAAAGTCGAATTTTTACGGGGCGGCCCGCTTGGGCACCCCACGCACGTTCTTCGTTAGTATAAGCATATACTATTTTCGAATACATAACAACGATTTACGTTTTATATATATGCTGTTTTAGAATACGTTAAAACAACAAGATACGTTTTATATGTTCGAACATATGCTATTTTCGAAGGTTCCAAAACAACAATCTACGTTTTATATGTTTGAATATATGTTGTTTCCAAATGCTTTAAAATAGTAGCTTACGCTTTCACGTTCGGATATATATATATATCTTTGCATCAACATCTGGCATTGCGCTTTAGTTATTCCGAATACATCTAGCATTGCATTTTAGCTTGTTTAAATAGTTAATAGATCTATCTTGCATCGTGCTTTGAACATCTCACAACTGCATTACATTTTTGATTGAATGTTGTCCTGCATTATGTTATGTCCTCTTGCAGCAGGTGCTACTAACGGGTTGCTGTTTTCTTGAACGCAGGATAAGCAGCAGCAAACAAAAGTTCGTTAACATCAGCGACGGCAATACGTTGGCCCGCCCACTTTGCATGTGGGCATGCGAAAAGAAGATCATTATGCATGATTGTAACTGAGAATGTGTTACTGGAAAGACATATTGTAACAGAGTTTGAATCATATTAATAAAAAGGGTTGTGCTCCTACTTTTAAATTGATTATATCTGTGTCATTTCATGTATCAATCTGGTTCTGCTTTCAGTGCATCTTAATATTTCTTATTTTCGAAATCTCATGCTTTCAGTTGACATCTTTTGCAAAAGGCTCTTCATCCTCATCCTTTTGCATGCATGGCTCAACACCATGGTCAAGGCCCCCATACACAAAATTGGTCTAGTTCGGTGGGTAGCCTAAAGGAACAATTGTCCCGATGGGGAGGCGAGGTCTCCCCATGTCTTGAACTAACTCTACCATGGTCATTGCTATGACATTCTGCACTAGATACTCCCCCAGGCTCGTACTGGCCATTTCAACAGTAATTGTTGGTGATTGAGAGGGAGGGAACGAAAGCTCTTCTTGAGTCCATTCCATGTTGGGTGGACTAGGAGCCTCAACTTCCATTGTGCTAGGCATCTCTTCGGTTGAGATGGTTGATATTGTTGGCATCGCCTCTTCCAGGGGTTGAGCCTCTTCTAGGATTTGCTTTCCTTTGTCCTTTTGTTTAGCCATGATAGGTGGCATTGGTAGTGAAGGAGCTAACGATGAAGATGCACCTGGATGGGGTTTTGATGGATTTATCACTAGTGGTGCTTGCAGCATCAGACCCTTTCTAGATGGATTTAACTAAAAATCCAAGTGCGTCGATGGGAGGGTTGATTATGGCATCAATTGCATCGCATTGCAATATTTGAAGGGTTCTAAGTCCACCGGGACTATACGTACTTCCCCTTCAAATGCATACTTCAAAAACTGGTGAGCTATCAAAGGGACACACTTCATGTCCCTAATCCATGGCCATCCTAGCAATATGTTGTACGCCATCTCGCCTTCCAAAATATGGCACAATGTAGGTATCATATTTTGTCCTACCTGAATGGGTAGAACAATTATGCCAACTGTCGAGCATATCGCATCATTGAATGCTCACAGTGTGTAAGTGGAAGTCATGATGTGAGAGGCTGGCAACTTCAGATGTTTCAATGCTGCTGTAGTAATGATGTTAGGACGAGCCAGTGTCTATCAACACCCTCTTATACGGTATCCCATTGAACCGCACGATAACCTATAGGGGTGGATCCGCCATGTCATCAGACATTGATTTAACTTCATCTTCTCAAAATGTAATGACTGGCTCCGTGCATCATTTTACATGTCCCACGAAGTTATTGAAAGAATTCGCTTCATGGGGCTGCAACTCGATGGCTTTCAAAATCCCCATGAGAGCCTCCCGATGGGGTGCTGATTGTTGTATAAGCTCATATATGGAGAGCCTAGATGATGTGGTCCACAAATTTTGTGTGAGTTTTTTCCATATCGTGGCCACGGGTCTAGGCGGAGGTAACTGCACAGGGTGTTATTGAGGTTGTGACGTTGATGGAACCTCTCTTGTGTTTGCATTGAGGGCAACTCCTAGGTATTTCTTGTTCCTAGTCACTATGCTTATCATTCTGACATACCCTTGCATGGGGCAATTCTATTGCACCTCATTGACCTAAAGGGGTTTTGCTTATGCCTCATGGGTAGGTAAGGGGTCCTTGAAAACCCCCATCTACTAGTTGTTTGGCACTCTAGGTTTGTCCACTGCCAATGTCTTATTGTCAATCAGGTCTTGTATCAATCCTTTGAACTTCCAACATGAGTTTAGGTCATGTCCCCTTCGCCTGTGGAACCTACAATACAAGTCCTCTCAGTATCCCTTAGGATTGGGAGCGTTAGGATCTATGGTTTGAATCTCTGGAAGGGCGATCAGGTTCGCCATTGACAAGCGGTCAAATAGGGAGTCACTAGACTCTGTATAAGGGGTGTACTATCGATTAGGGTGACGCTGCTGATTTTGCTCCTATTTTTGATTTTCTCTTTCATAATTGATAGGAGGCACTGCCTGATAGTTAGCCTTTTGAGGCTGTATTTCTTGTGCAGGCCTTCACAAATGCTTCCCAACTCAAATGAAATGTAGTCGTAAGTCCTAGTCCATTACTATATGTTTCCCACCAACTCACACCATCACCTTGAAGGTGCAAAGTGGTGTAGGATGTTCGGATGCTAGAGGAGTGATTCTTAAAAAAACAATAAGTTTCTATCTGCTTCAGCCAAGCATCGAAGCGTTTAATTGACATGACCTTTCCCTGAAATGCTACCCCCTTGTGCAATAATTTATTCATGGGTTGGTACTTATCGGATAGCTACGCTATGAAGAATTTAATTGACGTGACCTTTCCCTGTAGCCTTCTGAGCTGCTTAATGGTAGTTGGGGGAACCATTTCAAGGATCTCCTTGACTTTGTTTGGGTCCACCTCGATGCCTCGCTTTGAGACTATGAAACCCAAGAGTTTTCTAGATCCGACACCAAATACGCACTTCTTGGGATTCAGTCCGACTTTATGCTCCATGAGGCGATCGAGGATCTTGCTTAAGTCATCAAGATGATCTGGGCGCAAAAGAGACTTGGCCAACAAATCATCCATGTAATATTCCAAAGTTTTATGCATGTAATCATCGAAGATGTACGTCATGGCACGTTGGTAGGTTGTGCCAGCATTTTTAAGGCCAAAGGGCATGACCTTATAACAAAGTGCCCCCCAATGCATTATGAACGCCATTGTTGGTCCTCAGGATTGATACGAATCTGATTGTATCTCGAGAAACCATCCATGAGGGATAGCATTTCGTGACCTACTATAGCATCTACCAATGCATCGATGCTTGGCAAGGGGAAATCATCCTTAGGACTCGCTTTGTTTAGATCTAAAAAATTAGTGCATATACGAATCCTCTCGTCGGGCTTTTTGATGGGCACCATGTTGGACAACCATGGAGGATAATCCACACAGATGAAAAATTATGCATCCAACAGCTTTTACAATTCATATTTGACCACCAAGGCTATTATTGGGTGCATCTTACATAGTTTTTGCTTAACTGGCTTGATTGTCGGATCAAGCATTAGATTATGCATGACTAGCTGTGGATCTAGCCCCGACATGTCTCTGTATGACCATGCAAAAACCTCCTTCTTCTCTTTGATAAGGGCAATTTAGTCGGCTTGCTCTTCAGGGGATAAGCTTACCCCCAACTTGATAATCTATGGATTTATTGGATCTAAGCCGATGTCTACGTCAGTCGTTTCCTCAACCGACATGTGGGATCCGTCCTCCAACTGATGTGGAGTTGGGATCAAATGGATATCATTAGTCGAGTTTAAATCTGCGTTGGGAACCTCAGGTTCCTCTTCAGCATGAAAGATATCCTGAGTTGTCCCTGGGGTAAAATGACGCATTTTATCGAAAGGCCAGTCCTCTGATGGGGACGAAGGTGAATTGACGTGATCCCAATCAATGGTATCTATGTCTAATTACAAGGACCGTGCTAGATCGGTTAGATTGTGGATGGGTGTGGTCAAGTCAATGGAGATCATATGGATGAAATGATTTTGGTCTCCATTATCGTGGGTGTGATGACTCAAACATTTTGGATGTTCTCTGTGTTCTAGATCTGGTTCTATAGGTACTGGCATGAATGGATCGGCCCTATGTGCTAATAGGAGGATAGGGTCTACCATCGGCACTGATATTACCCTAGGGTCTTAGAGTGGAAGGTGCTCTTCATGTACCTGGAGCAGCGGATCCAACACTTGATCCCACCCTGCTAGGTCTATGTACCACTCGTGCCCTAGGACTATGCCCATCTGTGCAAATATGTCATTAATCTCCAAAGGGTATCGTTGTTGCATTTGTCGCATGTGGTTGAGATAGGCCATCTCAGTTTCATATTTTGAATCACTATCAGATATCCAAAAGCATTCATTGGCTTCGATAATTGCTTGCGACATATGAGTCTCATCTTGTTCAAGCAAATTAATCTGGTCCCATTGCGGTTGTTCCACTCTCCATGGGGGGACCTGATTCTAAAGGGAACAGAGTCAAAAATATCTCTTGATATTTATTCATAGGAATTTCTCATGAGTGATCACTATCGGATTCGAAAGGATCATATGACACTAGTTCATATTCCAATTCATCCTTCGAAGATCCTTCTAGACACTTCTTATACCTTCCTTGAAAGTGGTTTCCCGAACTTTCGCCTCTCTCTAGCAAAGGAGAAGGGTTATTGATGTTAACAAGGGTGGTTTTTGACCATGGGAGGTAATCTCCCAATGTATAAGTTGTGTTTGGGTTGGCATAAGGATCTGATGCCAATCCACCCTTGTTGCCTATTCCTAGGCCTTGCATGTTATCCACCAAGATGTCCAAGGGCAGTGGGTGGTTGAATCCTACTCCCAACTTGTCATAAGGCATTTGGTATCTTGGTTGGCAAAGGACACACACTCCTTGCTCATACCTGCCTAGCCCGTATCCATGCCAATTGCATTGGCCAAGATATCTCGGAGCGAAGTTTGGGTTAGACAGATAGTTGACATCTTCTCGCAAAAGGCTCTTCATCCTCGTCCTTTTGCATGCATTGCTCAACGACCATGGTCAAGGCCCCCATACACAAAATTGGTATGGTTCGGTGGGTAGCCTAAAGGAACAATTGTCCCAATGGGGAGGCGAGGTCTCCCCATGTCTTGCACTAACTCTAGCACGGTCGTTGCTATGACATTCCGCACTAGATACTCCCCCAGGCCCGTACTGGCCATTTCAACAGTAATTTTTGGTGATTGAGAGGGAGGGAACGAAAGCTTTTCTTGAGTCCATTCCATGTTGGGTGGACTAGGAGCCTCAAATTCCATTGTTCTAGGCATCTCTTTGGTTGAGATGGTTGATATTGTTGGCAACGCCTCTTCCAGGGTTGAGCCTCTTCCAAGATTTGCTTTCCTTTGTCCTTCTATTTAGCCATGATAGGTGGCATTGGTAGTGAAGGAGCTGACGATGAAGATGCACCTGGCTGGGGCTTTGATGGATTTATCACCAGTGGTGCTTGCAACATCAAACCTTGTCTAGATGGATTTAACTAAAAATCCATGTGCGTCGATGCGAGGGTTGATTATGACATCAATTACACCGCATTGCAATATTTGAAGGGTTCTAAGTCCACCGAGACTACATGTACTTCCCCTTAAAATGCATACTTCAAACATTGGTGAGCTATCGAAGGGACACACTTCATGTCCCTGATCCATGGTCGTCCTAGCAATATGTTGTACGCCATCTTGCCTTCCAAAATATGGCACAATGTAGGTATCATCTTTTGTCCTACCTGAACAGGTAGAACAATTGTGCCAACTGTCAAGCATATCGCATCATTGAATGCTCGTAGTGTGTAAGTGGAAGTCGTGATGTGAGAGGCTGGCAACTTCAGATGTTTCAATGCTGTTGTAGTAATGATGTTACTGGACGAGCTAGTGTCTATCAACACCCTCTTATACGAGATCCCATTGACCCACATGATAACGTGCATGGGTGGATCTGCCATGTCATCAGACATTGATTTAACTTCATCTTCTCGAAAGGTAATGATTGGCTCCATGCATCATTTTACATGTCCCACAAAGTTATTGAAGGAATTCACTTCGTGGGGCTGCAAATCGACGGCTTACAAAATCTCCATGAGAGCCTCCTGATGGGGTGCTAATTGCTATATAAGCTCATATATGGAGAGCCTAGCCGACATGGTCTGCAAATTCTATGTGAGTTTAGTCCGTATCGTGGCTGCGGGTCTAGGCGGAGGTAACTGCACAGGGTGTTGTTGAGGTTGTGATGTCGATGAACCTCTCTTGTGGTTGCATCAGGGGCAACTCCTGGGTATTTCTTGTTCCTAGTCACTATGCTTATCATTCCTACAAACCCTTGCATGGGGCACTTCTGTTGCATCTCATTGACTTGAAGGGGTTTTGCCTGTGCCTCATGGGTAGGCAAGGGGTCCTTGAAAACCCCCATCTGCTGGTTGTTTGGTGCTATGGGGTTGTCAAATGCCAATGTCTTATTGTCAATCAGGTATTGTATCAATCCTTTGAAATTCCAACATGCGTTCAGGTCATGTCACCTTCGCCTATGGAACCTACAATACAAGTCCTCTCTGTATCCCTTAGGCTTGGGAGCATTAGGATCTATGGTTTGAATCTCTGGAAGTGCGATCAATTTCGTCGCTGACAAGCGGTCAAATAGGGAGTCCCTAGACTCTGTATAAGGGGTGTACTGTCGCTTAGGGCGACGCTGCTGATTTTTCTCTTGTTTTTAATTTTCTCTTTCATAATTGATAGGAGGCACTTCCTGATAGTTAGCCTTTTGAGGTTGTATTTCTTGTGCAGGCCTAGGGACATTTTCTCCTGTTTATAATCAGTTTAGAGTTTAAAAACCCTAGGGCTGACAAATTAATTTTTGTTTTTGCATTTTTGTTTTGTTTTTAAATTTATCAGTAAGGATTAGAAACCCTAGGACTGACAAATTAATTTTTGAATTTTGTTTTGTTTTTGTTTTTGGAATTTATCAATTAGGATTAGAAACCCTAGGACTGAAAAATTAATTTTTGAATTTTGTTTTGTTTTTAAATTTATCAGTTAGGATTAAAAACCCTAGGAATGACAAATTAATTTTTGTTTTGTTTTTAAATTTATCAGTTAGGATTAGAAACCCTAGGACTGACTACTTAATTTTTGAATTTTGTTTTGTTTTGTTTTTGGAATTTATCAGTTAGGATTAGAAACCCTAGGACTGAAAAATTAATTTTTGAATTTTTTTTTGTTTTTAAATTTATCAGTTAGGATTAAAAACCCTAGGACTAACAAATTAATTTTTGTTTTTTGAATTTTTTTTTTTTAATTTATCAGTTAGGATTAGAAACCCTAGGACTGAAAAATTAATTTTTGAATTTTTTTTTGTTTTATTTTTGGAATTTATCAGTTAGGATTAGAAACCCTAGGACTGATAAATTAATTTTATTTGAATTTTTATGTTTGTTTTTGGCTGTACATTGGTAGGCAATGTTGTATATTCATGTTTTTGCTGTATAGTTTTTTTCATGATTTTAATGTTTTTGAATTGTTTTCTTTTGCAGGTTGTTAAGAGTCAGTACCGTGTACCTACTACTTTTACTGAAGCACGAGGAGTGCTAACTGTGGCTGACTAGGAGTGGCTTGATGCCCTTGGGCTCAAGCAGGTGGGCTCGACTGGAGCCTGTGGTTGCGGATTGGGCTTATTTGATGGCCCTGATCAATCTGTGGGATACTCGGACCAACACCTTCCATCTCCCAACAGGGGAGATGACCATGACCTTGGAGGATATCTATCGGCTTCTGTAGATTTTGATAGATGGACTACTGATCAGGACGTCGTCTTGTGATCAGTGGACAGCTGTACTGATGCGATGCTTCGAGCATGGGGAGGAGCTAGGTGTGGAGGATCCAGTGGAGAGGGCAAAGGGTGACTACCATATTGGTAGGATTTTTTTCCGATGGTGGTTAGAGAGGGGGGTGTTGGGAGTGAGGTATGCATTCCTTATGGGCCTCATTTTCAGCATGCTGCTACCTGACTCATCAGGTGCGAGGTTCCTGTGGAACCTAATGGATTTGGTTTGGCGGTTGGTAGAGTGCCTGATGGAGGCACCACTAATCATGATATGGGGACATATGCTACTGGCACAGCTCTATGGTGAGTTGTACGAGGTCCACTGCCAAAAACAAAAGGGGATTAGCTACAGCTATCTATTGCAGAGTTGGGCTTGGCAACACATAGCAATGGAGAGGCTAGTTGGGTTACCGTGGATGACTCAGGCAAAGATGGAGGATATGGAGATAAGCCATGCAGTTCTATGGCGGTGGTCTGGGGAGTAGGAACAAAGTCGACAGTGGGTAGGTGCCATAGGGCACTATGCCGATGCCTTCTCTCGGCTTACTCTAGGGGAGGTGCTTTGGCACCCCTATCGAGATTGTCCAACCTGGTCAAAGGCTGGAGAGTGGCTCCGACGGGTACGTAGAGAGCGATGGCTGATTGGGCGACACGGGACCGAGCATGAGTTCTTCTCCTATAGTCGAGTGACACAACAATTTGGGGTGCACCAGGGGTTTCCTGGCGAGCCCGTGGTCTATTGACATCGAGAGGATGAGAGAACTCTCAACTGACAGGTCATCGTGCCACTAGGTAAGGATTCAGACACAGTGATCGATGTCCCGAACATGGATGACGTCGAGACTACTATAGAGTATGACTAGTGGTGGGTACTACAGCGATGGCTAGGAGAGGGGCCATTGGGAGGCATGGAGGCAACAACAGTAGGCGAGGGGGGTGCTGAGGCACCAGGGGATGATTGGGGAGCTCCTCGGGAGGATGCATACATGGTGGAGGTGGAGGATGAGGATGAATATTTGGGGGTTCCGGATCAGCTGGAGATGTAGGACGTCCTGGAGCAGTGGGAGCCAAAGTAGGCTACTGTCTCGGATTTGCCTATGCCTTAGGCAGGTTTTTAAGAGGTGGAGGCGAGGCTCAACGTTGAGATAGCATGATTGGAGGACCTACTATAGGTGCGATATGGGGAGCTGGGAGAGGCTTTGTAGGAGAGAGATCTCTTACAAACTCAGTTGGTAGAGTGAGAGAGCACATGGGTGGTGTCTCATCGAAAGGAGTGGGATATTGATGCTACATGGGAGAGGGATCTCCTACGGATGTATTTTGCAGAGAGGGATAGGTTTTTGGTGCAACACGACGATGCAGTAGCTTACTACCATCGATGGGAGGCAGAGTGGGATCAACAGGAATTAGATTGGTGGCGACATTGGTTGGAGATGAAGGGAGAGATTATCCACCTTGGTGGGTGGCTACCTGAGGCATCGAGAGGTAGATCATCGCACCAAACGAGGGGCATTGATATTGAGCAGTCAGCATCATCTCGTCGAAGGTGACTAGATGAGGGAGGAGGTAGTTGACGTGATGCGAGGGCTAGCAGTAGCTGCCCTAACGGGTCCCATAGGACCCACACCATGGGGGGTAGTTCCCATCACATCGATCCTATGTGATCATGGTGGCCGACACCCTAGGATTGGGGTTTTTTGAGCTTTTGGATTGTGCGGGGTCAGATGACCTATTATTATAGCCTACGGGCATTTTTGTTATGATATATATATACAGATGACTCTTTTTTGTTTGTGCGAGTGATGATTTTATTTTATGCATGATGAGTGATGAGTATGGATGTATGCATGTTAATTTATTTCGATGGATGCATATGTTATGATGAATGCAAGTGTTTTTGATGTATATGTGATATGCAACATATAATGGATGAAATAAATTTTTGTTATTTGGTTAGGGCACCATAGACTATTTAGGACTTTGTGATTTTGTTTTTAGGCGATTGCTGTGGTAAATGACTTTGCATGTATACATGTGGTTTTTTATATTTTCTAATGGTAAAGTGAGGATGAAAAGTAGCGTAGTTGGTTTAGAAATGTAGCTAAGGTTTTCTGAGACTCAGATGGTTTTAACTCACTAGCCATGATTGTACTTTATCTTACAAGACTTTTGAACAAGGTATGAATCGGACTTGTCTTTGACCAAGCTATTTCACATCCCTTTGTGTGCAATTGAGTTCATTTATGTGATATTTGTCAGGATACCACCAGTGCCAGATAGGCTGTCAACCAAACCTGTACTGAGGATCACCTAATTAGCTCCACTAAATCCTTTTTTGTATTTAGTTAGATTAATCTGCGATGCTATCTAGGATACCATAAACTAGCTCATCCACATGCAAACATTGATCTGTACATGAGTTAATGTGACAGATATATCGTCATGCGAGAGGTTTACTACCAGTGACCGATAGGCTATCCACCAAACCGATATTGAGGTTTGCCTCATGACCTGTCAGAATGCTGAGAGTTCCAAGGATTCAAGTTCGACTCCCTTCTTTTCTTCAATTGTACTGGGATACTTGCTCGTTTGTAGTGATAAAAATCACCATTTATTTTTATATATGTTTTCTTGTGAGCAAGGGATTTGGATTTTGAGTGATAAGAATCACTATTGTATGTGCTTTTTGATGCATGCACTCTGGTGGTGATGTTAAATTTTTTGGAGTTTTGATGTTTTGCAAAATTTTGATGTTTGCAACTTTTTGAGAACTTGGGATTCTTAGGGAATTGGGTAGGGAATATGCTTGTCCTTTTGCCAACTCTTAGTAGTCTTGGGGTCATTTGCATAGGGGGATGAGCAAGATAACCGTTTCACTTATGGTGACTTGGATTATTGTGCAAGTTTCATCTTTCGTTCACACAACTCAAGAATTTTTATGTGTTTTAATTTATGTTGGGATGTTACGTAACAAGGTGTGATCCAAGTAGAACTCTACCTTCGTAAAATCTATCTAACTTGGTATAGTACATGGCTAGAAAGCAAAAATGATGACTGAAAGACGAAAACTCTTGATACATTAGAAGTCCACTGACTCTAGTGTGGTAAAAAGCAGTGAATGGTGCTTGTTTTTTGTTTTATAAAATGGAAAAATGTGGAACAAGATGGACTAGTAGAGTAATTACATTCTGTGGTACCTTTAACCTATACAACCACAAATATTCAATGTATGGGTGTGATGCTTAATGCAGCTACATATTTTTGTATTTTTGTGTTAGAATAAAGTGTTATATTTCATTATTGGCATAACCAAAAAGTAGCGCTCATAGGCGCTCTCCAATTTGGTTATGTAACCACCGAGTTGGTTAAACCAACTCGGAACCATATTTGTAATCTTTATATTTGGAATTAATGAGAAGGAACATCTGCTTCGTTAAATTCTATATGGCATCAGAGCCACGGAGACACAGACACGACTGGCCGCACAAGACGCAGACGAGACTGGCAGACCGAGACGAACGATAGATGATAGACGACGCAGGACTGATGACAGACAATAGACGGACGACAGACTGGCGGACGCAGGACTGACAACAGACGGACGATAGACTGGTGGACCGGGCATGCACGGACGCAGGACTAACAACAGGCTGACAGAACACGTAGACCGAGGGCAGCGGATCGGGGTTGGTTCACGGATCGGGGTGGTTCGACGGAGGCAAAAGGAGGGGGGTGGTTGCCCGAAGGCAACCGAATACACTACGGTAGTTGTGGCAGTTTAAAATCCTCCCACAGTGGCCGCATAGGCCATGTGGGACTAAAGTTTTTTTTTCTTTTTCGCACAGTTTCGACGCTGTTAATACGTACCCCGTACCTGTCTCTTCTCGTCGGGCTCGCTGGCTCAAGTGGTATATGCGGTGACTGTTTTCCAGGAGGTTACGGGTTCCAGTCCCTTCGAGGATGGTTTTTTGATGCCCAGATTGCACCAGTGACGGCGGCAATTTTTTTTGATGCCCTGTGTGTACCATTGACGGTCCTGCGCGCTCCAGTGACGACCGACAAGGGGTTTTGATGCCCTGCGCGCACTCGTGACGGCGAAAAAGGGGTTTTGACGCCCTGCGTGCACTCGTGACGGCGAAAAAGGGGTTTTTTGATGCCCTAAAGTGCATTTGACGCCTTCACATGGTGATTTGACGCCTAAACACCTTGTTTTAGGTATTTTTTTTCCCATTCTTGTCTCATTTGCAAATCGAAGGGGGGGAGATCTCAGTTTCTTCACATTATTCATTTGCAAAGTTAACAGATAAAGGGGGGAAATCAACTTCATTTCCATAGGAGATAAAATTTGTGGGCATTTATGATTGTTTTTCTTTTGCATTTAAATATTCTGTTTTCTTGCATTCACAATCATAAATTAAACAAAGTATAAGACCCCAAATTTATACCCTATTTGTGCAATTTATTGCACAGCAGCATTCGGTATTTGAGATACCTCTGGTCCACACTTACAGGTAATGCTGTCGTGCTTTGGACTACTGTATTCGCCGCCTAATATAGCTGCAACAACGACGTCTGAGCTTGTTCTCTATAAATCGTCGGGGAGAAATAAGGCAAACCAGTTTTTTTTCCCATTTCATACCCACATCGTGATTGTTGTTAGGCGTAAATCCTGACGAAAGTTTTTTCCAAAGTGTTTAGGGGAAGTTACGCCCCACGCATGCGGAATAAAACTTTCTATGGTAGGTGTCATTAACAACACGATGCCCTTTCAATATCGCCTATGTTCAATATATTGTGCTTCTCATTTGTACTTATAGTCTCCCTCACGTAAGGGCGAGTACATATTGAGTAGTATACTGTTCATATATACCTATAGTTTCCCTCACGTAAGGGCGGGTATATATTGAATGGTTACAATATAAAGATCTAGCAGGTATAAAGAAAGGGAGACCAATTGGTGATATAAGGAACCTTCATAATGGCCACAATTCATAAGTATCTCTCAGACTCACAATTGTTGAAAGGTCCTAACTTTGTTCCATGGAAGACAAAGATGAAAGCCATACTTCAGTTGGAAGATTTATGGGATGTAGTGACTGGCACTGAAACACGTCCTTCATCAACAGGCACAGATCAAGATGCTTGGGATAAAAAAGACAAGAAGAGTCTTGTATTTATCTTGCTTGCTACTACAGATGAGGTGCAACCTCATATTTGTGATGCAAAAACTAGTAAGATAGCCTGGGATGCCTTGATCACAATATATGAAGGCAAGAATCAATCCACTATCCTCCATCTTCAAACTCAACTACATAATCTCAGTATGAATTCTGGGGAAACAGTTGATATATTCCTTTGCAGAGTGGCTGACTTGAAAGCAAAATTGAATGCTATGGGAAAACCGGTGGATGATGATGTTTTGAACTCTGTCATCTTGAGAGCACTACCAAATTCCTATAAGATGTTGATCACTTCCCTCAATGTTTCCGGTAGACAAGTATCATTTGTGGAACTGGTAAACTTGCTTCAGACTGAGGAGGCAACTCAGATCCGTAAAGATGATATGCCAGATAATGCTCTTTCCACACAACAAAGTGGTAAAAAACAAGGCCAGTTTCAAAAAGGGAGTGCTTCTTCCAAAGGAAAAGGGAAGCAAAATCAGCAAACAGATGCAAAATATTGCAAAATTTGTGATATGAATAACCATGATACCAACAGGTGTTGGTTCAAAAACAAGCAACCAAATGATAAAGGCTCTCAGAAGAAGGGCAAGAACAAGCAGAAATACAATAAGCATAAGCATTCTAAAGGCCATGTTGCTTATGCTGACTCCAACTCCGACTCAGATCCTCCTGGGTCCGATTCAGATTCTGACTCTGAAAGAGCACACAAGGTGCTCATGACTCATACTTCGTCTTCCCATATAGATGTTGTATGGTATATTGATTCAGGAGCTAGCAAACACATGACTGGGGACAAATCATGGTTTGATACTTTTGTGGAGAAAGAGGGTAAGCCGGTTACAATTGCTGACAATCAAGTATATCAAGTAAAGGGAGAAGGAGATGTTTTTGTGTCCCTTGTTGATGGTAATTGTCAAATTGAGAAGGTTCTCTATGTTTCAGGCTTAGCCAATAATCTGCTTTCAGTCACACAAATGTTGGATAAAAACATGGATGTCGTGTTTAGAGTGGTTAAAGGCAAGAAGAGATGTTTTATCACACACAGTGGTAAACATGTTGCAACCGGATCCTACAAGCATGGCTTGTTCATTCTCGATGCCCTTTCAACTCCGCATGTTGCTTTGGCTGCAACTACAAAGGAGGCCACCTCTCTCTGGCATCGACGTTATGGGCACCTCAATTCTGGATATTTGCTTGAATTATACTAATATGGGATGGTGAAAGGTCTTCCACCAATCTCATCTATCTTACCAGTTTGCTCGGATTTCTTAGCAGGGAAGCAACATCGAGTGCCTTTTGAAGCAAGCTCCTCTCGAGCTGCAAAACCTTTAGAGCTGGTACATACCGATCTGTGTGGTCCTATGCCAACCAGCTATGGTGGGAAAAAGTATTTTCAACTATTCGTTGATGATTACTCATGGAAGATGTGGGTTTTCTTTCTTCAGTTGAAATCAGAAGCGTTTCTCTACTTCCAACAATTCAAGAAACTTGTTGAGAAGGAGTCGGGATGTTTGATAAAATCCCTCCGCTCAGATCGAGGGGGGGAATACACCTCTGAAGAGTTTTCAGAGTTTCTTAAGAAACATGGGATCAAAAGACAACTGACTACAGCCTATACACCTCAACAGAATGGAGTTGCAGAGAGAAGAAATCGTTCCATTATGGAAATGGTTCGATGTATGCTAAAAGGAGCACATCTTGAGGATCAATATTGGGCAGAAGCAGTAAACACAGCATCATACCTCCTAAATAGAGCACCCACTAGAGCTCTACAAGGAAAGACTCCACAAGGAGCATGGAGTGGTAAGAAACCTTCCATATCTCATCTGAAGGTGTTTGGATGTAAAGCATTCATGCACATTCCAAAACAGAAAAGGAGGAAGCTGGATGAGAAAACCCTGTAGTGTATCTTTCTTGGCTATGATGAGTACTCAAAAGGTTATCGATTGATTGATCCTAAGACCAAGAAGACACATGTAAGTAGAGATGTTGTATTTGATGAAGCTCTCACATCAAAAGACACATCCACAACTGTATACATAGATGAAGAAGAGCCTAAGAAGGAGGTTCAACTTCCACAACAAAAACAAAAGATTCCAAAATGGTATACTAGCACTTTGAGAGATGCTAAGTTGAAATCCCTTCCAGATCTATCTCTTGATAGGCCATGTACTCATAGTATGACTCAACAGATGAGAGCAGAAGAATCTACTTCAGAGGTTGATGAACTTTGTCAACACTTTGATGATTTGTCAGTGGGTACAAAATATGACAGGGAAGAAGATGAGGATGGAGAAAAACTTTATATGTCTACATTGAATACAAATGAACCCACAACGGTTCAATCTGCACTTGATCAACCACAGTGGAAAGAGGCTATGGATGTAGAACATAAATCTCTTCTTAAAAATAATACTTGGAAGTTAGTCGATCTGCCAACAGGAAAGAAACCCATAGGCTGCAAATGGGTATTCAAAGTGAAGTATAAAGCAGATGGATCTATTGATAAGCATAAAGCCCGGCTTGTTGCAAAGGGATATGCTCAGAAAGAAGGCATAGATTATGAAGAGACTTTTGCCCCTACTGCAAAAATGACTACCATTCGAGTACTTTGTGCCATGGGAGCTCAGCTTGGGTGGAAATTGCATCAGATGGATGTTAAAAGTGCCTTCTTGAATGGTGACTTACAAGAAGAAGTATACATGACTCAACCAGAAGGATTTGTGGTTGAGGGGCAAGAACAAAAAGTATGCAAATTGATCAAATCCTTGTATGGGCTAAAACAAGCTCCTCGAGCTTGGTATATCAAGATAGACAGTCACCTTGTGCAACATGGTTTCATAAGAAGTCCTTCAGATGCAAATCTCTATATTAAGAAAAATGGTTCTGATATAGTGATTCTTGTACTTTATGTTGACGATCTGATCATCACAAGAAGCTCAGAAAGAATGATTGACTTAGTGAAAAATGACTTGAAGCAATCATTTGAGATGACAGATCTAGGACTTCTGCACTATTGTCTTGGTTTAGAAGTTACTCAACAAAAATTTCATATTAGAGTAACACAAAAGAAATATGCCAAGACTTTAGTAGAAAAATATCGGATGACTAACTGTAAGTCAAAAGCAACTCCAATGGAGCAAGGACTTAAGTTATCTCGATATGATGAGTCACCTCAGGTAGATGGTACTCTCTATCGCCAATTGATTGGGAGTCTCCTATATCTGACAAATACTAGACCAGATCTCAGTTTTGTTGTGGGATATCTTTCAAGGTTCATGCAAGAGCCTAAGATGAGTCACTGGAAAGCAGCAAAAAGAGTTCTTCATTATGTTCATGGTACTACAAATTATGGTCTGGAATATAGACAGAATAATAATTTCTTCTTACTGGGATACACAGACTCGGATTATGCTGGATCCCTTGATGATCGTAAATCCACCTCCGGATATGTTTTTCATCTAGGATCTGGACCTATCTCATGGCACAAGTAAGAAACAACATGTGGTTGCTTTATCTTCTACAGAAGTAGAATATCGTGCAGCCAGTGAAGCAGTCTACGAGATAATGTGGTTAAGTCGCATTCTTACAAACATGGGCCTTCCAAAGAATCTTCCTCTTCATTTGTTTTGCGACAACCAAGGTGTTTTGAATCTTGTCAAAAACCCAATTTTTCATGAACGTACCAAACATGTTGATACCAGATGTCATTTTATTCGAGATGAAGTTCCAAAGCACCATATACAACTTCAATACATTCCTACTGATGCACAAGTTGCAGATATCTTTACCAAAGCACTTGGACGTATCAAATATGAAAAATTTCGAGATACAATTGGGATTTGCCAATAATGTAATAAGGGGGGATGTTAGAATAAAGTGTTATATTTCATTATTGGCATAACCAAAAATAGCGCTCATAGGCGCTCTCCATTTTGGTTATGTAACCACCGAGTTGGTTAAACCAACTCGGAACCATATTTGTAATCTTTATATTTGGAATTAATGAGAAGGAACATCTGCTTCGTTAAATTCTATATTTTTATGGATTGATTTTTGTGAATATGAAGATGATATGCGAGAAGAGCTTTTTATTGATGAATTTGAGCATGCCTGGAAATGAGATGCAATTTTTTTGTTGTTTTTGATGATTTTACTATTTTTGAATTTTCTTATTTTTGACCAAGCAATTGTGGGAATCCTTGGAGCTTTTTGGGATTGACCAAGCAATTATAGGAATCCTTCGAGCATTTTGGGATTGACCAAGCGATTGTAGGAATCCTTGGAGCATTTTGGGATATGGCTCTCTTAGATATGGAATGGTCACAAATGACTGATGTTCAAGGGTTCTGTTTCCTTGATTCTGTCAAGAGAGGCTAGCCGGTACGTCCCGAGTCCTATTTTGCTATAAATTACATATGGACCTAACCAATTTTCTGTGAACTTGTTCCTTAGGTGGGACGACAAACTAGAGTTCTGTTGTTTTTCCTTCAAGACCAAATCACCAACTTGAAAGTCGCTTAGGTGAACTTTCATGTTGTAAGCTTTCTTAAGTCACTCTTGATAGATACATAAATGCTCAAGAGCATTAACGCGTCGTTCGTAAAGCAACGTAAGCTGGTCTAACCGGGCCTGTCGCGTAGTGTCATCATCGATGAACTCTTGCATTGATATTGTAGACACCAAAACAGCACCAATCCGATTATGTGACTGCAAACACTGATCGATTTGACAAACACAGCCCCTAGGGCAGCCCTCAGAGGTTAAACAGTGGTCTTAACCACTTTCATAGCAATTTTGTAAGGTCAAGAAGCAATTTGGAACACTTGGACACTTTTCCCAGCATTCATCTCACCCAGGGACAAATTCAAAATAGAATCCGTCCCACCCCAGGACGAATTCTGAATCCGTCCCTAGGTGGGACGAATTCTGAATCCGTCCCTGGGTGGGACGAATTCTAAGCTTAACGGGCAAAAAGAAAAATGGTGCCAAGTGGCAGCCCAGAACAAAAAGCATGCGTGTGTAGGTGGACAGAGGGGCCGTTAGAAGACTATTACAAAAAGCATTTATCAAAGCTCAAGTCAATGGAGGACTCCCCTCCCTCATGGGAAGACAAGACTGCCACATGGCGCCTATGGCCAACACATGGCATTTGTGCTTCCCTCCCAAAAGAGACCCCTTGGGTCTATAAAAGGTGGGACTTTTCTCACCCAAAATAGACAGGTTGAAGGAGTTTTCAAGCAACGAAGTGCTGCCAAATTGAAGACCCACTTGCATCCCTTTTTTTTCACCTTCCCACATCCACCAATCTCTTTTGCAAGGGAGGTTGTTGGGTGGCCTTTGGAAGCTCGAACCTGACCCAAATCCAACACATGGACACCTGAACCAACCAATTCGCCGACCCCCCAATCCTAAAAGGTTTTGGGCCCATCCCTAGTGGATTGGCGCCGGAATCAAGTGCCAACGGTGGGAGGCCCACTTGGGCACCCCCGCACTTTTTAGTTTTTGAGCATTTTAGATTACTTTTTAGATTGCATTTTGTGTTATTAGGTTTGATTAATCCATAGCTGCAATTTTGTAACTTTTGGTCAGATTTTAGTATGTTTTGTGTTGCTTTGTCGTTTCGCTAACTTGCAGGTGTCAAGGTCAAATTCCCGAGGGTGGAGGCCAAATTGGGAAAATTCGACCATCTGGGTCGTCCCAAAATGGACCCAATTACATAACCCCCCTGTTTGCAGGCATTTTGCAGGTCTCGGGATCCGACATTGGAGCAGCAGCAGGTCGGTTTCTTCAACATAGAAGAATTCGTCCCACCCAGGGACGAATTGCAGTCAGAATTCGTCCTGCCCAGGGATGAATTCCAGTTTAAGGTAGATTGGCCAGCTGTCTCAGTGGCAGTGGCCTTCTGGTAACTTTTCTTATCTTCTGTCAAGTTTTGAAGCCATTTGGACTCACTGTAATTACTGTTTTAGGCAAATATTTACATGCATATTTTGTTAGTTTTAGAGAGCAAACGCTTTTCATTTGCAGTAGGTGCTACTAACATCTTGGTTGTTTCTTTGTTCGCAGGAGAAGCAGCAGAGGTGAAGAACTCATCGACATCAGCGGCGACATCATCTTGGCCCACCCATTGCAATCGTGGGCACGTGGAAAGAGGAATCATTCAGTGATTGTAATCAAACTCTATTTGCGCTTCTAGCCCCTGAAAAGGGAGGAGATATCATTGTAACAGAGATCAAGGGATATTAATGAAAGGGCTATGTTTTCTCTATTTGATTGTGTCTCTTCCAATGTGTTTCTTTTCCATTTCATGCAATTTACATTTCTAGGACTTAAGCGTACTTAATTTTGAATGCAATCGCACTTGGTGTTTCCTTTGCCCGGAATCTCGTGCTTTCAGTGGCGATCACGGTGGGACCTGTTCCCTGTTTTTAAGATCATAGAAAAACTGATTAAATTTTTGTGTTTTGTGCTTGATAGGTACATTTTTTTGTTGCAGACTGCTATTTGTCTCTGGCAGGGACGAATTCTATTCTGAAATTCGTCTGACCCTGGGACGAATTCAAATTCGTCTCTATGAGGGACAAATTCTGTTCTGTAATTCGTCTCCCAAAGGGATGAATTCCTGTCTGTGGATTTTTAGAACAGAAATTCAGAGACAACAGGAGCAGGCAGAGAAGAGGTAGGGATTTTTATCATCTCTGTTAAATTTTCTGTTTCTGTTTTTGTTTCTTTAATTGTTTTCATTTAATCCTGCATTGCATTAGGAAAAGTCATGTATGCTAGTTTCATTTTGTTGAATAAAACGAATCCCACACACATCACGAAATAATTTTAAACCAAGGAGCTGGTCGTAAGACCCCAGCCCTTGATCAAGACCATTGGTGGATTTCATCACCACCTTGGCTTGATTTGCATCCATTTCTCGATTGTCAACTGTTGTTAGGCATAAATCCTGACGAAGACAGACCGAGCGTAGCTGGGGTGATTCCCATGCGCACGAGGATAAGTTTTCTATGGTAGGTGCCATTAACAGGACAATCCCCTTTCGTACCACCTACGTACCATGTACCTTCTGCTCTCACGTACCTATAGTCTCCCTCTCGTAAGGGCGGGTATATAGAGAGGTTGGTATATCGGCCTGGCTGGTATATTGAAGGGGCGACCTTTTTGGAGTTATAAGAGCCTACATGATGCATTTAAACGTTCTACAAAACCTACAAAAACAAAACAAAACACCAAAATACACTAAACCAGTTTAGGACACACCATTTAATCCTTAAATGAGATAATCACGGTTTTGTGAATGTGTGTGTTTAATTCTGTTTAGTGTAGACAAAAAAAAAAAAAATCATAAAAATGAGATAAAAACTTATTTAGATAGCATAGAAGGGCCGCAATGGTGTATACCCGCAGTCAAGCCCAATCAAGGGTAGAAGCTCCGAAAGGTACACAAAAAGCAGGCACAATTCGCCTTCACTTCAGTCCTGAGGATTTGGTCATACCGCCTTATAGGTCAAACCTACAAAAGAATCCAATTCAGAATCCTTGGTGGGGTATGCCTATTCAAAACAGCCCCTTTCGGGAAGATGCCTTACATGTAGACCTTGACCTAAATAGAGAATCACCTCTTGAATTTAGGCATGAGTGGCCACCACGCGATGAAGCGTTAAACAGGCACACCGTCCATTTGGAGGGGCAACGTGGATATGGCGTCCCTTCTTTACCTATCATCAGAATAGAGAGACCAAATCCGGAGCGTAGGGCTCCTTACATAGGGCGACCTAACTCTACCCATCCCATTTACACCCGTGAAAGGGAGTATGAGGAAAACCATCGCATTCCTCGAGGGCAACAAACAATGCGGGAACCTTGCATTTCTACACCAGCAGGATATCATGATCACCCCTTGAGGCCAGAACCTCGAGCACATACCGCCTACCTCGATAGAGGGAAGCAACCCCTTGAGATTTTAGAGCATCAAAACCAAGGTAAACCCATAGGAGGAACATTTGAACCTTCTGAACAAAATAGGGTAGATCAAATTGACCCGACTGTCGCCAGATATACCACCCGTCAAGCCCAAATCATGCGGCTTAAACAAAGTCAACAAGAGATAGAGTATCAATACCGCTTGGATAAAGAACACATGCAACACGAAGCGGATGAGTTACGCTATGAAATACCTGAGAGGGGGCCAACCCCTCGCATCCAAAGAGCTGAACAAGATGAGAGGCGTAATCCGTTGGTGCAGGACAGGTCTCCATGACATCGTCAAGCTCTGCCTCCAAGACCCCATAGATTCGAGAGGGAGGCAACTCCCCGAAACAATGATGGGTACCTTCAGCAAGAGCTTGATCAAGGTCACAGGTTTCGCCCAAAGACTCCTCAAGAATTTTATGAGGAGTATGAACCAGAAGAGGAATATATTGAAACTCCCCATCAAGGCAGGAAGGATGCCATTCGGCCACCCCTCCATAGGCCTCCAGTTTACCGTAACTTGCAACAAGAGCGAACAAGAGAGGAAGAAATAAAATCTTCCGATGCATACCAAGCGCTATTGGAGCATTTGGAGTCTGTGGAGACAAAAGCTGCTGGGCATAAAAAACCCACATTACGTCTACTCCGCAATAATCCGGTGCATCCCTCAGTGCCTACACCTCTTTACCCCGAACACTTCAAGTTGCCTCAATTGGCGTTTTTAAAGGTGAAGAGGACGCACAAGAACATGTTACACGATTTCTAAGCCAATGCTTCGGCATCCAAGATAATGACGCATTATTGCTTAGAACATTCATAACCACATTCGCAGGCCCTGCCTCGGATTGGTTCACACAACTGCCCAAACATAGCATAAGTAGCTTAGATCAGCTAGTAGATGCGTTTCTTGAACATTTCGCCTTCAACACAAGGAAGAAGGCATCACTTAGTGATCTTGCTAGCCTTAAAAAAATTGAGGAGGAAACAATGGCAGCGTATGGGAACCGATGGAGAGCTTTGCTTTCTAAGTTACCCTACCGTCCTCCCATGTCGGACCTCACGCAAATGTTCGCAAAAAGTTGCTTAAAATCAATCTCCTGTCTATTGTTGCTGTGACAATACGACAGCTTAGAAGAAGCTTTGACGCAAGCCAGAGTCATAGAAGAGATTAAGATAGGCAAAGGTGCAATTGCCAAGCCTAAGAAGAAAGAGTGGAATAAAACCACTAAAACTGGTACAACGCAACCACAACACGCTGCATTCAACCAAGTTGTGATAAATGTCCCCGCGCCTGTGCAAGAAACGCAGCCTCAAAAGACTAACTACCAGGCAGTGCCTCCTGCTTACGAAAGAGATAACAAAAGATAGGAGCAGTATCATCAGCGTCGCCCTAGGCGACAATTCACTCCGTATGCGGAGTCTAGGGACTCCTTATTTGACCGCTTGTCAGCGGAAAATTTAGTTACTCCGCCAGAAATCCAAATTTTTGACCCTAACGTTCCCAAGCCTAGGGGGTATAGGGAGGAATTGTATTGCAGATTCCATAGGCGCAGAGGACATGACCTAAATGGGTGCTGGAAATTCAAAGAACTAGTCCAGGATTTGATCAACAACCGAACATTGGTCGTGGACAACCCCATCGCACCAAACAACCAACAAATGGGGGTATTCAAGGACCCCTTGCTTGCCCACGAGGCACAAACAAAACCGCTCCAGATTAACGAGGTGCGACAAGATCTTCCCGCGCAAGGATTTGTGGGAATGATTAGCATTGTAACAAGGAACAAAAAATACCCAACAGTTGCCCCCGAGGTAGCTGCGAGGGAAGTTTCGTCGACATTGCAGCCTCAACAACACCCAACGCAGTTACCTCCGCCTAGACCTGAGGTCACGATACGAACCAAACTCACGCAGAGTTTGCGGACCACGTCGGCTAGGCTAGTCCATCTACGAGCTTATTCAACAATCAGCTCCCCATAGAGAAGCTCTTATGGACATTTTAAAAGCCATTGAAGTACAACCCCACGAAGCAAATTCTTTCATCGCCTTCGTGGGACATGTGAAACAATGTATGAAGCCTGTCATCACATTCAAAGAAAACGAGGTCAAAACGATATCAAATGACATGCCGGATCCACCCCTGCACGTTATCACGTGGGTCAACGAGATCCCATACAAGAGAGTGCTGATAGATACTGGCTCGTCCAGTAATATTATAACCACTGCAACATTGAAACATTTAAAACTGCCAGCCTCTCACATCATCGCTTCCACGTACACACTACGAGCTTTTAACGATGCAATTTGCTCGATAGTCAGCACGGTTGTTCTGCCTATACAGGTAGGACAAAAGTCAATACCCACACTGTGCCATGTGCTGGAAGGCAAAATGGCTTATAATATACTGCTAGGGCGGCCTTGGATCAGGGACATGAAGTGTGTCCCCTCGATCGCACACCAGTGCTTGAAGTATGCCTATGAAGGGCAAATACATATAGTCCCAATGGACTTAGAGCCCTTCAAGTATTGCAATGTGGTACAATTCATACCTCAATCGACCCTCCCATCAACGCATTTGGATATTCAATTAAATCCATCTAAATAGGGTCCGATACCGCAAGTACCACTGGTGGCCAACAAGGCAAAATCCCAGCCATATGAGACTTCATCATTGGCCCCTTCATCATCAAGACCACCTGTCGTGGCCCAACAGAAAGACAAGGGAAAGCAAATCATGGAAGAGGTTAAGCCTCTAGAAGAGGGGTTGCCCACAATTTCAATGATATCAACAGAGGAAACACCCAACATAACACAAACCAAGACTCCTGAACAACCAAACATGGAATGGACTCAGGAAGGACTACCGTTTCCTCCTACCCAATCATCAACAATCACTGTTGAGATGGCCAAGTACGGGCCTGTGGGAATATTTAGTGCAAAATGTTGTGGCAACCCCCACACTGGAGTCAGTACAAGACATGGGAAGACCTTGCCTTACCATTGGAACAATAATCCCTCTAGGCTACCCACCGAACCAAACGAATTTTGTGTATGGGGGCCTTGATCATGGTTCTGAACCATGCGAACAAAAGGAAACAGATGAAGAGCCTTTTGTCAAAAACATCAATTATCTGTCAAACCTAGAATTTTCCCTAAAATATCTCGAACAATGCAATTGGCATGGGTATGGGCTAGGCAGATATGAGCAAGGGATGCGGATCCTTTGCCAACCAAGATATCAGATGCCATATGACAAGTCAGGGGTAGGGTTCAACCATCCCCTGCCATTAGACATCTTGGTTGAAAATATGCAAGGCCTATAAAAAGGCAACAGGGGGGGATTGGAACAAGACCCGTACGCAAATCCAAACACAAAATACACCTTAGGGGATTATCTCCCATGGTCTAAAAACACCCCTGGAAACAACAATAATCCCTCTCCTTTGCTAGAGAGAGGTGAAATTTCAGAGAGTAGTCCTCAAAGAGAACAACAACGGCTGCCAAAATTTTTTCTGAAACTGTTCCCCTTAGAGGTTCCAAATGAAATAACACAGTCTCAAAAGAATTAGGTCCCTCCACTAAGAGTGGAACAACCGCAATGGGACCAGATTAATTCACTGGAACAGGAAGAGTCCTCAATGTCGCAAGCAACAGATGTCGAAGAGGATGAACAATTTTGGATCTATGAAAGCGATTCAGAAGACGAAACTGAAATGGACTATCTCAGACATGCGTGATGACATCACCACGCTCTAACTCATGA
This sequence comes from Wollemia nobilis, assembly GCA_028583015.1. Lineage (NCBI taxonomy): Eukaryota > Viridiplantae > Streptophyta > Pinopsida > Araucariales > Araucariaceae > Wollemia > Wollemia nobilis. The sequence goes on from JAQPPZ010016705.1 coordinate 1,246,608, forward strand.
AGATCTAATGGGACAAATGGGTATACGATTGGGACATGAATGGCACGTAGACCCAACGAGGTGGGACCAAGTGTTAGGCCTATGGCTCCAAATTCAAGATGAGCATCGTCCACCTCGAGATCCCATCAGGACAGCAGTACCGAGGGAAGACCCCGCCTTCCTTTTCACACATAAAGATGAATTTGCACCTAGAGAGGATCCATTCGTGCCTGTTCTCGTAGAGCTAGATCCAGAGTATAGGGAACATCTAAAAGAATCAAGTCATCACACCCGTGGTTCTGGAGACCAAATTCATTTCATCCACATGATCTCCATTGATTTGACCACACCCATCCGCAATCCGATCGATCCATCATGGTCATTGCATCTAAACATGGATGCCATTGACTGGGATCGCGTCAATTCACCATTTTCACCATCAGAGTACTGGCCTTTCGATGAAATGCTTCATTTTACCCCAAGGACAATTCAAGATATTTTTCAAGCTGAAGAGGGACCCGAGGTCCCAAACGTAGATCTTAACTCACTCGATGATATCCATTTAATCCCAACTCCACATTAGTTGGAGGATGGATCTCACATGTCAGTCGAAGAGACGACTGACGTAGACATCGGCACAGATCCAATGAATCCACGGATTCTCAAGCTGGGGGTAAGCCTTTCCCCCGAAGAGCAAGCCGAATATATTGCCCTTCTCAAAGAGAAGAAGGAATTTTTTGCATGGTCGTACAAAGATATGCCAGGACTAGACCCGCAACTAGTCATGCACAACTTAACGCTTGATTCGAAAATCAAGCCTATAAAGCAAAAACTAAGAAAGATGCACCCAAAAGTGGCCTTGATGGTCAAAGACGAATTGCAAAAGCTGTTGGATGCACAATTTGTCATCTGCGTGGATTATCCGCCATGGTTGTCCAACATGGTTCCCGTCAAGAAGCCCGATGGGAGGATTCGCATATGCACCGAATTTTGAGACCTAAACAAAGCGAGTCCTAAGGATGATTTCCCCTTGCCAAGCATCGACGCATTGGTAGATGCTACAACAGGTCACAAAATGCTCTCCCTAATGGACGGTTTCTCAGGATACAATCAAATTTGTATCAATCCTGAAGACCAACTCAAAACAGCATTCACAACGCCTTGGGGGACATTTTGTTATAAGGTCATGCCTTTTGGCCTTAAAAACGCTGGCGCTACATACCAACGTGCTATGACTTATATCTTCCACGATTACATGCACAAAACTTTGGAAGATTACATGGATGATTTGTTAGCCAAGTCTCTCTTGCGCTCAGATCATCTCGGTGACTTAAGCAAGATTCTCGATCGCCTCATAGAGCATAAGGTCGATCGAATCCCAAGAAGTGCGTGTTCGGCGTCACATCTGGAAAACTCTTGGGTTTTATAGTCTCCAAGAGAGGCATCGAAGTGGACCCAAACAAAGTCAAGGAAATCCTTGAAATGGCTCCCCCAACCACTATAAAGCAGCTCAGAAGTCTACAAGGAAAGGTCGCGTCGATTAAACGCTTCATAGCACAATTATCTGACAAATGCCGACCAATGAACAAACTATTGCACAAGGGGGTCACATTTCATTGGGATGACGAGTGCCAGTCAACCTTTGACAAAATCAAACAATACTTGGCTTCACCGCCAGTATTGGCACCGCCTAGACCAGGTGTGCCATTCTACTTATACATCTCAGCTACTGAGGTGGCACTGGGCGCAATGCTAGCCCAGAAGAATGAACTTCACAAAGAACAGGCTACTTACTATCTTATCCGCACCCTGGTCAGTTACGAACTTAACTATGCATACATTGAAAAACTCTTCTTGGCAGTGGTGTTTGCTACCAAAAGGCTACGCCACTACATGCTGAGCAACACTACGTATGTTGTGTCTAAGGAGAATCCATTGCGATACATGATGAGTCGTACTTATCATAGTAGTCGCACGGCGAAATGGATCATGTTGTTGACGAAATTTGACATTGAGTTTATTGGGCAAAAATCTATAAAAGGACAAGTCATAGCCGATCAACTAGCAGAGGCTCCTCTTGAAGACGATCAGCCTCTAGTCATAGAACTACCCAATGATGAGGTCTTCCATGTCTCAGAATCGCCAGATTTTGAAGAGCCTGAGTCTCAGGACGACATAACCTTATTTTTCGATGGTTCTAAATGCGAGCAAGGTGGTGGCGCAGGAATTGTATTCTTCACACCGCAGGGTGCTCCAATGCCCCTGTCATTTAAATTAAACTTCCAGTGCACCAACAACAATGCAGAATATGAAGCCTTGATCCTAGGTCTTCAGACAGCAATCGCCATGAACATCAAAAGATTGAACATCTTTGGTGATTCACTGTTAATCGTCAATCAAGTCAAGGGGGTATATCAATGCAAATGTCCAATTCTGAAGGCCTATAAAGCCCTCGTGGACAAATTCCTGGCAAAACTTGAGTGGTATGACATCGAGGCACTCCCTCGATCATCGAATCATTTTGCGGACACAATGGCCTCCTTAGGGTCACTAATCCCGCAAGACCTTTCCGGTGACATGACAACCATTCAAGTCAAGACCTTATCGCAACCCGCGATGGAGCGCGCAAGCTCAGACTTGACGCCAGGAATCCACATGATCCAGATCGAACCATCTTCGGATAAGTTCTTTCGAATCTGAGACTATTTGAAACATGCCAACTGGGGTCTTTGTTCTCCCCCACTCCCATTAATAGCAACACAACGCTATTCTTACAAGTTCTATCCCAATCAGCATTTGTTAGGGAAGAACTCCAAAAGGGATTGGCTGTTCAAACTGTCAAGGTATCCGATCAACAGGACTGGTATTTACCCATAAGAGACTACCTCAAGTTAGGTAATCTACCCTTTGGATTGACGCAAGCCACAAAATGAACATTCAAACAGAAAGCGGCAAAATATGTCTTGATAGGAGACATTTTGTATCATCGCAGCTACGATGGAATTCTTCTTCGTTGCTTGGACCAGCAAGAGTCCACTTGGGCAGTCACCCAAGCGCATGACGGTACATGTGGCGGCCACTTCAGTGGTATGGCCATTGCAAAGTGCATTCTTTGCATGGGCTTTTATTGGCCATCTTTAGAGCGAGATTGCTGCGCGTATGTCAAGAGGTGTGTAAAATGTCAACATAATGCCAATTTAATGCACGCACCTTCCCAGGCCCTACAGACAGTCCAGTCTGTTTGGCCATTTTCGTAGTGGGGCCTCGATCTAATCGGAAAGATCTCCCTGCATCGTCAAGCCGTCACACGTTTATCATAACGGCCACGTAATATTTTACAAAATGGGTGGAAGCAATTCCGTTAACCTCTACGACAGGACCCCGCATTGCGGAGTTCATTTTGCATTGCATCATATGTCATTTTGGTATTCCATCCAAAATAATCTCGGATAATGGGCCATCATTCAAGAACAAAGACGTGCGTGCTTTAACCACAAAGTACAAAATTCAGCACAACTTTTCAACACCCTATTATCCGCAAGCAAATGGGCAAGCAGAGGCGTCAAACAAAACGCTAGTCACCATCCTTAAAAAGACCGTCACAGACAGTCATAAGGATTCGCCCCCCCCCGCACATACAAATCCCACTTGTCCTTTGGGCTTATCGCACTAGCATTCGGACGCCCACCGGGCAACTCCGTTTTCACTAGTGTATGGCTCGGAGGCGTAATGCCTCTCGAGTTGGAAATTCCTTCCCTCCGCATATCAATGCAGGAATTCATCGATGATGACACTGCGTGGCAGGCCAGGTTAGACCAACTTACGTTGCTTGACGAAAGACGCGTTAATGCTCTCGAGAACTTATGTATCTATCAAGAGCGGCTTAAGAGAGCTTACAACATGAAAGTTCACCTAAGAGACTTTCGAGTTGGTGATTTGGTTCTGAAGGAAAACCAAAAACCCAACCTAAGGCGTCGACCACCATGATCACGCAGGATCGGTACGATGGGAACTACCCCCCATGGTGTTGGTCCGACGGGACCCTACAGGGCGGCTACTGCTAGCCCCCGCATCATGCCTGCTACCATCCCCCTCATCTAACCGCCTGCGACGAGATGATGTTGACTGCTCAATCAAACTATCCCTCGTCCGTCGAGAAGATCTACTGATCGAAGGCTCAGGGAGCCGCCCGCCAAGGCGGATGACCTCCCTCTCCAAGTCTATCCGGTACAGACACCACTCTGCCTCTCACCGATGATAGATAGACAATGCATCATTGTGCTACGCCAAAACTCTATCTCGCTCTACCAACTGAGCCCGCAGAAGATCCCTCTCCAGATCCTGCATCCGTAGTAGCTCTGTAAGTCGTGCAACCTCATCGCCTACATTCGACCCCACCTCCTCTGTATCTGTCGGATGCATAGGACTCACGGGGACAGTAGCCTGCTCAGGCTCCAAATGCTCCTCCACATCCTACATGTTTGGCTGCTCCGGAACACCCAAGTCCACATCCTCATCTCCCACATCCACCATGTCTGCATCATCCAACGGCCCCCCCAATCACCCCCTACCGCCTCAGCATCCTCCATTGTCGCCTTCGCGCCTCCTAGTGGACCCTCTCCTCTCCAACGCCGCAATACCCACCACGAGTCATACTCAGTGGTAGTACCGATGTCATCCACATCTAGGACCTCAATCACCGCATCCGACTCCTTGCCCAATGGCACGAGGACCGGTGGCTCCAGATCCCTCTCATCTCCATGACGTCGATAGCCTACTGGCTCACCAGGCAACCCCTGGCGCACCCCAAACTGTCGTGTAACCCGGTGGTACGGAAAGAACTCATGCTCTGTCCCATGCCACCCAGTCAACCATCGCTCCCTCCGTACCCGTCGAAGCCACTCTCCAGCCTCAGGCCAGGCTGGACAGTCCCGATAGGGACGCCAAAATACCTCCCCTAGAGTGAGCCAAGAAAGGGCATCAATGTAGTGCTCAACGGCACCTGCCCATCACCGACTCTGCCCCTGCTCCATAGACCGTCGCCACAAAGCTGCATAACCAATCTCCTCATCCTCCATCGCCGCCCGTGTCGTCCACGGTAACCCGGTAGGCCTCTCAATAGCTATGTGCTGCCAACCCCAGCACTGCAACAAAAAACTACAACTGACACCCTTCCGCTATCGACAGCGGACCCCGTATAGCTCCTCGTAAAGCTGTGCCAACAAAGTCTGTCCCCATCTCAGAATCAATGGTGCCTCTATCGGGCACTCTGCCAACTGCCACACCAAATCCAACAGGTTCCACGGGAACCTCGCGCCTGACGAATCAGGGAGAAGAATGTTAGAAATGAGGCCGATTAGGAATGCGTGCCTCACTCCTAACACCCCCCTCTCCTTCCACCAGCTAACCAAAATCCCACCAGCCTGGCAATCCGCTTCGACTGTCTCCACTGGGTCTGCTACACCCAGCTCCCCCCCATGCCCAAAACATCTCATAAGTATAGCAGTCCGCTGATCAAACGGAGATGTCCTAATAGGTAGACCATCTATCGGAATCCGAAGCAACCGATAGACGTCCTCAAAAGTCACAGTCATCTCCCCTATCGAGAGATGGAAAGTATTGGTCCGCGGATCCTAAAGCTTGATCAGGGCCGTCAGATAGGCCTGATCCGAAACCACGAGCTCCAGTCGAGCCACCTGCTTGAGCCCAAGGGCATCAAGCCATTCCCAGTCATCATCGGTCAATGCCAACCGCGCCTCAGTAAAGGCAGCGGGTACACGGTACCGGCTCCTAACAACCTGCAAGCAAACAAAAAAAATAAATAAATAAATAAAACAGATCAAATTTTTAGTTCTAGGGTTTCTAACCTTAACTGTTAAACAAAAACATCACAAAAAATCTTAAAGTTTAGAAAAGCGTCAACAGAAAAACAATGCAGTAAATTAAAGCAAAATAAACCCTAGAGTCACTTACAGGTCTCGCCTCGGCTCCACCGCTTGAACCAGTTTGTGCACTCATGATGTCAGAGAGAATTCCAGCGCGCTTCGCTTCGCAGAATTACCTCCTCCTCCAAGAGCTCCAAAATCGCAAGAAAAAAAAGACACAAATGAGCCCAAAATCAAGTTTTGGCCATTAAATAGGCCTATTGCGCTAGAATTCATCCTTGACTGGGATGAGCACTCTGATCAGCACTCGTCCCACCCAGGGAGGAATTCTCCAGCTGGAATTCGTCCCACCCAGGGACGAATTCAGGCCAGCACAAAAAAAAAATCAACAAAAATGACTAAAAATGCACCAAAACAAATAATAAACATTGCCAGACACAAGAACTCTTGCACTTAAACTCTTGGCATGGAAAATCGACATCGGGGTCACAAATTATCACTATCCTACTCCCTAAGAAGGCTACCATAGCCGGACCGCTCCACGGGAAGACAGATTTTTGACAATTTAATCACCAAATGGTGTCACAAAAACAACAAAAACAAGAAAAAAATGCAACAAACACAAAACCAACAATAAACATTGCCAGCCACAAGTGCTCTTGCACTTAACCTCTTGGCATAGCAAAATTGATGTCGGGGTTTACATTGTCACTATCCTACTCCCGAAGAAGGCTACCATAGCCGGACCGCTCCACGGGAGGACGGATTGTCGACAATTTAATCACCAAATGGTGTCACAAAACAACAAAAACAAGAAAAAAATTCAACGAAAACAAACAGCAAAAAACATTGCCGGACATAAGTGCTCTTGCACTTAACCTCTGGGAAAAGAAAATAGATGTTGAGGTTCAAATTATCACTCTCCTACTTCCCCAAAAAGGCTATCATAGCCGGACCGCTCCACGGGAAATAGGTTTTCGACGATTTCACCTCATTATGACATCACCAAAAGGGTTAACACCCACCAAAAATAGGTCCATATGTTGGAAAAATTGCACACGCTTAATGGTAAACCCTCTAAAGGCAACCTTGCACAAGTCATCTTGGGTCAAGCGACTTGTCGCTTCTCTCACGAAGGTCATTCCCTCATCGATTCGTCGCTTGAAGGGGTAGTCACACTTAGTCACCAACCAACAATCACACACCCAATTAAGGAAAACGACATGCATTCAAAGAATCATTGGCAAAGACAATCATGCTCCTACTTGGGGCAATAAACAAGCAACAATCAAATCAATCAAACACTTAGCATTTCGTGAATCATGAACACAAGGTTCCCCCTAAGGATAAAAACACCCTTCACTTGTTCATGACTGATCAATGTCTAAGTTCAAGTCACACCTCACCAAAACAAGGTTAATACTTGAAATCAAATTCCTTAGCTCGTCAGAAGCAAGGATTCAAGAATGCATGCCCTTTCCATACTTGGGGCATCAAAAGTTGGTTAGGTTACCAAGAAACCCTAATCATTAGTTCTTTGGTTATCTATTTTTGCTCAGCACTGCATCACCCGCAGCGCTTCCCAAAAAGGGGCATCTGTAGACACCAAAACAACACCAATCCGATTATGTGACTGCAAACACTGATCGCTTTGACAAACACAGCCCCCAGGGCAGCCCTTAGAGGTTAAACAGTGGTCTTAACCACTTTCATAGCAATTTTGTAAGGTCAAGAAGCAATTTGGCACACTTGGACACTTTTCCCAGTATTCGTCTCACCCAGGGACGAATTCAAAATAGAATCCATCCCACCCTAGGACGAATTCTGAATCCGTCCCTGGGTGGGACGAATTCTAAGCTTAACGGGCAAAAAGACAAATGGTGCCAAGTGGCAGCCCGAACAATCGATTAAGGACTCCTGCCTTGCACGCGTGTGTAGGTGGACAGAGGGGTCGTTAGAAGACTGTTACAAAAAGCATTTATCAAAGCTCAAGTCAATGGAGGACTCCCCTACCTCATGGGAAGACAAGACTGCCACATGGCGCCTATGGCCAACACATGGCATTTGTGCTTCCCTCCCAAAAGAGACCCCTTGGGTCTATAAAAGGTGGGACTTTTCTCACCCAAAATAGACAGGTTGAAGGAGTTTTCAAGCAACGAAGTGCTGCCGAATTGAAGACCCACTTGCATCCCTTTTGGTTCACCTTCCCACATCCACCAATCTCTTTTGCAAGGGAGGTTGTTGGGTGGCCTTTGGAAGTTCGAACCTGACCCAAATCCAACACATGGACACCTGAACCAACCAATTCGCCGACCCCCCAATCCTAAAAGGTTTTGGGCCCATCCCTAGTGGATTGGCGTCGGAATCAAGTGCCAACGGTGGGAGGCCCACTTGGGCACCCCCGCACTTTTTTTTTTTTGAGCATTTTAGACTACTTTTCAGATTGCATTTTGTGTTATTAGGTTTGATTAATCCATAGCTGCAATTTTGTAACTTTTGGTCAGATTTTAGTATGTTTTGTGTTGCTTTGTCGTTTCGCTAACTTGCAGGTGTCAAGGTCAAATTCCCGAGGGTGGAGGCCAAATTGGGAAAATCCGACCATCTGGGTCGTCCCAAAATGGCCCCAATTACATAACCCCCCTATTTGCAGGCGTTTTGCAGGTCTCGGGATCCAACATTGGAGCAGCAACAGGTCAGTTTCTTCAACATAGAAGAATTCGTCCCACCCAGGGACGAATTGCAGTCAGAATTCATCCTTCCCAGGGACAAATTCCAGTTTAAGGTAGATTGGCCAGCTGTCTCAGTGGCAGTGGCCTTCTGGTAACTTTTTTTATCTTCTGTCAAGTTTTGAAGCCATTTGGACTCACTGTAATTACTGTTTTAGGCAAATATTTACATGCATATTTCGTTAGTTTTAGAGAGCAAACGCTTTTCATTTGCAGCAGGTGCTACTGACATCTTGGTTGTTTCTTTGTTCGCAGGAGAAGCAACAGAGGTGAAGAACTCATCGACATCAGTGGCGGCATCATCTTGGCCCTCCCATTGCAATCGTGGGCACGCGGAAAGAGGAATCATTCAGTGATTGTAATCAAACTCTATTTGCGCTCCTAGCCCCTGAAAAGGGAGGAGATATCATTGTAACAGAGATCAAGGGATATTAATGAAAGGGCTGTGTTTTCTCTATTTGATTGTGTCTCTTCCAATGTGTTTCTTTTCCATTTCATGCAATTTACATTTCTAGGACTTAAGCGTACTTAATTTTGAATGCAATCGCACTGGGTGTTTCCTTTTCCCGGAATCTCGTGCTTTCAGATATGCATAGGGAAGGAATTTCCAACTCGAGAGGCATGACTGCCTCGGAGCCATACACCAACAAAAACAAAGTTGCCCTAGTGGGCATTCGAATTTTAGTGTGATAAGCCCACAGGGAAAGTGGAATTTGGATGTGCCAATCCTTATGACTGTCTACGATCGTATTTTTAAGGATGACAACTAGCGTTTTGTTTGACGCCTTTGCTTGCCCATTTGCCTACGGATAATATGGTGTGAAAAAATTGTGCTAAATTTTGTACTTTATGGTCAAAGCATGCACGTTTTTGTTATTGAATGGCGTCCCATTATCCAAGATTATTTTGGATGGAATACCAAAATGACATGATGTTATGCAAAATGAACTCCACTATGCGGGGTCCTATCATAGAGGTAAGCAAAAATGCTTCCACCCACTTGGTGAAATACTCTGTGGCCGTTATGATAAACGTGTGATGGCCTGATGATGTAGGGGAGATCTTTCCAATTAGATCAAATCCCCACTACGAAAATGGCCAAGTATACTGGACTGTCTACAAGGCCTGGGAAGGTACATGCATCAAATTGGCATGATGTTGACACTTCATGCACTTCTTGACATATGTGCAACAATCTCGCTCTAAATATGGCCAATAATAGCCCATCTGAAGAATGCGCTTTGTGATGACCATACCATTGAAGTGGCCACCACATGTACCATCGTGCACTTGGGTGACTACCCAAGTGGACTCTTGTTGGTCCAAGCAACGAAGGAGGATTCCTTCATAGCTGCGTCGATATAAAATGTCTCCTATCAAGACATACTTAGCCGCTTTCTACTTGAATGCTCGTTTTGTGGCATGTGTCAATCCAAGCGGGAGATTACCTAACTTGAGGTAGTCTTTAATGGGTAAATACTATTCCTGTTGATCGAAAGCCTTGACAGTATGAACAACCAATCCCTCTTGAAGTTCATCCCTAGCAAATGTTGAGCGGGAGAGAACTTGTAAGAATAGCGTTGTGTTGCTATTAATGGGAGTAGGGGAGAACAAGGACCCCCAGTTGGCATGTTTCAAACGATTGTGGATTCGAGAGAACTTATCCGAGGATGGTTCAATCTAGATCATGTGGATTCCTGGCATCAAGTTAGAGCTTGCACGCTCCATCATGGATTGTGATAGTGTTTTGACTTGAATGGTTGTCATATCACCAGAAAGGTCTTGCAAGATTAGTGACCCCAAGGAGGCCATTGTGTCCGCAAAATGATTTGATGACCGAGGGAGTGCCTCGATGTCGTACCACTCAAGTTTTGCCAAGAATTTGTCCACAAGGGCTTTATAAGCCTGCAGTACTAGGCATTTGCATTGGAATACCCCTTTGACTTGATTGACAATTAACAACGAATCACCAAAGATGTTCAGTCGTTTGATGTTCATGGCGATTGCTGTCTGAAGACCTATGAGCAAGGCTTTATACTCTGCATTGTTGTTGGTGCATGGGAAATTTAATTTAAATGACAGGGGCATTGGAGTGCCCTGTGGTGTGAAGAATACTATTCCTGTGCCACCACCTTGCTCACATTTAGAACCATCAAAAAATAGGGTTATGTCGACTGTGATTCAGGCTCCTTAGAATCTAGCGATTCTGAGACATGGAATACCCCATCATCGGGTAGTTCTATGACTAGAGGCCGATCGTATTCGAGAGGAGCCTCTGCTAGTTGATTGGCTATGACTTTTCCTTTGATGGATTTTTGTCCAATAAAATCTATGTCAAATTCTATCAACAACATGATCCATTTTGTCGTGCGACTACTATGATAAGTATGACTCATCATGTATCGCAATGGATTCTCCTTAGACACAACATACATAGTGTTTCTCAGCATGTAGTGGCATAGATTTTTGGTAGCAAACACCACTGCCAAGTAGAGTTTCTCGACATATGCATAGTTAAGTTCATAACTAACCAAGGTGCGGCTAAGATAGTAAGTAGCCTATTCTTTGTGAAGTTCATTCTTCTGGGCTAGCATGGTGCCTAGTGCCACCTCAGTAGCTAAGATGTATAAGTAGAATGGCACTCTTGGTCTAGGTAGTGCCAACACTAGCGACGAAGCCAAGTATCGTTTGATGTCATCAAAGGCTGACTGGCACTCGTCATCCCAATGAAATGCTACCCCCTTGTGCAATAATTTGTTCATGGGTCGATAATTGTCAGATAGCTGTGCTATGAAGCATTTAATTGATGCAACCTTTCCCTATAGACTTCTGAGCTGCTTAATGGTAGTTGGGGGAACCATTTCAAGGATTGCCTTGACTTTATTTGGGTCCACCTCGATGCCTCGCTTTGAGACTATGAAACCCAAGAGTTTTCTAGATGTGATGTCAAATAAACACTTCTTGGGATTCAGTTTGACTTTATGCTCCATGAGGCGATCAAGGATCTTGCTTAAGTCATCGAGATGATCTGGGCACAAAAGAGACTTGGCCAACAAATCATCCATGTAATCTTCGAAAGTTTTATGCATGTAATCATGGAAGATGTACGTCATGGCACGTTGGTAGGTGGCGCCAATATTTTTAAGGCCAAAGGGCATGACCTTATAACAAAATGTCCCCCAAGGTGTTGTGAACGCCATTTTTAGTTGGTCCTCGGGATTGATACAAATCTAATTGTATCCCGAGAAACCATCCATGAGGGATGTCATTTCGTGACCTGCTATAGCATCTACCAATGTGTCGATGCTTGGAAAGGGGAAATCATCCTTAGGACTCGCTTTGTTTAGATCTTAAAAATTAGTGCATATGTGAATCCTCCCGTCGGGATTTTTTACGGGCACCATGTTGGACAGCCATGGTGGATAAAACATGTAGATGACAAATTATGCATCCAAAAATTTTTGCAATTCGTCTTTGACCATCAAGGCTACTGTTGGGTGCATCTTACGTAGTTTTTGCTTAACTGGCTTGATTTTCAGATCAAGCGTTATATTATGCATGACTAGCTGTGGATCTAGCCCCGACATGTCTCTGTATGACCATGCAAAAACCTCCTTCTTCTCTTTGAGAAGGGCAATGTAGTCGGCTTGCTCTTCAAGGGATAATCTTACCCCCAGCTTGATAATATATGGATTTATTGGATCTAAGCTGATGTCTACATCAGTCGTTTCCTTGACTGAAATGTGGGATCCGTCCTTCAACTGATGTGGAGTTGGGATCAAATAGATATCATTAGCTGAGTTTAAATTTATGTTGGGAACCTCGGGTTCCTCTTCAGCATGAAAGATATCCTGAGTTGTCCCTAGGGTAAAATGAGGAATTTTACCAAAATGCCAGTACTATGATGGGGACGGAGGTGAATTGACGTGATCCCAGTCAATGGTATCTATGTCTAATTGCAAGGACCATGCTGCATCGGCAGGATTGTGGATGGGTGCGATCAAGTCAATGGAGATCATGTGGATGAAATGATTTTAGTCTCCATTACCGCGGGTGTGATGACTCAAACATTCTGGATGTTCTCTGTGTTCTAGATCTGGTTCTATAGGTACTAGCATGAATGGATCGGCCCTATGTGCTAATAGGAGGACAGGGTCTACCCTCAGCACTGATATCACCCTAGGGTCTCGAAGTGGAAGGTGCTCTTCGTGTACCTGGAGTAGCAGATCCAACACTTGATCCCACCCTGCTGGGTCTATGTACCACTCGTGCCATGGCACTATGCCCATCTGTGCAAATATGTCATTAATCTCCAAAGGGTATCATTGTTGCATTTGTCGCATGTGGTTGAGATAGGCCATCTTAGTTTCATCTTTTGAATCACTATCAGAGATCCAAAAGCGTTCATTGGCTCCGACAATTGCTTGCGACATATGAGTCTCATCTTGTTCAAGCAAATTAATCTGGTCCCATTACGGTTGTTCCACTCTCCGTGGGGGGACCTGATTCTCTTGACGCAGCACTAGCTCAATTGGAGCCTCTAGAGGGAATAGAGTCAAAAATATCTCTTGATAGTTATTCATAGGAATTTCTCATGAGTGATCACTATCAGATTCAAAGGGATCATATGACACTGGTTCATATTCTAATTCATCCTCTGAAGATCCTTCTGGACACTGCTTATACCTTCCTTGAAAGTGGGTTCCCGAACTTTCGCCTCTCTCTAGCAAAGGAGAAGGGTTATTGATGTTAACAAGGCTGGTTGTTGACCATGGAAGGTAATCTCCCAATGTATATGTTGTGTTTGGGTTGGTATAAGGATCTGATGCCAATCCACCCTTGTTGCCTATTCCTAGGCCTTGCATGTTTTCCATTAAGATGTCCAAGGGCAGGGGGTGGTTGAATCCTACTCCTGACTTATCATAAGGCATTTGGTATCTTGGTTGGCAAAGGAAACACACTCCTTGCTCATACTTGCCTAGCCCGTATCCATGACAATTGCATTGGTCAAGATATCTCAAAGCGAATTTCGGGTTAGACAGATAGTTGACATCTTCTACAAAAGGCTCTTCGTCCTCGTATTTTTGCATGCATGGCTCAACACCATGGTCAAGGCCCCCATACACAAAATTGGTCTGGTTTGGTGGGTAGCCTAAATGAAAAATTGTCCCGATGGGGAGGCGAGGTCTCCCCATGTCTTGCACTAACTCTAGCACAATTGTTGCTATGACATTCCGCACTAGATACTCCCCCAGGCCCATACTGGCCATTTCAATAGTAATTGTTGGTGATTGAGAGGGAGGGAACGAAAGCTCTTCTTGAGTCCATTCCATGTTGGGTGGACTAGGAGCCTCAACTTCCATTGTGCTAGGCATCTCTTCGGTTGAGATGGTTGATATTGTTGGCAGCGCCTCTTCCAGGGGTTGAGCCTCTTCCAGGATTTGCTTTCCTTTGTCCTTCTGTTTAGCCATGATAGGTGGCATTGGTAGTGAAGGATTTGACGATGAAGATGCACCTAGCTAGAGTTTTGGATTTATCACCAGTGGTGCTTGCAAAATTAGACCCTGTCTAGATGGATTTAACTAAAAATCCAAGTGCATCAATGGGAGGGTTGATTGCGGCTTCAATTGCATCGCATTGCAATATTTGAAGGGTTCTATGTCCACCAGGACTACATGTACTTCCCCTTCAAATGCATACTTCAAACACTAGTGAGCTATCGAAGGGACACACTTCATGTCCCTGATCCATGGCCATCCTAGTAATATGTTGTACGCCATCTCGCCTTCCAAAATATGGCATAATGTAGGTATCATATTTTGTCCTACCTGAACAGGTAGAACAATTGTGCCAACTGTCGAGCATATTGCATCATTGAATGCTCGCAGTGTGTAAGTGGAAGTCGTGATGTGAGAGGCTGGCAACTTTAGATGTTTCAATGTCACTATAGTAATGATGTTACTAGACGAGCCAATGTCTATCAACACCCTCTTATACGGGATCCCATTGACCCGCATGATTACGTGCAGGAGTGGATCTACCATGTCATCAGACACTGATTTAACTTCATCTTCTCAGAAGGTAATGACTGGCTCCGTGCATCGTTTTACATGTCCCACGAAGTTATTGAAGGAATTCGCTTCATGGGGCACAAGTCACCTCCGCTTTATCTCTTTTATGATTTTTTTTTTTATGCTACACTTAAACAGAAAAGAACACACACATACACAAACGATGATTATCTCATTTAAAAGTTGAAAGTGTGTCCTAAAACTGGTTTAGTGTGTTTTGTTGTTGTTTTTGATGTTTTTGTAAAGAACGTTTAAATGCAAAATGAAGGCTCGTATGGCTCCCAAAATTGGTCGCCCCTTCAATATACCATTGCCAGACCGATATACCAACCTCTCTATATACCCGCCCTTATGTGAGAGAAACTATAGGTACGTGAGAGCAGATGGTACATGCAACATAGGTGATACGAAAGGGGGATTGCCCTATTTATCAAACCTACCATAGAAGACTTATCCTAGCGTGCTGGGAATCACCCCAGCGACACTCGGTCAGCTTTCATCAGGATTTACATCTAACAACAGTGACAATAAGGGTAAATGAATGCAAAATTCAAGCCAAGGTGGTGATGAACCCACCGTTGGTCTTGATCAAGGGCTAGGGTCTTAACGTGATGTGTGGGGTTCATTTTAATTTGCAAAAAATGAAACAGGAAAACAAGAAGGAAACTTTCCCTAAGCCATACAAAAATTGAAAAACAGAAAATAGAAAACAAAAATTTGACAGAGGCTTGTTAAAAACCCCTACCTCTTCTCTGCCCAAAAGGATGTTTCTAATTCTCGGCTCTAAAACTGCATAGACAAAAAATTTTCTCTGGGTGAGACAAATACCAGAACAGAATTCTTCCCAAGCTGAGATGAATTCAAATTCGTCCTAGGTTCAGACGAATTCTAGTACTGTATTCACCATAGGCTGGAATGAACAACAGTCAGAGTTCAAAAAATGGCACCTATAAGTAAGAAAACACAAATTTTGATCAGTTTCTTGATCTCAAAAATTAGGGGATAGAGTCCCACCATGATCGCCATTGAAAACATGAGATTTTGGAAGTTGAAAAGAAACACTAAAGCTATGCAATGCAAAATGAAATGTAACACTTTAATCCTAGAAATTTGAAATGCATGAAATAAGGAAAATAGACGAATTGAGATGAAAGGGAAGAAGTATAGAAAGCACAACCCTTTTTATTTATACTCTCTCAATATCGGTTACAAAGACATCTCCTGCCTTTTTAGGGGCTAGGAGCGTTAACATGTTTCGGTTACAATAGTGACTAGTGATCCTTCTTTCGCGTGCCCACATGTAAAATGGGTAGGCCAAAGTGTTTCTTCCGTTGGTGTGAATGAAGCTTTGATCCTTGTGGCTCCTCCTGCATTCACAAAAACAACAAAATTTTTAGTAGCACCTGTTGCAAAGATGAAACATTTATTCTCTAAAAAAACAATGAAGGATGCATGCATGAAACTGAATAAAAGGATAAATGAACTGAATCAAAATAGTATACAAATTTCATAGAAATAAGGGAACATCACCAGAAGGTCACTGGAAATGAAACAGTCGAGGAATTCTTCACCGATTTGAATTTGCTCTTGGGCGGGATGGATTCGACTGTAATTCATTTCGGGGTAGGACGAATTCACCTGCGACAAAGCGCCAAAGTGGTACTGCCCCAAATGTCATGTATAAGGAGCTCCAAAAGACCTGCAAACTTGGGGTTAGTTAATTGGAGGCATTTTGGGAAGACCCAGATGGTCAGATTTCCCCAATTTGGCCTCCATCAATGGGAATTTGACGCTACTACCTACAATTTAGTGAGGACAATAAAAGCAATAAAACATGATAAGATTTGATCAAAGCATTATGAAATTGGAATTACAAGCTATTTAAGCAACATAGGAATGAATGCAAAATAAAAAAATGATAAAAAGAAAAATCTACCATGAATTCCTAATCGTTCTTAAAAAAATAAGATCAGGCTCGTAGTAGTGTGGGGCGCTTGGGCGGGCTGCCCACCGTTGGAACCTGATTTTGGCACCAATCCACTTGGGATGGACCTAAAATCTCTTGTAATGTGTTGTCAACTAATTGGTAGATCGGTGTGGTCGAGTGTCGGGTTTTGGATTCAGATTCACACTTCCAATAACCACCCAATGACCTCCCTTGCGAAAGAGATCAAGGATGTGGAAGAGGTGAATCAAAGGTAAAGCATGGTATCAATTTGGCAGCACTTCATTGCTTAAAAATGCTTCCAATCTATCCTCATTTTGGGTGAGAATGCTCACCATTTTATAGACCCAGGGGGTATCTTTGGATGGGCATGCATGAGCGCCATGTGGCAGTCATGCCTTCCTAAGAGGGAGGAGACTCCTACCTGACTTGGGATTCCATGACTGCCCTTGTGATAGTCCTCTAACATTCACTGTGCTCACCTACATGCACATGCAATACAGGAGGCATTAATGGACTATCCTTAGCTGCCACTTGTCAAGATTTTTCTTTTTGCCCGTTGAACCTGGAATTCATCCTATCCTGAAGCGAATTAAGAATTCATCCCTCGGTAGGGTGAATCCCATTTTGAATTCGTCCTAGGGTGGAACGAATACTGAGCAAAGTGCCTGAATGTGCCAAATTGATTTATGACCTTCCAAAATTGTTGTAAAAGTGGTTAGGACCACTGTTTAACCTCTGAGGGTTGCCCTGGGGGCTGTGTGTGTCAAAGCGATCAGTGTTTGCAGTCACATAATCAAATTGGTGCTGTTTTGGTGTCTACATTACCTTCCCACCAATATTTTCCATTTCACTAACTTTAGCTTCTTATAATAAAGTGGAATCCCTAGGTAGTCCAAGAAGAGGTAACCCTAAGAGAAACCTAAGATTTTTAGAATTTGATCTTGGATTCCCTTTTTAGTATTAAATAACACTACCTTGCACATGATTGTATTCACTTGCTAGCTTGTGGCTTCCAATCCTAATGAGGAATTTGAGGTTGTAGACATTAATAGTATATCCATTGTCAATATGTAATATTTTGATGAAACTATGACCAAACAAAGTTGATGAAACTATTCCCCTTGAGACCCCTTGGGAATCCACTTCCATATAACTAACACCCCTAAAAAATATATTTACTATATTACACATAATATCCAATGATATTTTTGTCGCTTAGATAAGAAAAAAATAATATTTTTTTATAAGAGACTTTGAACAAAAAATTGATGGATTCTACTATTTAAACTCCTAATATTTCATTATAGGATAATTGTTGGTTACCTTGAGACTAGTAAGAGTAATTAGCCCCACAAATCCCCTAGTGATAAGTCTTTCTCCTTATTTGATTTTCTACCCACTCCTTGAGAGCTAGTATTCTTTGATATCTTCTCCACCTTACTTATCCCTAGGGTTGGATTTTCTCTATTCTTTTATGCTATACCCATGATGACATCCTTTATTATCAACTACTCTTGGTTATGCACTATTAATACCCCTGCAATATCTAGTTGTGGTAGCTCACTACACTCTATTACTTTCTCTAGGATAGGAACTGAAAGAGGGGCTTGAACATAGTTATTATTTTTATTATTCCCATTCACTCCTTCCATGAATTTTTCTTCTTCCTAGTTCACTAGTGTCTTGAAGATCTCATACCTATTTGAGGTCTTGAGTTGGTTTTCTCTTTGCCATCTTTTTTATTTTCCTTCTCTTTATTTTGAGCTATTAAAACCATCTTCATGTGCTTCTCCAACCTAAAAAATATTTGTTTTTTCTTTATTAACTATTGAATTACCCTCCTTAGCAAGATTCAACATTCATAAAGGAGTCTCATTTTTTGTGTTCATATTGTTTAGATAGCACCAAGAAAAATACCCATATTTGTGATTAACTCTACACCTTGTATTGTAATCCATTTGTTGAATCTAAGATAGTCTTTCAATTTCAAGTTCCACCTCCATCAAAAAATGTTGGATGAGATCTATTTCCATGGATAATCTAGCATAAAGAGTTGTGTTTCCTTCCAATGTGTGTCTAAAAATACCTAAATATCTTCCAAGGGAATTACCTATGTTTTCTAATACCTACTTACTCTAGAACTTTATTGGAAGTGCATACAAACAAATCCAAACTAGGACAACAATGAGTTCAATTTGAGGACCAAATCCCACTCTCCAAGTTTAAACAAATAATAATGTCAGACCATGATTCCTCTTTTTTTATTCAAAATCCCTATTTGTGTTTGTGAGGAAAACATAACAATAAAATATCCATTACTAATAAACCATAAATAATACTCCCTAAGCGGATCTTAATTTTTTGAAATCCAAAAATACAAAAAAAATCAAGGTAGGAATAATACCCATGAATTTAGAGATCAGATCTTTGATTGGTTCTATATAATATTGTTTCTTTTACCATCCTTTGCTCAATGATAATATTTGGCCTTTTAAATAGTTCTCTTTGATATCTTATAAATTACAATAATAAAATTAAGCCTTGTATATTTACTATTTTATATTTGGATATTGATTGTTAGTTAATTCGATATCTAAACTATAAGTTTCAAATAGTGAGATTATTGTCCCTATGGGGATAGTGCAACAATTCAAGCTTTGAATATTCTTCAGGAGGTCCAAGGTTCAAACTATGACATGAGTGAGTGTGTAAGGTCCATAATAGTTGAGATACTATTTTAACTTCATTACATGCACACTTGCATTTATCCATTTTATAGGTTATAAAAGAGGTATAATCATTATACTTAATTTTATTTTAAATAATATTCATTTATTAGATTAGATGACTTTGCATAATTTAGTTAACATAAAATAAATTTTAATATAATAAATAAATATTTCTTATGTTCATTTTATTGGTTAATAGTACAATGTTTTTTAAATTTATTTTATTAAGTTGAATGTTTTTGCATATTGTATTTCACACATGATAATTTGTAATGTAATAAATAAAAAAATATTTATATTATGATGGATACCATAATCCACTAGCACTAAGTTATCCCACCTGCATTATAATCCACTAAGTATGAATACCCCCAAGCTATTCTGATATTTCAATGTAAAGGGTCCTCTCCTTCTTTCTACAAAGTTAATTATCAAATTACATCATTGGCAAGTCTATGTTAAGTCTTCCATAAATATCTATTTTAGGTTGTTTGCAATAAAATAATGAATTCCTTGAGTGGTCATAGTAAATTAAAGAGTAATAGGATAATATTGTCAACAGTTGATAAAGTTATCTAAGAAGAGGACTCTAAAGAGGAAGCATGTAAATGCAGAGTTCATGTCGATATTAATATGAGTAAAATATGACATATTTGAATGTAATGGTAATGCAACTAAAAATACTGAGGTTGCATGGGAAGTCAACATCAATGGATGAAATAATGGTTGATTCTACAACAAAATATATGGCAATAAGGTTACATTTGCAACATCAATGGATGAAATAATGGTTGATTCTACTCTACTACATGGTCTAGAGGGTTCTGAGCCTCTAATTTGAATCATATAATTCCTTGGGAAGGAGTGTGGCACAATGACTGAGGACCATGTACATAGACATGAAATCCTACTATCCAACCTACTCATGAAGGATAGAATATAATGTATTTGTAGATACTGATATAGGTAAGTAAATGAGGAGAAAAAAACTCTATGTTGGGATACCTAATAATGTATTTTTTGTAATAAGAAGAGAGGTTCATAACATGGAAGTAGACTATCATTTTAATAAAATTTTAAATTTTAAAAAATATATATTATATGTAACATTAATTATGATTTTTAAGTTGTTTATGAGCTTTATTATTCACAAATTCCTTTGAAAAATGAGTAACAAAGTTAGATTTGACTTCTTCACTCCTAATATAAACATGAATTTTATTCAATTATTGTTATATAGGTTAATTTTGAAACTTAAGTAACAATTTTAAGAATAAATATGTGAATAAAAAGTTTGAGTCTTCATCAATGATTATGTAGAATTCAAATTTTGCTCACAAATGCATATTAAATCTTGAGTGAAAAGTTATAAAATTTAATGAAGATAATAGGAAAAAGATAATAAACTATCCCTTTTTGGTGATAGTATTTGATACATTTAAACTTAGTTTTTAAATTTGTTTATACAATACTTATGGACAAAAATTTGAATTAACTAATTAAACAAAAATATTACTTGTATATTATTCTTTGAATTTATTTTCTATAATGCATATTTTAACAAAATCAAAATTCTTTGATAAAATTATATCATATTTTAATTATTGGTAAAATTTAGAATACAATATTTATTTAAAATTATACAATTAGAAAATAAAAAATAAAAAATAAAAATGTACACTCTAAAATGATTATTAAAATTAAAATTGCATTAGTTTAAATTTTTTTTAAAGAAAAGACCTATGAGTAAAATTTTGTCATAATTATTAAACTATTATAATACCACTTTATGATTACAATGTAATAAAGTAAATTATTTTCAATCTCATATAACCACTTAAAAACATTATTAATACTTAAAAAATAAAATATTATTAAAACATATTTGACAATAATAATAATATAACATACTAAACAACTATTAAATTTCTATAATAACACCATATGTTGGGGCCTTTTTCAAAGACAAATTCCTCTCGCACATGGTATTCCATTCTAATGTGTGTAAAATTATTTAACGTTAAAATGTACTTAGAGAATTATCTTCAATACTATTTTCCTCAATATAAATTAATTTTAAAATTTAAAATTTTAAAAATTAAATAGTATTAAGACTCTTAGGAAAAAAAAGGTGACCTTTATTATAATTTTTTTTATTTTATGAAGAACCTTTTATATACAACATATCTGCAACATGTGAGGGAGAGATTTGAACTTGGGCCTCTCGATAACTGGAGAGTTTTACTACCCACTTGCTCTCCAACTCCTCTACATCGGCGGATTTATTATAATTTTAATTATTCTTTACATATTTCTTATTTTATATTTATATATATATATATATATATATATATATATATATAAAAAATAATTTTAAATATCTTAAATACATATGTAATTTTTAAGACTCTTAAAAAGGAAGATGACATTTATTTTATTTTAATTATTCTTTACATCTTTCTTATTTTATTTTATTTTATTTTATTATATATATATTATTTTAAAGATATTAAATACATATATAATTTTTATTTTTTAGTATGAGAAACCTTTACGACTTATTATTCTCATTTTACTATAACCTTTCAAAGGAGGAGTTGAGCTTATCAATAAGGAATTTAACACATAGTCCGACACATGGCGTTGTGTTATACCATTCAATTATATCATTATCCAGAGAAAAGCCACATGCAATTTTATGTGTCTCCTCAATCTCATGTCTTTATACGAATTCAAACTTGATATCTCTTAAATAAAAGAAGTTGTTGGCAATCACCAAGTAGTTACACTTGCACACAAAACATATGTAAACTTAGACCACATTAGAATGCTTGATTTTTTATATAAGTCATCTTCTTACTACTTCACATAGACTTCGTAATCATTTCATTAGATTTAGTTCACTAGATTTAGATTTTATAAGAGTTAAAATACACCTTAATAATTAGAATTTTAAGTTTTTTATTAAATCCCAAATTTAAACGTCAAGATTCAAATTTAATGTATGGAATTTAATGTGTGTGAGTAAGTTTGTATAAAAAAATTAAAATAGAATGGAAAGGCCGTTGTATTGTGCATTCCTATACTTACCGCAGTTATTAATAATCATTATTCTAAGTGCGTCTTGATTTAGGTGAAGGGCCGCCAAAACCTTACGTCAAATGTCCATTATTCATTAATTTAATTCTATGTTAGGTTAGATTAGTAGTATGTTTATGTTAGGTTAGATTAGTAGTATGTTTTTAACTGACCCCCAAAAAAATATAATATAAGTATATATAAGAAACAATTGTTTATTAATTTTTTTTAAAGGGTGGTGTGGATACGAAACCACATTTCCCCTATCTAGCTCTAGGGATCCTCGTGCACTCAAATAACAAATAGAGCTCAAGCACTACTGATCGTAGGTGAACATGAAAATTTATAATAATAACAATTTTTAAGGAAACCGTCGACGATAACTAAAATGTGTGAGGGGCCGATACAACTTTGGATTGCAAGAAAAGGACAACGGAGAAGGCAGGAGCTTGGTAAGAATTAGTGGGCCAATAAGAGGAAACGTGCTCTATTGAACAAACTTTAAAGGCAAAGGGCGCTGATTGGTAAGGATTAGTTGGCGAGAAGAGAAAACGTGTTCTATTGATAGCTAAATGATGTTACGACGAGTAAGAGTGAAACGTGCTCTATTGAACTTACTTTAAAGGCAAAGGGCGGAGGATTAAGTTTGCGTCTGTAATTAAAAACTTCCTATTAAATTGTTGAAAGAGAATCGTACTCCATGGGCCCGGAGAATCGTACTCCACGTCGATATGAATCGACATAAGAACTATGTCTATTGATATGTACTGGGTTGCATTGGTAATATCGTATTATGCATCACCCTCAAAGGTCATGTCCAACGTTTGTCACTTATATTTTTACGATATAGTAAAACAAGCTTTCAGTATACTGTGCGTGTCTTTTTCGTTTAATATATATATATATATATATCAATCAGAGCTGGTTACATCCGTATATAGGTAATTTATTTTTTATTTTTATTTTTATTTTTCTTTTTTAGGAACAGGTGCCTAGCCGTAAAGGTGGCCAGAACCTATCTAAGTATATGGTAAGACTTAATGAATTATACATGACTTGACTATTCATTTACACCATCAAAATGGTCAGTAGCTGGGATTTTGTTTATTTTTAAATGTGGCTTGACGTAACCAAAACATGAGTCTCCGCCACAGAACTCATCGAGGGATTTTAAATCCTGCAGACACTTTTTCAGTTGACAATCAACTACATACGTATTTTACGTGGTTTAAGTCACATATATGAAATGATTTGAGTGTTTATATATAAAAGTAAATTTGAAATATAATTATAATTTATTTTGTAATGTATATTTAGGTTATGATATTTAAGGATATTTTTAAGATAATAATTTATTGTTGTTATGTAAATTATATAAGTAATTATTTTGTAAGAAATGTTTTTATAAATGTAAGATGTTGGTATGCAGCAATATAACATCAAATATTTTTTTTTAGTTTTAACTTTTCTATGGTTATATAGTAAACAAAGACATTCCTTTTCATTAATATTGTTTTTACTGATTATTTTTTTAGAACAAAGTTCAAATTTGTTAGATATCGATGAGCAAGGCTACCCGGCAGATGAGGAATTCCAAGAACCGGAAGGCTACCCGGCAGATGAGGAATTCCAAGAACCGGCCATGGACGAAGCCCTGGTGGCAGTTTCGACTTACTGTTATTTCCTATAAATTTGCTGAAAATCCAGACGACAACCAAAAGTGAAACCTCCAGCACTATTGTCGACTCATCTGTGACTGTCGAACGCTGATGAGAGTCCATGCTCGTGGTAGCGCTGCTGCGAGAGTCGAACTCACATCAAAATGAAAAGAAAGTATCCGTCTATTGTTGTGGTCCGGAGTGCAGCCCTCGTCTTCACCTGGGAAGTTTCAGCCGACTATGCATCTCTTGTGTAATCTTCATGTTGTCCACAAAAGTTTTCATCATGTAGTTGACACAGTTTTAGAAACTCTGTCTTGGCAGGAAAATTGTCTGATTAAGCGACTGTTTCAAATTGAAGGTGTTTTTCCGCTCAAAGAATCGGTGATTATGGTATATAATTTTTTTAGTAGGTTTAATAGTGGGGATTTTAAAATTTTAAATAAAAATTTAAAATTAAAAAATTTGGATGAGGTAAAATTATGTATTATACTAATTAAATAATTATATAGGTAAATATTGTTTTATACCACTTATTTGATATAGGATTATTTCACAATCCATTTATATATATATAGTTAGACTGGACTTTAACTATGTCAATGTGGTGTCTACGTTAAATCATTTAATTTTTAATTAGAAATATGTTTTATATAAACTATTAAAAAATTATACCTAATATTAGTATATGTTAATATATATCTTCTAATTAATCATATTAGTAATATGATTATATTGTATTTTATGTATACTAATGATAAATGATATGTAATAATATTTTTAAAAGCGTATGTAATATAACAATATATGTTTTAAATTTTCAAAAAATGATTCTTATATTTATATATTATTTATATAGGGTTCTCCAAATTTTAATCAATATTGTCAATTTGGAGGATATTTTTTTTCTTATATATAGTAAAAAAATTATATATAATATAAAAATTGTTAGAGAATAATATTATTTAATGGTTTGTAAATACTATAAAAAAATGGTCTTAATGTATTTTTTTTATTAGTTGTGAAAAGAGGGTTTTAAAAGGAATCCTTTAACCTTTTACATCCACTTTACTAGAAGTAAACCACAAAATAAAAACACAACCACTAAACACAGATAAGTTGTGAAAAGAGGGTTTTGAAAGGAATAATTTAACCTTTTACATCCACTTCACTAGAAGCAAACCAAAAATAAAAACATAACCACTAAACACGGGTAAACCTAAAGAAAGCAAACCCAAAAATGAGGACCCCCCAACTTGCAAACCTCACAACAATCCTGAAGTTGACAACCAAAGAAACTTTGAATATTAAACCATTAAGATTAGAACAAATAAAATCAACCCATATTGGCATGTGGGCCATGCTCCTTAGTGGAACGCCACCAAAGCATTCCCCACACCCCAAAATTTTAAAAATCCAAGGAGCACCATTCAAATAATTTGAAATAAAAATGAACAATGGCCAGAGAGTCCTAACTGCCCCTCATAAAAGAAGTGCTCCTTCTGAATGGACCCCTAAAAATTATTAATGAAACTACACATATGATATTAGAATCCACCTACAAATTTGAATCCCGACCAAAAGAGATTCAAAATAGAAAACTACTCCAGGATCCAAATTCCATCTGTCAAAAAGTGAAAGCTAAGAAAACAAAAAATCCTACAGTACTAGGGAGAGCAACAACAACACTAGAGGTAAAGAAAAAATATAAATAAAAAAAAATAACAAGAGTTTAAAATCTTGTTTTAATAGAGAAGACAACACATAACACCTGGGATCGACTAAAAAGACACAAAAGCATTGCAAATTAAGTCGAATCCTGCACCATATCAATCACCCATGGGTGGGAAGATTTTAAAAGCATCCAAATTGAGTTATCTACTAATAAACCTGATGCTTAGTTTTTTCTTTAGATCAAAATTAGGATGGGCCCAAATGGCTGCTTCAAAGTCACACGCCCTCTTCTTAGGTCTTATCACTTTGATTTTAACTTTTGTGACACTACAAGAATTTTGATAGCTCATAGTTTTAGGTCTAAGGGAGTCCTTATCCATCAAAAGACTAACCGACATCGGAGAACCCATTAGACTCTTCCTCATTGACTTTAGGGAAGTCGATATATTTTTTTCTCATCGAATTTGGATAATATGGTGGATATTCCACTAGTTGATGTAAAAAAAGCTCTTCCATAGGTAAAAAATCAAAAGAATTTTGTAGGGGAAGGGTAGTGGGGCTTACCTCCTCTTTCTCTAGATGATCAAATTTTAGAACCACCTCCAAAATTTTGAGATGTTCTTGAGTCAGCTCCTCATTTTTAATGAAGAGGTTGTATGGCAAAAGGTCATTCTCCTATAGAATGCTACCATAGCCAACATGAGAAGCATCCTCAATAGTCGACAAAGGAGTAGGTTCTTTTCCTTTTGAAATAATTGATTATTTTATAGACACCCAATTATCACTAGTCTTTGGATGAACCCCTAGCTTACTCATAGTACAGAGATGACACATGTCTTTGTGATGACCACCCTTTCCACAAACCTAGTAGTCCTGGTCCCTATTGTCATACTCAATGGCTTGGACCCATGAGCCCAAATAGGAAATAATTTTGATTGAACTCAAAAAATTCTTCTCAATATTTACCATCACACATATTATAACAAAGAGCATCCAGGATATGGAATTTTTGGTTCATTCAAAGGAGATAAAGTCCCTAATAGATTTTTCCACTGCTTGAAATATTCTCTCAAGCCACATATGAAGGAGGATAGTACCATATATAAAGAGGTAAATTCAGAAGTTTAATCCAAAGAGGGACTAAATTAATACTTTACATAATAGGATTGAAATACGACCCCCATATTCAAAGAGATAGGATCTATTTCTAAAAAAACAAGACCCTCATTTTCTAATTCGATTAGAGTCTTCCTTGCAATTAAGCCTGATGGGAAAAAATTCCTTAGTGGTCTCCACCTGACCATCACCCAATGTTTGAGCTCATCAATGTTAGGTCTACCTCCTTGAAATATTTCCACCAAGTTCTACACCCCATTTTTGATTAAACTATCCACTAAACTATTTGGGATATGGATTGGTTCATCATAGGGTTGATATTCTCAAAGGGTAGAGGTATTGCAATCTCTTAAGCCAACCACCATGTTCTCAAATGTCTCAATGAGCATTCAGTAAAAGGCTTGCAGAGCCTTACTAAAGAAATCATCAAAGAACTCATTGGAGAAATCCACTACTAGGGAGAAACCCCTAATGGTGAAGGACTTGGGACAATTATCACCATCCTAAAATAAGTCCAAGAGAATAAGAATTTGGTAAGGAGTACCAAATCCTAGAAGAAGAAGACCTCAAGACACTTAGAATCTTGAGAAGAAGATCTTGTTTGAATTTAGAATTTGATAAGAAGGTTGAAGAAATATTCGAATAAAATAAGCCTACCAAATCCAGGAGATTCCTCTTATAACAAGAAGGTACCACTTCAGAAACAAAGATCTCTTCAAGTCTACAACAAAATGAGGAGACTGCAAGAGGATAACAAGCAACCAAAATTATTGGTTCATGAAAGAAAGTTTCAGTTCATCCTTTGGTGAAAACAATGTTGTAAAAGGTAACCTACAAAGAGCCACAACATCTTATACAAGGCAACAACTTAGTGATCCTAGATACCAAGATCTACATCCTGTACATAAGCGATAAAAGAGTTTTCAAAAAAATGTATGCAACTATTGGTGCAAGTAGATTCATTAATTGGATTACTTATCAAATTTGTTTAAGCACCTTAATTAGGATTAAAGTTGCAAATAGGAGAATTGAATTACAATCTTCAAAAGTGTAAAAAAGATAAAGGTTCCTTTAGGTTAATTTGCACTTTAGGAGTTGACTAGATTCTAGAATTTCAACTATCTATCAACTACCTATCATGTAATTTAGAAAGCAAAAAATACTAGCTCCTACTACCTTTGCTTATAATAAAATTGTAGAATAAGTCTTGAATATTCATTTCAGATTATTCTTGATTAGTTGCAGTAAACTATTTGAGTGCATTAATTTTTTAATTTAATTGGAGTGATAAGGTGAAATTGTTAGTGCATTAAAAGTGAAAATTTATTAGATTTATTTGCACTATTATATTGCTATCAAAATATTGTTATTTGTGTTTTTGAGAAAGGGACAAAAATTGAATTTATCAAAGTGTCTAAAGACACTATTAGTGCACATAGATCCACAACATTGAGTGGCCTAAGGAAGCCACAAAATCATCTCAATACTCCAAGCATTTGAGAAGAAAGTAACCATAAAAAACGTAGCTAAGGAAGCCTCAAATGAGACTTGGTGAGTCTTAAGCTCAAAGCACATTAAGTTTTCTACAAAAGAAATAGTGCAAAAAAATACAAAAAAAAAGAGCTTCTATCAAGTGGTTACAAGCTTGGATCCATCTATAAAATATCCAAGCAAAAAGGGGAGGTGTCTAATCAAAGAGACAACCTCGAAAACCCCTCATATTGCATTTAAAATTCTGCCACAAAACCAAAATATTAGATATTGGAAAAGAGGTGTAAAAGAAGGTACAATAAGACCTATTTTCTACAGTAATATGTTACATTTCATTACACTAGCCTAATATAGTTTATGTAGAAAAAGGAGGTAGATTTGAAAGCGAAGGGCTCAAAATTCTATAGAAAAACCAGTTGAATGTGGTTGTTCACTAACGTCCATCCAAGCACGTCAAAGGAGGCATATTTGAAGGTGTTTCAAGGGCTCAAAATTCACTAGAAAAACTAGTCGAAGGTGATCGTTCATTAATGTCCCTCCAAGAACATCAAAGGAGTAACTTTAAAGACTCTTACTCCCTCATATTAGATGATTGAACCTACAATATACAATATGAAGAATTAAAGGCAGAAAAATGATGTTATAATCTAGAGTAATGTTGTCTACAATGAGGATGTATAACATGTGAGTTAAGAGGAAAATAGAAGCAACATTGGAGAATTCCAATATCCACACCTTTGAAGTAGAAATTTGATGCATAAGCCTTTAGATCGATGCTCCTCAACTCATCCTGAAACAACCTACAAGCAAGTGCAATTGATTGAAAAAGGAACTATGGATATTATAAGGTTTAAAAAACCTCCAAAAAGGATACGATGAAGGAGTGTTATAGAATATGACCATGCACAAGGAGGAAGTGATACTTGTCACTTAAAACAAGACCCTAACGCTCCTCACTCATTCACTCATCATCAACAAGGGATTTACAAGCTATAGGTTGGTGCAATTATCATATGAGGAATACTTATCCAAAGAAAATCTATTACCATTAAGGTTCCAAGAAAATCATTGAAGAAAGAGCCACATTTGGAACATCTATTTTCCACTAAGGTTCCAAGAAAATCATTGAAGGAAGAACCACATTTGGAACATTTATTTTCCACTAAGGTTCCAAGAAAATAATTTATAAAAGAGCCACATTTGGAGCGTCAATTTTCCACTAAAGTTTCAAGCATATCATTGAAGGAAGAGCCAAAGAATCAATGCCTATATTACATTGCATGCACAATGAATAGAACGTCAAATATTGAATGATTTAAGGTAAGCTTTATTCCTCCCATAATAAGATTTCTCTTTATTTGGAGTTATAAGGTTGAAATTAGAGAAATTTAACTATATTGAAAGCTATATATTAAGGGGGAATAATATATCATATCAATAAAATATTTACATTATTAACATAGGAGCAATAAGGAATTCTACTGGAATTTATTTATAAAATACTTGCAAATATAATTGTGATCTAATTTTCCAATATTTGGGAGTTATAAGGGTTACTACATCAAATTGACTTATTGGAAATTAGATACACTTCAATCAAAATCATCAACGATATTTAAAAAGAGGTTATTAAAATATTTAGGCTAATGTTGGAAACCTATATATATACTTGTCTCAAACACATCAAAAAAGGATAAAATAAACACAACATTAAAACCTCTACATAATTATAAAGTGCTTAGTTCAATAGGAGCAATAAGGGATAGATAAAAGTTGATTTTTGATATTTATAGAACCTTACAAAATCAACCAAAAATTGAACTATCTTTTCAAAAGCACTATATTATATCCCTAGGAAGTCATAAGGAATTCTACAAAACTTGGTAATATCAAAATTGATAATAAATTATCAAGTTGCAAATCCATTGGAAAAATATAAGCTTTTACAACACCTAAAATTCAATTAGGTGTATATACTCTCATAACTAGGGAGACATAAGGAAGCCTACAAACCTAAGGAACAATAAAGGTTTTATCAAAATCAAGCTTATATATTTAGGAAGCCACAAGTTAATAAATTTATAAACTAGGGAGCCACAAGGATGTCTACTTTCCAAAATATTGAAATTACCAATAAGAATGAATGCTTAAGAAAGGAGAAAGTAAGTGCCATAAAACATGGAATCATGAATTTTCTCATGAAATATGAAGAAATGTTAGACCTAACTTCAAAATTAATCCATAGCAAAGCCTTAGAAGATAATTTTGATACTATGGAATGTTATATTCAAGCCCATATCAATGAAGTAATTGGCAATGGAAAAAGTGATATTCCACTTCCCTTAGACTTTGTGAGCATATTATACATGATATTGCTCATATATAATCACTGCAAGGATGAAAATGTAGAATGAAAAGGATTAATAGAACTACTAAAAAAATGCAAAACTTAATGAATCTTATCTAGAAAAGTTTTTCAATCCTCATGCAACATTTGTACTTCAAGTTCTACTAACTCAAAATATTATCATGATGCCTTAAGTGGTTGTTCACAAGATTTTGTACAGATTCAAGACAGGAAAGAAGAACCTCCCTTATAAAACCAAGCTATAACACAATTATCTATGAGAGCATAAAAATCAAAATCAGAGGAAAAGCTAAAGATAAAGAAGAAGATGAACCTTTAAAGGAGGAATACAATACAAATTCAATTAAAAGAAGAACCTTTAGCTATATCTACATCTTACTCTGCATAGTCTGAAGACATAGTAAGCAAAAAAAGAATCTAAAGTTCAAGATCATTCAATGGAATAAGATCCACATTGAAGACTAAAGTCTTCAATACACAAATAATTTAATATAGGGGTGTTATAAATAGATCATATTACATCATTTCGGTCATGTAAATGTATCTACCAAGGTACATACTTAGGACATTAGATTACTTTAGGGAGAAATTACTTAGTTTCTTCATGCAATGTATTAAATTCACAAGTGTAAATGTGTAACCTATACATGTGCAAGTTATCCCTTGCACAACTAGATAGAGTGTTGGCCAAGGAAGCTATCTTCTTATATAATGTTCTTATTAGAATTGCATATAACATCACATATAGGATCTCAAAGTGCATCGTAGTGCATAGATAAAGTTGCACATACTGGAGATGGGTGCAATGTATTCTAGTAGAATTATTCATAGAGTGTTCATTTCCTCCACAACTAAACTAAATTCCATTGCATCATTTATATTTATAGTATATTTTAGTCATCTTGTAGATTTACTTTCTTTCATATTATTATTTCTGCATCTTGTGATTGTTATCTCCCATTGCATACAACATCAAAAACTAACAATGGAATTGTATTCTTAGTATGCTTTCTAGGCTTGGTTTCGATCCAAAATTCTATAATCAAATTGGTATGCTATTTGGTGATGCTTCAACCCTACTTCTCTTTTCAACGGTCTATCAGATAGGGCTTCCTCTTTATTCCTTTTTTTTATATTTTGGTTGTCGATGCTCTTGGTTATCTTTTTTATAAGGTCATTCTAATGGCCTTATTTAGGGTATTTAGCTTCTCGGGGATAAACATGCTTTTAACTCATATTTTGCTAAATATTTGCTTATTTTTATTAAAAATATTCAACAAGAGGTAGAAATTGTTAAAGAAATTATACAACAATTTTATGATGTGTCTAGCTCTCGTATCAACCAGTCTAAAACTAAAGTTTTTTATACGTTTTCCTCACCTATTGTATGCAACTATTTTGCCTGAATGAAAGGTCAATCCTCATGGTATGATTGTACGATACTTGGGAATCCCATTTGGGATTAATATTTCTCCTAAATATATGTGGAATTGGATTATGGAATGACTAAAAAAAAATGTTTGGTTATCTTAGTTTATTTTCTTGGTAGGAAGAATTCAAGTTGTAAATAAAATTATGGCAGTCTCTCATGTTTATTACTCCTTTTGCTATATGACCTCCAAGGTAGCCTATAATAAATTAACTCAAGCTATTCATAAATTGTTATGGACCAAATAGGATGGGAAGGTGCAAATGAAAACCATATCATGGAAAATTTGTACTCAAACTAATGATTTAGGAGGTTTAGGAATTATTGATCCTCTTACCCATAATAAATATTTGACTACAAAATGGGTTTCTAGAGCCATCACTGGTGACAAAAATTGGAAACATGTATTTCACAATAGATCTCTCTAGCAACTCACAAAGGTAAAAGGAAAGAAAACCCATGGGAGCATAAGGTCCTTCAGGTACCTTACTTTGCGGTTAAAGGATATATTTCAGTTACCCATAACTAGAAATCTTGGAAGTCAATTTCTTATTTATTATCTTGGAAGTTTGACTCCTTGAGACATGATCTAATCAGTATTTTGTGAAATTAACTTATTTTCCATAATGATAAACCTTTAGCTTTATGTACTGCTATTCAAGGACTAGCATTTATGAAGAAAGGTATTGAGAGAATAAGAGATATCTAGGATCCGAATAGTTACTCAATTCTTACCAAACCCGTAGTTATTGCTCCATTCTCTCTAGGTTTAAAGAGTGGGTTAGTTGTAGCTTCCATACCTTGTGAGGCACTCCATTCCATGGCCATGATTTTTGCTGATCATGAGTCTGTTTAGCACTACAAGGAGAATAAATGCTTCCACGATTTTATTATTTTTGGTAGTGGGAATTTTAAGAATAATACATGGTTAAAGTTTGACAGCTACAACAATGCAATGTCGATATACTCCATAGATAGGGTGGCATGGGAATGGGAGTTGGCGGGTGGTCATGAGGTTTCCATTGTCTCCGAATGAGACCTCATTTATAGATAAAAATACAAGGTCGAATTTGCACAATCTATCTTTTTTTTTCGATGCCTGCTTGGTAAGTGTGACGAGCATATTAACTTGTAGGATGCTAGAAAATGATTGGAAAACCACCCATTTCATAAAAAATTATGGAGTTTTTATTTTATGCTTTTATCTTTGGTGATATAATAGATGATGTGGATAACTCTAAATGTAAATAGAAAGCTAGAATATACAATACATTCCATATGATTAGACTAAATGAAAAATGCATACTTAAATGCAGAGTGAATTAACATAAAGATTAAGGATAATATAGTAAATCATGATGGATTTTGATAAACAATCGGTAAATATGATATTTTTTTTAGGTTAAGTTTGCACGCATATATGGAGAATATATAACATATTTAGGTAGCTTTAAATATGGAGAAAAAAAACACTAAAAATATATGAACATAATAACACAAACTTCTATATACAAATAAATTTTAGATAATCAAAGAAGAATATATAGGCAAAAGCATGTTAAATTTATAGCTGATTTATGTCTTGCTTAAATAAAAAGTTTAGGGATCATAATATAGTGCAGTAATTTTTTAAATATGCAACTAATTTTCTTAAATTATGTTAAATTTAGGTATTCCAAAAGTATTAGAAGCTTTACTTGCTTATTTATTTATAAATATTTGTTTGATCGCAGGAGTAGCATTGTTTGGACATCTCTCTAACTTGTCATTAGAGCAAAAAGGAGTGTTGATATTGGTCTATTTTTTTAATACCATATTCAGTTTTATAATGGTAATATCATCAAATTTCTAGGTGTATTTGGCTCTCCGTCTATTGATAGGCGTGAGAAAATGGAACACATGACTGTATTAGCAGGCAACATACTACAATCTATTGCTTCTCCTATTGAGTGAATTACATCCAAAGTTCAAAAAAATCCTAGACTATGGATCTTACATATGCAACCAATTAATTCTATTTGCTCAACTAAGGATCAATAAAATTATGCATACTACCTAAATTAGTGAGTGTTATAAAGAGTTGAACCTTGAAATGCCCTACCACTTTCATGATTTTAGGAGTGGAAATTCCTACTAAAACATGTACACAACTTTTGGTAGTTAATCCTCTATTAATTCATATTTTATAGGTTGATCTTCTTCTCTATTGTCCTTTTTGTCATGAGATTCTGTAATGGAAGGATTCCCCAGATCAAATAAATACAATTTCAATTGCACACGCTTGTGGCCTAGGGATTATTTTTCGTCACAATTGTAGCATAGACCTTGTGCCCTTTATGCCTCAATTTATTCTTTGATAAAATGTTTGATTGAGGATAATTTGTTGGTAGGATTTGAAAATGAATTTGAGCACTGTCAAACTATTATGGTTGTAATCTCCTCTATATCATGCTCAATTTTGATATATTTGTATGAGAAAAATTCCATTTCCACCCTTGCTTTTATATAAACTCTTTATCGACCTCTACCCAAATACAAATGAGGGACCTAAGCTAGTAACTTGTAATAAAAAAACAAATATATTTTGGTTTCATCATAACAACCTATACCCATTAAGTGTCCAATTGCATAAAATGCTAACAAAAGCAGATCGATAAGTTTCCAGTTAAATAATGATGTTAGCATAAAATCCTAACATAAGAAGATCGATATCTATGATCGATAGCTATATTCCACATAAGAGTAAAACCGCTAGATGGCGTATTAATAAGGACACAATATCTTTTTCATCATAGAATTACTCCAATAAAAACTATTCGATAACATACTCGGACATTCTAAAATATTTGACACAATATTTCATTAGATAAGGCACAAAAGCAGATCGATAACTATCTTCCACATAAGAGTAAAACAGCTAGACGGCGTTATTTGTATTAATAACGACAGTTTCTTTTTCACCAGAGAATTACTCCAATAAAAACTATTCATCGTATTAATAAGGACACAGATCCTTTTTCATCATAGATAACATACTTGGAAATTCTAAAATATTTGACACAATATTTTATTAGATAAGGCACACATTGTTGGTGGAATGTTTCTGCCAGTGGCCTACGTGTTGATGCCCTCGTCGAAAGACATGTTATTAAGGGGGACTAATCATGACCACACCGACGAAAATCACATGTGAACGTCACTTGGCGAGCTCCATGACCCACAATCCATTAACATAACATATGGTCCTCACGCTTCCTTTAAATCCTGCTGCTTTTAATCATAAAGGTCAGACATGCTTTTAATTAAAAATCAAGAACACTTTTCAAAGAGACCACAGTCTTCAGGGCACCGACCTGGATAGTCCGGCACATCAGCCACAACATGGGGCATGTCGAAATCCTTTAATATGCGGATGCTTGGAAACAATGAGATTCAGCGTGGATCCGACCCCTCCCCCTACATCCACAAGCTCTTGCAAGTCCTTAAATCCCTGGTAAGTGTCCAGAATTTTCTGCATGAGCAGGGTAGAGTGCTTGGACATGGCCCTGTTGAACAACTTGTTGAACCGGGGTACTCCAAGGCGTGCACTCCGTGGGCCTTGACGAAGAGCTGCCACCCCTCCAGAACGGCATCTTTCAGGTAATGCCAGGAGTCCATGAAAACCTTGTCCTGGTTCATGACCAACACTGGCGCCAGGGAAAGCCCGTCCTTGTTGTGCACGAGATACTTACCGATGGGCGTCAGGCCGTAAAGTCTCTCGGCCTTGCCGTTCTCGTCGGAGGCCACGGCGCAGCTGAGAATAGAATGGCTACCAAGGACTCGGAGAATGCGGTCGAGAGTGACGGCGGCGTCCGGGTCAGAAACCTCAGAAATGCAGGCCACGATCTGCCTTGGCAAGAGCTGGGCTCCGGGACCGGCTCCAGCGATGATCTCCAGGACATTCAACTCCACGGCCGCCTTCATCGCCATGGTGAGGCACACAAAGTCTCCCAGCTCCATGCCCAGGAGCCATTCGTCCTCGTTCAAAATCGTCGCAGCTTCGTTCTCGGTCGACCCCATTTGGATTCCGATAGATCACAATTGCATAGTTGCAGAGTCCTTTCTTCCTAATATATAGCCCGACCTTTGTACCCGACATGCTTGAGCGTCTATCACACAGTAGGGAGAGATATGGGCCCTGGGGGACCTGAAATGAGGAGGGTATTTATTTTTAATATTATGTACAAGGAATTTAAATTACTATTGTTATCGAAGGAACTTAAATCTTTAATCTAATGGTATTCAATTACCTCTCCGTCAAAACTTCTCGAACTTATGTCTTAAAAGGATTTTAAGATTTTACTCTAAAACTAGTTAATACGGTCAATATGTCCATGGATTCAAGTATGAGTCGATTGAATGATTGCTAAATTTTATTAATGTTTGATTATTATGAAGGTCGTACATTGAATTATTTATAGTTTTATCACATAAAGAAATTGTATTAGTATATTTATTTTTATTTGATATATTTTAATTTATAAATTTTGGAATATTTGTATTTATACATAAAATTGAAAAAGAAAATAGAAATAAATTTTAAGAATTCAAACATTGTATGTAAAATGATTTAGGATTTTAGCTATAGTAGCTCAATTGAGATGATAATTGAATATCAAGCTCTAAAGAAAAAAAAGGTGATTTGTCAAAAGTAGAGCGAAACACAAAATTAAATTTATAACTTTTATTTTATATTAAAAATAATAAAATTAGGTTTATTCTTGTGGATAAGTGCTTTTAATATTTTTAAACTTCAAATTAATGACAAAAAATAATAAAATTTTCAAGTGATTATGAATGAAGTGTTTCATATGAATAAATTATTTATAATTTTGAGTATAAAAATTGTGAAATGGGTATAATTTTTTAAAAAACAAAAGTTGAAAATTGTATTAAGAAGACAAATTTAAAGTTACAATAATTGGCTTGCCACTTTTAGCCAATCCTAAGATCCAAATAATATTAACTCTAACATCTCCTTGGACCACAAATTTCTTAGTGCAATCTAGAGAGAAGAAACTCCTATCCTTATTACAATTTTTATTAATACTATTCCAGAGAACCAGATTTGCTTCTCTCTTGCCATGAATTTAGGGGCTATTCCAAATCAAGACCAAGAATGCTACAAAGAACAACATGATGCTAGACCAAAGGCTAATCATCATAAACATCTACCCAAGTCCCACACACATCATTATCTAAATTATTGTTGACTAGTGATAAAATGTGTTTGTTCACCTCCATCCAATCTATAGTTTCTCTATTTTTATCACATTTCAATTGGTATCCAGCAAGATGCTTACTTCTCTTTTGAGAAAAAAATTCAGATATTGCACTCTTCCCTCTACCTACATAAACTAGAATGACATCCTCAAACTACTGCCAAATAGATTTAATGAGAATCACTATGTTTTTGATCTACCATACAGTTGGTATAAATTTTCTAATCTCATCTAGATGTTTATGATGATTAGCCTTTGTTCTAGCATCATTTTTTTCTTTGTAGCCTTTGCTTCTCTCTCTTGCCATTACTTTAGAGGCTATTCCAAATCAAGACCAATAATGCTAAAAAGAACAACATGATGCTAAATCAAAGGCTAATCATCATAAACATCTAACCAAGTCCCACACACATCATTATCTAAATCATTGTTGACTAGTGTTAAAATATGTTTGTTCACCTCCATCCAAACTATAGTTTCTCTATTTTGATCACATTTCAATTGGTATCCAGCAAGATGCTCACTTCTATTTTGAGCAAAAAATTCAGATATTGCACTCTTCCCTCTACCTACATAAACTAGAATGTCATCCTCAAACTATTGCCAAATGGATTTAATTAGAATCACTATGTTTTTGATCTACCATGCACGTGGTATAAAATTCCTAATCTCATCTAGAAACCCAACCAAAATTTGAGAGTTAAACTCTAATATAATATTTCAAACTCCATTCTCCCAAGCATTGAGAGAGCCTTACAGACTTTCAAATCCTTTACTTTATTATTTGATGCTACTCTAGGTCTTCCAATTCCTAATGAAGAACCTTCCCCTTATAGTCTCTTCTAAGGAAACTAATGTCTGCTACCCCTAGGTTATTCTTGGATGCTCCATCCATGCTAATTTTTTTATAACCTAGAGGTGGGGGTTGCCAAGCCCCATGAGTTCACCTCATGTAAATATTTTCTCCCTACTATTTTTCTACTTACCCACATGAGATTTTACTATTTGTGTAGTCTTGTTTAATATTTTTTGTCAAACTAGATGTATCAGAGTGTATTACTCTAAAAATTTTAAGATTTCTTTCTAATATTATGTGCCACAAGATAAAGCTTAGTCCAATTGACCAAACCAACTAAATTGATTTATTTATAAGATTATTCATTTCCAGAATTCCCACATATTAGTATATGTTAATTCTTGTTAAGATGGGCCTTGAAGAGATCAACCCATTGACTCCACAACTTTAAGGTAAAGTTACACTAGAATAGCATTATCTCCTCTTGGATATTGCACATGAGACATTTAGATGGGCCATGAAGACCCCTATTTTGTAAGTTATCATAGTTGAGGACACTTTGATGCATAACCTTCTAGGAATTGAAATTTATTTTTGGCCAACCCTTTTCCAACCATACTCTGTACCATGGAACATCTAATCACATTAGAGGAGGAGGAGAGCCATTTATTAAAACCATCGTAGATTGTATAGATGCCTAAATTTCTATGACCTCAAGTTATCTTATTTTCTTCCTCCTTTTCTATAATAAGTCATTTCTTTAGTATCCTATCTAAAAGTAGAAACACATAATGAGATATTGGTAATGGCCATTCTTCTCACTATTTTAGTTGCATATGAGAGAAGGTCATAATCTATCTTGTATGTATATAGCATGTGGTCTTTATCCAACCTTTATCCTCCAAGCCCTATTGAAGGGACTATAGCTATGGAAATTATAAAATTATGGGAGGATATTGGTCCCAAGAATCAATCCAAAAATTTGCTTTATCCTCTCTACCCACTTTCCAAAATATTCTTGGTTTACCACTTTCTCTCCTAATTTCAGCACTTTCCAAACAATAGAACCTTGGACACTCATAGAGATGCGACCTACTTCCTCATGGGGAATGTTACCCAAATACTTACTAGTAATAACTTTGCTAAATAATGCTTCATAATTAGATGTCCATCTCTAATAAATATTCCCTGGTAGACCTTGGTTATTTAGAGCTGCGTTTTGAATTTATAATCCCTTGTTTGCTTTAGGTTGTCATACTTTGTCCCATCTTACTAGCGTCCATCCAAGTCTATGTACAGTGGTGAATATTCACAAATTGGGCAAAAAATAAGATCTCTAAAATTAGAAATTGGTGAATATGAGGACCCTCGACATCGGCCCATTCACTTGAAATTTTTGAGATCAATTGTTTCTCGGGGTTAATTAACCACAATATATAACCAAACATAGGCATATTTGTACTTTTTGGAAATATCTTTTCGAGCTTGATCTAGTTATGGTGATTGTATGAAATTATAGTGTGATTTAATAGGTAAACGTCTACCCCAAATATGACCTTAGTTTTTAGAGCTTCAAATACCCCCAAATTTTGGTGTGAAGATGATTGATTTAATTTTCTTAGGATTCATCTTGATTTTGATTAGGATTCACCATTTTTTTACAAGTAAATTTTGGGTACAACCCCTTATGCATAACCCTGAGTCCATCACTTACCCATACTTGGACCATCCAAAATATTTTTGCATGAGCATGTCCAGCTCCCTCAGGATTCCACTCAAAGTTGTAAATATATAGAACTTGTAAAATTACATTGCTTGAATCACTAATTGAAGAAGAGTCACTCTTCCTCTAAAATAAAACCAATAATACATCCAATGATTTACCTTCCCGCCAATATTTTCCATTCCGCTACCTTTAGCTTCTTATAATAAAGTGGAATCCCTAGGTAGTCCAACAAGAGGGAGCCCTGAGAGAAACCTAAGATATTTAAAATTTGATCTTGGATCTCCCTTAAAGTATTAAAGAGTACTATATTGGACATGATTGCATTCATATTTCTAGCTTGTGGCTTCCAATCCTATGGAGGAATTTGAGGGTATAGACATTAATTGTAGATCCATTGTCAATAAGTAATAATTTGATGAAACTATCACCAAAATAAATTGATGAAACTATCCCCCTTGAGACCCCTTGAGCATCCATTTCCATATAACTAGAACCCCTCAAAAGTCTATATACTATTTTATACATAAGATCCAGTGATATTTTTATCTAGAAAAAATATTGTTTGGATTTTTTCTAAGAGTTTTTGAACAACAAATTGATGGATTATACTATTTAAAAACCTAATATTTCAAGATCAGATAATTATTGGTTACCTTGATATCAGTAAGAGTCATTGGCCTCACCAATCCCCCAATGCTTATTTTATCTCCTTATTTAATTTTCTACCAACTCCTTGAGAGCTGCTATTCTTTGATCTCTTCTACACCTGACTTATCCCTAGAGTTGGATTTTCTCTATTCTATTTTGCTATACCCATGATTACATACTTTATTATCAACTACTCTTGGTTATGCACTATCAATACCCTTACAATATCTGATTATGATAACTCATCACACTCTATTACTAGTTCTAGAATAGAAATAGGATCTTGAATATGGTTTTTATTGTTTTCATTATTCCCATTCACTCCTTCCATGAATTTTTCTTCTACCTAGTCCACTAGTGTCTTGAATATATCATACCTATTTGAGGGATTGAGTTGGTTTGATCTTTGCCATCCTTATTTATTTATTATTCTCCTTCTTTTGAGCTATTAAAACCATCTTCATGTGCTTCTATACCATAAAAATATTGGTTTTCTTACCCTCATTAGGAAGATTTAACATTCATAAACGAGCCTCCATTTTTGTGTTCGTATTTTTTACATAAGATCAACCCAAATGCTCATATTTGTGATAAACTCTACACTTTACCTCATAATCCAGTTGTTGAATCCAAGGTAGTCTTCCAATTTTAAATTCCACCTCCACCAAAAAAGGTTGGATAAGATCCATTTCCATGCATAATAGAGCATAGACTATTGTGTTTCCTTCCATTGTGTCTTTAGAAACATCTAAATACATTCCAAGGAAATTACTGATGATTTCCAATACCTACTTACTCTAGAACTCCATTGGAAGTGCATACAAATAAATCCAAACTAGGACAACAATGGGTTCAATTTGAGAATCAAATCTCATTTCTGAGGGTTGAACAAATAATAATGCTAGACCACGATTCCTATTTTTAATTCAAAATACCTATTTGTGTTGGCAAGTGAGGAAAACCTAACAATAAAATATCCATTACTAACAAGCCACAAAGAATACTCCCAAGAGGCTCTTAATTTTTCAAAACCTAAAAATGGAAAAATTCT
The DNA here is from genome assembly GCA_028583015.1 of Wollemia nobilis. Lineage (NCBI taxonomy): Eukaryota > Viridiplantae > Streptophyta > Pinopsida > Araucariales > Araucariaceae > Wollemia > Wollemia nobilis. The sequence continues at coordinate 1,288,242 of JAQPPZ010016705.1, forward strand.
AGTTAAAATACCCATGAATTTACAGGTCAGATCATGATTAGTTCTATATAATATTATTTATTCTACCATTGTTTTCTCAATGATGATCTTTGGCCTCGTAATTAGTTCTCTTGAATTGGTATAAATTTCAACAATAAAATTAAGCTATGTATATTTACCATTCTATATTTAGATATTGATTTTTGGTTAATTTGATATCTAAACTATAAGATTCAAATAGTGATATTATTGTCCCTAGAGGTACATTGCAATAATTCAAGATTTGGTTCTTCTTTAGGAGGTCCAAGGTTCAAACTATGACATGGGCAATTTTGTAAGGGGGTGGTTGTGTGTATGCTTGTGTGTTTGACCCCTTTTGATAAGCTCAACTCTCACCCTTATGAGAGGTCATTGTTAGGATGGGGATGCCCAACCCTAAGTGTCGATTGTAGGGGTTTCTCACACTAACCTAAATAAAAAATAGTACATTATTTATTTACTATATATTCACTTGACTATTATATCTACAATTTTTTCTTTTTTTTTCTTTTTATAGTATTTAATTTTATTTTTATGATTAAAGAATGCTAGAAATTAACTATAATAAATTACAATACATTATTTTGATTTATATTTTATATATGAATTATCCATTATTTTTATTTAATTCATTGAAATAAGGTACAATACAATCTTTTAACCATAATAGTTGAGATACTATTTTAACTTCATTACATGCAGACTTGCATTTTTCCATTTTATAGGTAATAAAAGAGGTATAATAGTTATACATATTTGTTTTAAATAATATTCATTCATTATATTAGATGATTTTGCATGATTTATTTAACATAAAATAATTTTTAATATAATAAATAAATATTTCTTATGTTCATTATATAGGTTAATAGTATAATATTTTTTTAATTTTGTTTAATATGTTGAATATTTTTACATTTTTATTTCACATATGATAGTTTGTAATGTAATAAATAAAAATTTATATTATGATGGATAACACAATCCACTAGCACTAATTTATCCCACTTGCATCATAATCCACTAAGTATGAATACCCCTAAGCTATTTTGATATTTCATCTAAGCATTAAAAAACTTTTTATTGAGATAATTATGAAGATTCCAACTTTAGGTTTTTTATATATTATAAAATTGAAGTCACTTATTATTTAATTTTTTATTAACAAAGAAGTATTCACCTATTTTAACAAGTTTTTTTTGTTTAAAAAACTGTTATTACAAGTTTATATTGTACAAATACCAATGTTATATTGTTAAATAATCACTGCAATACAAATTCATCAATTACTAGGAGATCCTCTCCTTCTTTCTAATAATTTAATTATCAAATTACATCATTGGCAAGTCTATGTTAAGTCTTCCATAAATATCTATTTTAGGTTATTTGCAATAAAATAATGAATCCCTTGAGTGGTCATATTAAATTAAAGAGTAATGGGATAATATTATCAAAAATTGATAAATTTCTCTAAGAAGAGGACTCTAAAGTAGAAGCATGTAAAGTTAGAGTTTATTTCGATGTTAACATGAGTAAAACATGACATAATTTAATGTAATGGTAATGCAACTAAAAATAGTGAGGTTGTGTGGGAAATCTAGGATTCTTAGTGTTACATAAGGTTGTATTTAAAAAATATATGGAAGAAAGAATGGTTGATTCTACTATATGGTCTTGATGCTTTGAGCCTCTAATTTGAATCCTATCAATTCCATAGGAAGGAGTGTGGCACAAGGACTAAGGACCATGTACATAGACATGAAAGCCTATTATCCAACCTACTCATGAAGGATAGAATATAATGTAGTTGAAGATACCAATAGAGGTAAGTAAATGAGGTGGAAAAAAGGCCTATGTTAGGATACCTAATAATATATTTTTTGTAATAAGAATAGAGGTTCATAACATGGAAGTAGACTATCATTTTACTAAAATATTAAACATTAAATTATATGTAACATTAAGTATGAGCTTTAAGTTGTTTATGAGCTTCATTATTTACAAATTCCTTTGACGAATGAGTAACAAAGTTAGATTTACCTTCTTCACTTCTAATATAAACTTAAAGTTTATCTAGTTATTGTTATATATATTAATGTTGAGAATTTAGTAACAATTTTAGATATAAATATGTGAATAAAATTTTTGAGTCTTCATCAATGATTATGTAAAATTCAAATCTTGCTCACAAATGCATATTAAATCTTGAGTGAAAAGTTTTAAAATTTAATGAAAATAATAGGAAAAAGACAATAAAATATCCTTTTGGTGATAGTATTTGATACATTTAAACTTGATTTTTAAATATTTTTATATAATACTTATGGAAAAAAAAATTGAATTATTTAAATAAAAAATATATATTTTTTGATACTATTAAGAGAAAAGAGAATTTTGAAAGGGACCCCACAACCTTTTACATTAAAACCAGCCTAAAAGAAAGCCAAAAACAGAAAAAACCACACAAGGTATCCCACAAAAACTAGAGAGGCAAAAACAAACTCGACGAGAGAAAACAAAGACAAGAGCGGACACAAGAGAGAACCAAGGGAGTTCTACACCAACATTTCAATCTCTTGGGTAATTACTCCCGTCATTCGCGACACCTCCTTAGAATAGTCTAACGTGATCTTCATGGAGCTCCAAATTAGACACTGCTTGATTTCTATCAGTTTTAGACTATGCAAAACTGCACTCTTCCTCTTAGGGGCCTCCTCCAGCAGAGTACTATTCTGCAACATGGAAATAAATGAGACTGATCTAGAACAAACAAAATGATGCAGAATGCACCAAAGTAAGCCAAAAAAGAAATAGGCATCCAACATATTCATGGTCAAAACCATGCCAACATCCCCCACTCTTCAACATAGTACTCTTCCACAATATGGAAAAAAGGATACTGATCCAGAACAAAAAGAAACATGTAGAAGGCTCCAAAGCAAGCAAGAAAATAAATAGGCATCCACCATGTTCACAGTCAAAATCGTGTCACGAAAGACACCATCGAAAGTCAACAACCAAGGACACCCAAGCACCCTAGGAAGAACCATAGCTGAAACAATGCACTTCCAACCAATTTTCAAAAATAGAAAGGTAATAAAGAGGAGAGAATGTCCGCCATATAGAGGAAGCACAAAAAACCAAGGCTAGTGAGAGAAGAACCTAGAAACCATACCCACCCTTTCAACACCCAGTAAAATCCAAAGTGGAAAAAGGAGGAATGAATAAGGCCCTCACCTCAAGCCAAAAGATCCGGCAATCCCAAAAAAATGCCACCTAGCACAAAGAAGCCATTCCCAAAGGCAAAAATATTACTTGTATATTATTCTTTGAATTTATTTTCTATAATGCATATTTTAACAAAATCACTTTTTTTTATAAAACTATATCATATTTTAATTTATTGGTAAATTTTAGAATACATATTTATTTAATATTATACAATTAAAAATTTAATATGTACACTCTATAAATGATTACTAAAATTAATATTGCATTAGTATAAACAAATTTTAAATAAAAGACCTACGATTAAAATTTTGTCAAAAATATATACATAATTGTTAAACTATTATAATACCACTATATGAATAAAATGTAATAAAATAAATTATTTTCAATCTCATATAACCAATTAAAAATATTATTAAAACTTATATAACAATAATAATATAACATACAAGAAAAATTTATTAAATTTCTATGATAACACCATATATTCTAACTAAAGTACAAAGAATGATAAAATATTGGGCCCTTTTCCAAAGACAATTTCCTCTCACACATGGTATTCCATTCTAATGTTGCAACCTTATGTAATGTTAAAATATACTTAGAGAATTATCTTGAATACTATTTTCCTCATTATAAATTAATACTAGAATTTTAAGTTTAAAAAATTAAATAGTATATTATTATTCTTTAGTTTTAAGACTTTCGAGAAAGTAAGACAAAATTTATTATAATTTTAATTATTTTTATATCTTTCTTTTATTTATATATATTATTTAAAAATATTAAATATATAGCTAATTTTATTTAACACATAGCCCTACACATGGTGTCGTGTCGTACCATCCAATTATACCATTATCTAGAGGAAAGCCACATGAGATTTTATATGTGTCTCCTCAATATCATATCTTTATACTAATTAAAACTCATATCTCTTAAATAGAAGAAGCTGGCAAGGACAGACACATGAGATTTTATATGTGTCTCCTCAATATCATGTATTTATACCAATTCAAACTCATATCTCTTAAATAGAAGAAGTTAGCAATCACCAACTCATCACCCTTTCACCAACGCTTCATTTTTTATATAAGGCATTTTCTTACTACTTCACATAGACTTCCTAATCATTTCACTAGATTTAGATTTTAGAAGAGTTAAAATACATCTTAGTGGTTAGGATTTTAGGTTTTCTTTTTTCCTATGTAGATAGATACTAAAAAATGGTCAGACGCTAACCAGTTAAAAATTTGTGATTTATAGTGCCAAAGGGTGGATACTTTCTTTGCAAAAATAAACCTATCTCATGTAGATTTGATTGTGAATGCTCCTTTTCGCTTATTAATCCATGTGTTGTTGCATCCTAGTGGGGGTATGTCAATCAAATATAGGAACTCTGATTGAGCCAAAAACAACCTATCTTTCTCATTGAGCTGGGTCAAACCTCCTTAATATTGCACTGATATTTTAGTATTGATATCCCCTCCCACTATCCAAAAGTATTATGAATGGTTTTCCCTCCACTATTGTATTGCATTCCATTGGAATTTTTGAGCTTGTACCTCTATTATGCTAGAAAAATTAATTATCATCCAAACCAGCCTAGAGTCCCTCTCCCTAATACTGGTCATGAGCATTCCTTTGGCTGAAGTTGAGTCCATCAATTATAAGTATTTTTTTATTCCATAAAGTGGTAATTCCTCCTGAAAATCCTTGAGAGGCCTATGCCAAAAAATTGACCTACCCCCAACATTTCTTGGCAATATTTTCTATAGCTTCTAAGGAAGTTATAGTTTCTTGTAGCAAAAACCACATCTAGGTTATTTTCTAAAATTATTTTCTTAAAAAAAATTGTCTAGGGTGACTATTTAAACCGCCTACATTCCATATGTTTATAATCATTGAGGGTCTGTATTGTATAAGTTTGCAATGGACTTCACCAATCCAATTTATCTCATTTTTTCTCCTTGTTGTATTTTGTCCTTAATTGTTTTTCTTCCTATCCTTTGTGAATATGCATTATTTGATCTCTTCTCTATCTAGTTGATTCCTAATGTTGGCTTCTCTATATTTTTTCTATCACTCCCATAATGATGTATTTTTATTGATTTTGATCTTGTACATGCACTATCATTGCCCCTACCTTATCATTTTGTTTGAACATAGATATCTCTGGTGCTTTTTTTTGCTTTTCCCAAGACCCTAACAAGTTAATTTTTTGGGGCCTATATGTCTTTGATTCTTGTTGTTGTGTCCTAATATTATGATTTTTGTGACTCTCCCCAATTTTAAAATTTTGAGAAATTATAATTTGGGAGGTATTTGTATCCTATGGGATGGGGGCGTGCTCCTGATGGATATGTTGTTCACCTTCTTGGTGTTGGCCCTTTTCATTTATTGGTTCTACCTATGAATCCTCTTGCACTTAAATTATATCATCTAATTTAAGAATTTCATATTTATTAGAATATGCCCTTCAATTTTGGCATTGGTTCATTTTTATTACTTAGTTGGATTTTTTCCTCTTGCCTTATAATTATTTCTTTGGACTCTCCTCGTTACTGTTTAAAACCCTTCATCATTTTATTTCTATGAGGGAGGACTTTCAATATTATTTTTAGGTTGATACATCTTCTCTTTCTATTTTAGGTTAGTTTCTTACCATATTCCCGTAATCATGGTAAGATTTGCACTAAAAAGGAATTGATTCATAATACACTTGTTATCTCTATGCATTTATTCCTACTCATAATTTAATTTCTATCGAGATTGGATTTTCTAGGTCCATATCCACATATATCCTTGCATATGCTACTAATCCCCCTCTACTGATTATCTTCTTCTTATATATGTGCTCAGGAGATTACCAATCATTTCAAGGATATTTTCTCTCCAAAATTCAAGCAAGAGAGAAAAGAGCTTTAGCCATATCAAGGGGACTGATGGCTCCAGATGATGATTGAATGAATAAACCTACCAATCCAATGTTGTATGGTCCTCCTTAAAAAACTTTATTCCTATCTAAAACCAATATAAAATCTTCTACAAAGTACCCATTTAAAAGAAGCAAAATATCATCTTCTCCTTGGGGATCTCAATATTTCCTTGTCCAGTTGTATAAGAAACGATAGGATGGCCTCAACCCCAAAAAATTACAAATCAAAGCATGGGTGGTTTTGTACATGATGTCTTCCATAATTAATTCTTATGCAATATCAAACATAGGAACTAAGTCTGCTTGAGGAAAATACCCATTTATTAGTGTTTGCTCTGGTTTTGTATCTTTTTGTTTATTATATTCTTGCATTTATTTTCCGTATTGTACCTCTATGTGGACATCTCTCCTACTGTTACCCTTAATTATTTTTGCAAAAGATCAATGGTTGAAGGATACGTCTCCCTAATTGACTTATGAATCATCAGTAGTAAACAAATTTGTGGATGCTATGTGGGATCCATTTGTTCTTATCTTCTCTTTAATATTTCTAGCACTATTTTATGGCCCACTAAGGTTTGGGGCCATTGAAAACCACAAAGAAAAAAATTAATTGTTCATATCAAGAGAAAAATAGACAAATAAAAAGTACCTACAAATGTTTTGAACATAGTTTGATGCAAAGAAGTCCCAACCTAAGCCTTGCATTCTATCATTTATTTGCCTCAAACCCTAGTTCTCCTTTCGATATTTCATTCAATTTCCAATAAAAATAAACAATATCCAATAAAATATGCATTCAATTTCATTCATGCTTCCATGATTCTAATTAATTTATTTTATCATATATATAAAAATAAAATAAAAACAAAATTAAATATTTGCTATAAATATTATATCCCACTTGCATAATAATCCACTAAGTATGAATACCCCAAGCTATTTTGATATTTCATCCAAGCATTAAATAACTATTTACTGAGACAATTATGAAGATTCCAACTTTGGTATTTTTATTTTTATTTTAAAAAATTGAAGGCACTTATTATTTAATTGGTTATTAACAAAGAAGTATTCACCTAGTTTAACAAGTTTATTTTTTTTAAAAAACTATTACAATTTTATATTGTATAGATACCGATGGTATATTGTTAAATAATCACTGCAATATGAATTCATCAATGTAAAGGATCATCTTATTATTTCTAATAAGTAAATATTCAAATTACATCATTGGCAAGTCTATGTTAAGTCTTCCATAAATATATATTTTAGGTTATTTATGATAAAATAATGAATCCCTTGAGTGGTCATAATAAATTAAAGAGTAATGGGATAATATTATCAACGGTGTATAGAGTTCTTTAATAATAGGACTCTAAAGTGGAAACATGTGAAGTTAGAGTTCATGTGGATTTTAAGATGAGTAAAACATGACATACTTGAATGTAATAGTAATGCAACTAAAAATAGTGAGGTTGCATGGGAAGGCTAGGCTTTGTGGTGTTACACTTACAACAAAATATATGGCAATAGAGTTACATTTACAACATATATGGATGAAAGAATGGTTGATTCTACTATATGGTCTAGAGGCTTATAAGACTCTAATTTGAATACTATAAATTCCATGGGAAGGAGTGTGGCACAAGGACTAAGGACCATATACATAGACATGAAGCCTATTATTCAACTTATCATGAAGGAATAATATAATCTAGTTGTAGATGCCAATAGAGGTAAGTAAATAAGGAGAAAAAAAACTCTATGTTAGGATACCTAATAATGTATTTTTGTAATAAGAATAGAGGTTCATAACATGGAATCTAACTATCATTTTAATAAAATTTTATAATTTTAAAAAATATATTTTTTGTAATATTAATTATGAGTTTTAAGTTGTTTATGAGTTTTATCATTCACAAATTTCTTTGATGAATGAGTAACAAAGTTATATTTGCCTTATTCAATCCTAATATAAACTTGAAGTTTATTAAATTATTGTTAAATAGGTTAATGTTGAAACTTGAGTAACAATTTTAGATATAAATTGTGAAGAAAATATTTGAGTCTTCATCAATTATTATGTAGAATTCAAATCTTGCTCACAAATGCATATTAAATCTTGAGTGAAAAGTTATAAAATTTAATGAAGATAATGGCAATAAACTATCCCTTTTTGGTGATAGTAATTGATACATTTAAACTTGGTTATCATATATTTTATACAATACTTATGGACACAAATTTAAATTATTTAAATAAAAATAATATTAATTATATATTATTCTTTGAATTTATTTTCTATGATGCATATTTTAACAAAATCAAACTTTATTTAGAGAAAACTATATCATATTTTAATTATTGGTAAATTTTAGAATACGATATTTATTTAAAATTATACAATTAAAATTTTAAAATGTACACTCTAAAAATTATTATTAAAATTAAGATCGCATTAATTTAAACAAATTTAAAAAAAAAATACCTATGAGTAAAAATTTCCCAAAAATATATGCATAATTGTTAAACTATTATAATACCACTATATGATTACAATGTAATAAAATATTTTTTTTTCAATCTCGTATAACCAATTAAAAATATTATTAAAACTTAAAACTGTTAGAATTTCCCAAGAATAGAACTACAAAGCATCACAAGATTTGAGAAGACAAATAGAACTGATTGATTATTCCATGGATCAACTTTGTATAAATAACAAAGTTGATCATTGAGAGTCGTTGGATTACAACAACTCATCAAATCTCATCTAGACTATAACTGAGAGTTTACCTGACTCATGAAGGAGTGGAAACTCAAGTAAGTCTATCCTAGTAGAGCTTAAGAGAATAATTACTTATTCTAACACCCCCCTTAAGTGATACTAGGGGTGTTTCATGCAAATGAGTCCCAAAAATAGAGCCTGATGAGGTACTCATGTACAATATTTTATTTTTTGAAGAGATGGTAAAAACCCCATGGGAAAAACCATCTATCAAAAAGAAAAAAAGGAAGAGGCATGTCTTCGGTTTACAAAGATTGTCCTCTTAATACATAAAAAAAGGAATGAGTCCCGACAACATGGCCTGATGAGGTACTCATTTACAATATATATGAGGCATGGTCAAAAAACCCACATGGGAAAAAACCATCTTTTATGAAATAAAGAGGCATGTCTTTGGATGGCGAAGATTGTCCTTAATAAAAAAATGAGTCTTGGCAACATGGCCTGATGAGGTACTCATGTACAATATGTAAGGAAGAGATGATAAAAAAAACCACATGGGTAAAAACCATCCTCCAAAGAATACATTAATAAAAGGAGAGGTGAAAGACCTCTAAGTCAATGCAGTTGTATTACTCCAAGTTTCTCTCGCAACTATATGTAACGCGGAGAAGGAAATGACTTGGTGAAGATGTCTGCAACTTGATTCTCAGTTGGAATATAGTCCAAGTATATGTCCCCATTCTGAATATGTTGTCGAATGAAGTGCATATGTATCTCAATGTGCTTGGTGCATTGATGCTCAACTGGATTGCGTGAAATATGGATTGTGCTCTAATTGTCACACCAAAGAGTAATAGGTTTGTCATGGGAAAAACCAAATTCTTTTAGAATTTGACGAAGCCAAAGAGCTTCCTAAATTACTAAAATGGATGCCTTGTATTCTGCCATCGCTACATAAACAAAGGCTACTACTTGTTATTTTTTGCATAACCAAGCAATTGACGAAGAACCAAGACAAAATACATAGCCAGAAGTTGAACATCTATCTTCTACTGAACCTACCCAATATGAATCCATGTAGCCAATGATATCCATGGATTTTCCCTCATATAAGAGCCCAAAGTGAGTAGTTCCTTGCAAGTAGTGGAGGATTCTTTTTTCTACTTGCCAATGACTAAAGTGAGGTTGATGAGAGAATCTAGATATTAGGCCAACAACATATGAGATATCTGGATGAGTATGAGTAAGGTATAACAGACTCCCTACAAGATGATGGTATAGAGTTGCATCACATAGTATGGATGAGCAGGAAGTACTTAGATTTACTCCAGACTGAAAAGGTGTAGGTGAAGGTTTACAATCTATCATTTTAAACCTTTGAAGAATATCTAGAGTGTATTTTTGTTGACATAATGAAATTCTTGCATCTATTTGATTTATTTGGATCCCAAGGAAGTAATGAGCAGAACCTAGATCAACCACATCAATTTTTTTAGAGAGGGAGTCTTTTATAGTCTGAATGTAAGTGAAGTCACTACCAGTGAGTAGTAGATCATCAACATATAGAACAAGTATGGTGATTTTTCCTTCATCTCTCCAAATGTAGACTGTGTTATCAGACTCACAATGAGAAAAACCTAAGGAAAGAAGGAAGGAGTCCATTTTTTCATACCAAGCTCTAGGAGCTTGTTTGAGGCCATAGAGAGACTTATTTAGCCTACAAACAAGAGAGGAGTCTTGAGTGAAACCAGTATGTTGTTCCATGAATATCTCTTCCTTTAAGTCCCCATGTAAGAAAGAATTTTTTACATCCATTTGAAAGATAAGCAAGAACTAGCCAAAGCAAGAACCAGTCTAACAGAATCCATTTTGGCAACTAGAGCAAAGGTTTTAGCATAATCAATTCCTTCAATTTGAGAGAAACCTTTGGCTACTAGGCAAGCTTTGTGTTTGTCAATTTCTCCATTAGGCCCATATTTTGTTTTGTAAATCCATTTACAATGAACTAATTTCCTTCCTTTAGGTAGGGGAACTAAATCCCAAGTTTGGTTTTTGATTAAGAAAGAGAATTCATTTTCCATGGCATCATCCCATTCTTTAATACCAGTTGCTTCTTTGAAGGATTGAGGATCAAAAGAAATAGACTGACAGACAAGACCAATGCCTATGGAGTTGGTTAATCTGGATGATGGAAGATTTTGGATGTAAGGAGTAGCTTCTTTAACAATGGTGTGGGCCCATTTTGGCATAGTGGAAGGAGTAGAAGGAGTGGAAAGACTTTGAGTTGGAGTTATAGGTTCTTCATCTTGATCATCAATCTCTAGATTAATCTCTAAAGTTGGTTCTTCATAATATTGAGGTTCTACTATAGGAGAAGGCTCAATAGAGGAAGAGGAGGGTTGAGGATCTTTTTGAGGGAATGTTTCATCAAATTGGACATTCCTATGAAAAAAGACCTCATGAGTTATGGGATCAAGGAGCCTGTATGCTTTCATTTCCTCACAATAACCAATAAATATGAGCTTTTTGCTTTTCTTATCTAGAGCCTTCCTTTTCTTCTTTGGGATGTGCACCCAAGTAGTACACCCAAAGATCTTGAAGAAGGAGACATCCGGTTTTGAGCCAGTCCATGCTTCTTGAGGAGTTAAATGGTCAAGAGCTTTATGAGGTGTGTGATTTTGAATATAATTGGCATAGTTAATAGCTTCTACCCAAAAAACTTTTGGAAGATCTCTTGAATGGAGCATACAATTTTCCATTTCCTTTAATGTTCGATTTTTCCTCTTTGCAATGCCATTTTGCTATGGATTATGGGAGACAAAATGTTGATGAATGATGCCATGACTTGATAGAAATATGGAGAACTCATTACTGTAGTATTCCCTCCCATTATCTGTGCGAATTTGCTTGATGTTGCAAGAGGCTTGATTTTCAACTAAGGCTTTGAAGACTTTGAAGTGGGATAGAACATCACTTTTATATTTTAGGAAGTAGACCCAAGTTCTTCTAGAAAATTCATCAATGAAGGTTAGAGCATATTTTGCTCCTTTGAAAGAAGGTTCTAGAAAAACATCAAGTCACTATGGATTAACTCTAGAGGGGATGAGGCTTTTAGAGAACCACTTGATGGGAAAGGATCTTGATGTTGCTTTCCAAGAGCACATCCAGGACATACTCCATCAATAGAAGTGACTTGAGGTAAACCTGTTACCATTTCATGGGTGCTCAATTCCTTTAGGTAGTTATAACTGAGATGACCAAACCTTTCATGCCAAATTTTACTTTCAAGATCTCCATGAGCCACAAAACAAGAGGCCCCTTCTAGATTTTTGAATCCTTTGAAGTGAAATAGGTGAGAGTTGTGATCAATATCTCCCTTGGCTATAAGAGAGTGGGGGTCTTGAAGGTCTCTTATCTCAACTCCTGTTGGAGAGAAGAGAATTGTTTTCCCCTCTCCAAAAGTACAAATCTGATAGACGAAGAGGAGATTGGTTGCAATGTTTGGGACATAGAGAACATTATTGATAGAGCCACCATCAATGGATATGTCACCCTTTCCTTTGACTGGGATAAAGGAAGAGTCACCAACTTCTATGCTACATGTTGAACTTGAGGAGATAGAAGAGAATGACTCATCTGAAGCAGTCATGTGATGAGTTGCTCTAGAATCTAGGACCCAATAATTAGATGAAGTATTGGTGGTCTTTCCTTGAAAATTTAGGGCTTTCCCTATCTTTTTATTGTCTATATTTTGATCCTTCATAGCTGCCTCTAGTTGTTGTAATATTTTCCAGCATTTGTTTGCAGAATGACCATTCTTTTTGCAGTGAGTACAAGTTATGGGATTCCTTTCTTTCTTTTTTAATTTTTCCTTAGAAGAGGTGGATGCTACTAAGGCTCTTGAGGAAGAGGAAGAGATTTCATACTTTGCAACTTTGGTTTCTTCTCTAGTTAGCCTATCACAAAATTCTTCTAAGGAGGGCATTTTGAAACTAGCACCAAGAGCATCTTTTGTAGATAGAAAGGTAGTTGCGAATATTTGAAAAACACCATTTAATTTAGAAAGGATTAGATAGATGCATTCCTCATCTATTTTACTCTTGCTACTACCTTTAAATTGAGTAAGGACTTCTTTAAACTTGGTGAGAAAGTCAACAATATTGCTAAAGTCATCAGGAGATAAAGCTGTTAATTCTGCATCTAATTGCATTGACCTAATTTGATCTACTTTCCCAAATAAGTTCTTTAGTTTTTCCTAGATTTCATAAGGATTTTTACATTCAGAAATGTGAAACCATAAGCTTTCATTTACATTAGTGCTTATTATACCCATTGTTTCATGCATTTTCCCTTTGTGAACAAATATTTCATATTCTTTTTCAAATTCAGGTTGTTTCTCTTCTAGCAAGTGTGTGAGCCCTTTTTGGGAAATGAGATTTAAAATTTTGGGTTTCCATGAGTGATAGTTATGAGGGGTGAGAGGCTCAATTGTATTCATTTTACTAAATATAATTGAAGTGAACCAGATATATTCCCCCCTTTAACTTCAAGAGCTTTAGAATAGAGATTTAAAGAAGTATACAACAGTCTTTTTAAATACCAATATTTTCAAATACCCGCCCTAACGAGAGGGAAACTATAAGTAAATGAGCAAAAATGATATGTAAAATAGACCAATTTCAAAAAAATCCAGGCCTCAATACCTAATCTTCTCAAATACCCACCCTTACGAGAGGGAAACTATAAGTATTGAGTTGAATTGGTACGTGGAACATAGGGTTTTGATGAGATTTCTATCAGCTAGATCTTGATAATAGAGTTTCTTAACAACCTGCCCTTACTAGAGGGAAACTGTAAGTTGTTGAGAAGTCTAGTATTTTGATATAGGTGATAGAAATTTTAAGTACCTTCTTTTTAAAAATTAGACTTTTTAACAACCCGCCCTTACTTGAGGGAAACTGTAAGTTGTTTTGAGAAGTCTAATTGATTTTAAGAAACAAAATTACCCCCTTTTTTATTAATGAATATGAATTTGAAAGGATATAAACCCTTAAACTTGAATTTTCATATAAAAATGTGGAATATAAAAGCATTAAAATAAAAGATTTTAAATGTAGAGATTTATATGAAATTGTATAAATGCTGAGAATAAAAGCATTAAAATAAAATATTTATATGACTTATGTTCTAAATTTGATTAATACACAATAACATGCATTAAATAAAAGCTTAAAAAAGACTTAGGTTCTTTAAAAAAGAAGAATGAGGCAATAACCCAAAGCAAAACAAACCCCCCCTTGTAGGTTTTAAAAAATGCTTTAAATAAAAGCACCTTAAAACCCCCCAAAATAATTATATTTATGATTTTACAAATAACCCTATTTTCTTATTGGCCAAATAAGGCACTATTAAGAAAATAAAGGAGAAAACTTTTAAGGATTAGAGAGCAAATCTATTCGGACTGATTTTAATAAAAACCAGTGAATAGAAGATTACAAAAATCTAATTTAAAAGCTTGTAAAACCTGAAATGGGAGAGGTAAACTTCGAGAAAATAGATGACGTTCTCCGAATAGGGAAGCGTTGCTGCACTTCGAAGGAGCACGACTTCTCTGCACATATGAATTAATTATTAAAAAAAATTAAAGTTATACCTGAAGGGACCTCGTAACCAGCAAGCGGAAGAAATAGATCGAAGACTCCGATAGAGAATGCCACGGAGGAGAGGTGTCGATGAGAGAGGCTTCGATGAGCGATATGGAGCAAGAGGCTTCGGGTTTGGGATACGTCGAAGGAGCACCAATGGTGGACGTTAGAGAAGAAGCAATGGAAACGCTTCTTATATCCTCCAAAGGACGTAGAGAACAGAGGTCAATGAATAGCTACAAAATAAAAATTAATATGCAATATCTAAAGAAGATAATACAAAAGCTTCCCATGAAAGGCGTAACTTCTCTACAAAAAATATATATTAGTTTATTTGAATGTAGAGTACAATAGTGATATGAAAGAATGCATAGAAGATGCAGTCTCCAAGATGGAAGGCACCAAAGGCTCTACAAAAATAAATAACAATCAAATGTAGAGAGAAGATTGAGAAAAAAATAATCTCTTAGTGAATATAAATAGGTTTTGGCAAAAGAGAGGGATCATATAATCGGAGAAGCATATACGAAGAACTGAAGTTGATTCGAGTTCAAAGACGCTTCGCCAAAAATGATTCCAACAAAATATTTTTTAAAAAACACCTTTGTCGGGTGACGAAAAAGAAAACGTCGAGCGCCAACGTAAACGTTGGAAAGGTGAAGTAAAAAATTTTACCACGCATAAGATAAGACCAAACGCTTTTGACGCGAATGGTGTTATCATAAACATGAAGATGCACTAAGATATACAAATAAATCACAACGACAAAAACATAAGAAGGAGATTTTATTAGTAATAGATAATAAAATCAAAATATTTAATGTGCTAAGGAGGGAGCTGCGAATCTATTGCATCCATGAAAAATAAAAAAGGTGCCCACGACACACTTCGTTTATGCAAGGAAGCAGGTAATGGAGTTTTCTTTTCCGAGGAGAACAATAAGGAGGCAACAAAAAAAATGCCTATATTGTTGAAGCAAGGAGGCCCAAATTTTTTTATTACTCTATATATTTTTATAAAATAAAGGAGATACTGTAAATGAAAATACACAACATTAAACTATATTAGATAGTGCCATAAACAGTGAATTTTCTCAAAAAAATTGCAGAAAAAAATTACAATTGAAATGAGAAAATCTCCTTGATAAAAGAAAAGATAAGAGAGAGTGAACCAGTTCGTGAAACTTCCTTCAAGAGAGAATGCTAGCAAAATCTATCCTGCTCTGGTACCATGTTAGAATTTTCCAAGAGTAGAACTACAAAGCATCACAAGATTTGAGAAGACAAATAGAACTGATTGATTATTCCATGGATCAACTTTGTATAAATAACAAATTTGATCATTGAGAGTCGTTGGATTACAACAACTCATCAAATCTGATCTAGACTATAACTGAGAGTTTACTTGACTCATGAAAGAGTGGAAACATAAGTAAGTCTATCCTAATAAAGTTTAAGAGAATAATTATTTATTCTAACAAAAACAATAAAATATTATTAAAACTTATTTAACAATAATAATATAACATACTAAACAACTTTATTAAATTTATATGATAAGACCATATATTCTAACTAAAGTACAAAGAATGATCAAGTATTGGGCCCTTCTCCAAAGATACTTTCCTTTCTCACGTGGTATTCTATTCTAATTTGTGCAACCTTATGTAATTAATGTTAAAATGTACTTGGATAATTATCTTGAATACTATTCTCCTCATCATAAATTAATACTAAAATTTTAAATTTTAAAAATTAAATAATATGTTATTATTGTTTTGTTTTAAAACTCTTAAGAAATGAAGATATGATTTATTATAATTTTAATTATTCTTTACATATTTTTTATTATATATAATATTTTAAAGATATGAAATACATATGTTATTTTTATTTATTTATTTATTTTTGTTAGTGTAAGAAACCTTTACGATTCATTATTCTCATTCTACTATAACCTTATAAAGAAGGAGTTAAGCTTATCAATAAGGAATTTAACACATAACACATAGCCCCACATGGCGTTAAGATTTTATATGTTTTTTCTCAATCTCATGTCTTTATACGAATTCAAACTGGATATCTCTTAAATAGAAAAAGTTTTTGACAATCACCAACTCATCACACTTGCATACAAAACATATATAAACATAGACCACGAGAATTTCATTTTTTATATAAGACATCTTCTTACTACTTCACATAGATTTTGTAATCATTTCACTATATTTGAAATTTATAAAAGTTAAAACACACCCTAATGATTAGAACTTTTAGTTATCTTAAAAAAAAAACCAAATTCAAAAGTAATGTGTGTAGATTCAAACATAATGCGTAAAAAAAAATTAAAATGGAATGGAAATTGTACATTTCTATACCTACTACAGTTATTAATAGTCAGTAATATAAGTGCATCCTGATTTAGGTGTAGTGCCTCTTAAACCTTACGTCAAATGGTCATTATTTTTTTTATGTTAGTAGTATGGTTTTTTTTTTTTGGTATATAGAAGCAATGGTTACAATCACGATTTTTAGTAACTACCGGCACAGCTGGTAGGGTTCAAACTATCTACGAAGGCTCCCGGGACTTCCACCGTCTCGGTACATGGTAACCCGGCGTGAGATGGGGACCGCCGGACGCACAGGGGTTGCACCGTCGTCATCAATCTAGCTCACCACTCAGAGGAATCAGATCTGGGCTACTGTCTGTGCATGGGCAAGCCCGTGGTATTAGAACCTAGGTCTCCTCTCGGTAAGCGCCCCAACTTACCAATCCATTTTAACTTGAACCTAAATTCAAACACGACCCCAAAACAAAACAATATAAGTATATTAATATCTAAGAAAAGTAGGTGTGGATACGAACCCACATTTCTCCTAGGGATCCTCCATGTAAATTAGAGCAAGGAAAAACCATGCACTCAAATAACAAATAGAGCTCAAGCACTATTGATCTTAGGTGAAGATGAAAATTTTTAATAATAATAATTTTTAAGGAGGGGGGTGGACGATGACTAAAATGTGTCAGGGGCCGATACAACTTTGGATTGCAAGAAAAGGACAACGGAGAAGGCAGGAGCTTGGTAAGAATTTGTGGGCCAATAAGAGGAAACGTGCTCTATTGAACTTGCTTTAAAGGCAAAGGGCGCTGGTTGATAAGGATTAAGTTTTGCCTTTGTAATTAAAAACTTCGTATTAAATTGTTGAAAGAGAATCGTACTCCACGTCGATATGAATCGACAAAAGAACCATGTCTATTGATATGTACTGGGTTGCATTGGTAATATCGTATTATGCATCGCCCTCAAAGGTAATATCGTATTATGCATCGTAGTTGGGATTTAGTTCTATTTTTAAATGTGGCTCGACGTAAGCAAAACATGAGTCCCCGCCACAGAACTCATCCAGGGGTTTTAAATCCTGCAGACACTTTTCCAGTTGACAAACAAATATTTTTTTATTTTTAACTTTTCTATGGTTATATAGTAAACAAAGACATTCCTTTTCATTAATATTTTTTTACTGATTATTTTTTAAAACAAGGTTTAAATTTGTTAGATATCGATGAGGAAGGCTACCCGGCAGAAGAAGACTTCCAAGAACCAGCCATGGACGAAGCCCTGGTGGCAGATTCGACTTACTGTTATTTCCTATAAATTTGCTGAAAATCCAGGCGACAACCAAAAGCGAAACCTCGAGCACTATTGTCGACTCATCTGTGACTGTCGAACGCTGATGAGAGTCCATGCTCGTGGTAGTGCTGCTGCGAGAGTCTAACTCACATCGAAATGAAAAGAAAGTATCCGTCTATTGTTGTGGTCCGGAGTGCAGCCCTCGTCTTCACCTGGGAAGTTTCAGCCGAGTATGCATCTCTTGAGTAATCTTCATGTTATTCACATATTTTTTTTATCTGGAAAAAGTTTTTTGTAATTTTTTTATATATTATATCTCCAGGTTTGAATTTGAAGTTTCTTGATTTCAGGAAAATTTTAATTCAACACTTTTACAATAGTGAACAAAGTTTTAAAAACTCAATTGTCCGTTTCTATGTGAATACGCGACTGTTTCAAAGTAAGTGTAATAGTGGAGATTTTAAAATTTCACATAAAATATTAAAATTAAAATTTTGGATGAGGTAAAATTATGTATTAAATTAAATGAGGTAAAATTATAAATGAATAATTATACAGGTAAACATGATTTTACACCACCTAAAACCACCTATTTGACATATGATTATTTCACAATCCCTTAATATATATATCGTTAGACTGCATTTTAACTATGTCAATGTGGTGTCTAAGTTAAATCATTTAATTTTTAATTAAAAATATATTTTATATAAATTATTAAAAAATAATTATACCTAGTATAGGTTAATATATATCTTCTAATTATAACATATAATAAAATATTTAGAAATAATAAATATTAATAATATGATTATATTGTATTTATTTATATTAATAATAAACGGTGATATGTAATAATATTTTTAAAAGTGTATATATCATATAACAACAATATTTTTTTAAAAATTTTGAAAAATGTTTCGTTATTTACATAGGTTTTTTCAAATTTTAATCAATATTCTCAATTTGGAGGATATTTTGTCTTTTTACATGTAGTAAAAGAAAAATATATAATATAAAAATGGTTAGAGAATATTATATTATTTAATGGTTTGTAAATATTATGAAAATATGGTTTGAATATATATTTTTTGATTAGTTGTGAAAAGAGGGTTTTGAAAAGAATATTTTAATATTTTACATCCACTTCACTAGAAGTAAATTACAAAATAAAAACACACCTACTAAACACAGATTAGTTCTGAAAAGAGGGTTTTGAAAGGAATCCTTCAACCTTTTACATCCACTTCACTAGAAGCAAACCACAAAATAAAAATACAACCATTAAACACAAGTAAACCTAAAGAAAGCAAACCCAAAAATGGGGATCCACCAACTTGCAATCCTCATAATAGGTCCGAAGTTGACAACCAATGAAACTTTAAACATTAAACCATTAATATTAGAACAAATAAAATCAACCCATGTTGGAATGTGGGCCACACTCCTTAGTGGAGCACCACCAAAGCATTCCCCACACCCAAAAATTTTAAAAATCCAAGGAGCACTATTCGAACAATTTGAAATAAAAATGAATAATGTCAAAGAGACCTAATTGTCCCTCATAAAATAAGTGCTCCCTTCAAATGGAACCCTAAAAGGTATTAATAGAATTGCACACTTTACATTAGAATCCACCTATAAATTTGAATTCCGATCGAAAGAGATTAAAAATAGAAAAATACTCTAGGATTCAAATTCCACCCATTGAAAATTGAAAGACAAGAAAATAGGAAACCCTGCATCACTAGGGAGAGCAGCAACAACAATAGAGGCAAAGCAAAACCGTAAATCATGAATGAAATAGAGTTCAAAATTTTTCATAAATAGGGAAGACCCCACATAACACTTGGGATCGACCAAAAAGACACAAAAGCATTTCAAATCAAATCGAATCCCACACTATCTCAATCATCCCTAGGTGGAGGGATTTTAAAAGTGTCCAAGTTGAGTTATGTACTGCCACATCTGATGCTTAGTTTTTTTTTTAGATCAAAACTGGGATGGGCCCCAATGGCTACTTCAAAGTCGCACACCCTCTTCTTAGGTCTTGCCAATTTTATTTTAACTCTTGTGACACTCCAAGAATTTTGATAGCTCCTATTTTTAGGGCTAGGGGAGCCCTTATCCATCAAAATGCTAACCAACATCGGAGAAGCCAACAAAATCTTCCTCATTGACTTTAGGGAAGCCAGTAGACTTTTTCTCATCAAATTTGGGGAATCTGGCGGATACTCCAATAGATGATGTAAAACAAGCTCCTAAATAGGCATATAGTCGAAATAATTTTGTAGAGAAAGGGTAGTGGGGCTTACCCCCCCTTTCTTTGGATGACCAAATTCTAGAACCACCTCCAAAATTTTGATAGGTTCTCGAGTCAACTCCTCATTTTCAAAAAATATGTTGGATGACAACATATCATTCTCCTATAGAATGCTACCATGACCAGCTTGAAAAGCATCCTTAATAGTCGAGAAATGAGAAGGCTCTTTTCCTTTCAAAATAATAGGTGGTTTTCTAGACACCCAATTATCACTAATATTTGGATGAAACCCCTGGTTTACACATAGGATAGAGACACCACATTTTTTTCAAGGTCACCCTTTCCACAAACCTGGTAGGCTTGGATACAATTGTCATACTCAATGGCTTGGACCCATGAGCCCAAATAAGAAATGAGTTCAATTGAACTCAAAAAATCCAAAATCCTTATCAATGTTTGCTATCACACACATTATGATAAAGAGCATTCAGCATATAGAATTTTTGGTTCAGTAAAATGAGATAATATCTCTAATAGATTTTTTCATCGCTTGAAAGATGCTCTCGATACATAGATGAAAGGGGATCATGCCATATATGAATGGGTAAATTCAAAATTTTAACCCAAAAAGAGACTAAATTAAAACTGTACATCACAAGGTTGAAATCAAACCCTCATATTCAAAGAGATAGGCTCTATATCCCAAAAAAACCAAGGCCCTCATTCTATAATTTTCTTGGAGTCTTCCTTGCAATCAGGCCTGATGAGGAAAAAATTTCTTGGGATGGCCACATTATTAAGGGACCCAAGTGGTCTCCACCTGGCCATCACCCAAAGTTTAAGCGCATCAATGTTAGGTCTACCTCCTTGAAACTTTTCCACCAAGTTTCATGCCCCATTTTTTATTAAACTATCCACTAAACTATTTCGAATATGGATTGGTTTATCATACAGTTGATGTTGCAAAGTATAGAGGTATTTCCACCTCTTGAGCTAGCCACCACCTTCACAAATGTCTCAATGAGCATCCAATAAAAGGCTTGGATATCCTTACTGAATAAATCATCAAAGAATAACTCATTGGATAAATCCATTACCAAGGAGAAACTCTTAACAGTGAAGAACTTAGGAAATTTTTTCCCATCCAAAAACAAGCCCAAGAGGAGAAGAATTTGGCAAGGAGTGCCAAATCCTAGAAGAAGAAGACCTCAAGACACTCAAAATCTTGAGAAGAAGATCATGTTTGAAGTTAAAATTTGATAAGAATATTGAAGAAATATTTAAACATAAGAAGCCTACCAAATCCATGATATTTGTAGATTACCTCTCATAGCAAGAAGGTACCACTTCAGAAACAAAGATCTCTTTAAATATACAACAAAAGGAGGAGACTACGAGAGGAGAACAAGCCACCAAAATTATAGGTTTATGAAAGAAAGTTTGAGATGATCCTTTTGTGAAGATAAAGTTGTTCAAGGTAACCTAAAAAGAGCCGCAACATCTTATACAAGGCAACAACTTGGTGATCCTAGACACCAAGATCCACATCCTCTACATAAGCGGTAAAAGAGCTTTCAGAAAAATATATGAAACTATTGGTGAGATTAGATTCATTAATTGGATTACTTATCATATTTGTTTAATAACATTAATTAGGATTAAAGATACAAATAGAAGAATTGAATTACAGTCTTCAAAAGTACAAAAAAGAGAAAGGTTTCGTTTAAATTTATTTGCACTTTATGAGTTGATTATATTTTAGAATTTCAACTATCTATCATCTACATTGGAAATCAAAGAATACTAGCTCCTACTACCTTTCCTTATAATGAAATTATAGAATAAGTCTTGAAGATTCATTTCAGATTATTCCTGATTAGTTGTAGTAAATTGATTGAGTGTATTAATTTTTGAGAGTTAATTAGAGTGATTAGGTGAAATTGTTAATGCATTAAAAGTGAAAATTTATTAGATTTAATTGCACTATTATATTACTCTCAAAATATTGTTATTTGTGTTGTTGATAAATGCACAAAAATAGAATTTGTCAAAGTGTCTAAAGAAACTATTAGTGCGCATAGATATGCATCTTTGAGTGGCCTAAGCAAGCCACAAAATTAGTTCAATCCTCCAAGAATTAGAAAATAAAGTAACCACAAAAATAGTAGCTAAGAAAGCCTCGAACGAGACTTGGTGAGTCTCAAGCTCAAATCACATTAAGTCTTCTACAAAAGAAATAGTGCAGAAAAATAAAAAATGAGAGCTTCTATCAAGTGGTTACAAGCTTGGATCCATATATAATATATCCAAGAAAAAAATGGGAGGTTTCTAATCAAAGAGACAACCTCGAAAACCCCTCATATTGCATTTAAAATTCTGCCACAAAATTAGCAAATCAGACCTTGAAAAAGAGGTGTAAAAGAATATGCAATATAACTTTTTTTTTTTTTTTTTGAATTTACATGGTGGAATCAATAGCTGCCACAAATTTGGGTAGGTTGTCTAGATTTTTATGGCTGCCATAGTATTCTGCGCTGTCCACCCCAAAAGTTGCCACACATATCTTTGCATAGTCCGCACTTATAACCACAATGCCACAATCATTTTAAACCTTTTACGCCACTGAAAGCACCAGTAAAGGGATAAGAGTTTAGTCTGGTGAGGCCCGAGATTTGAACCTTGGACCTCCGCCCCCCTTATGGGGTTTGGATGAACCAATTGGTCTACACCTCGGAACTACAATAAGACTTATTTTATACAGTAAAATGTTACATTTCATTGCACTATTCTAATTTGGTTTATGCAAAAAAAGAAGGCAGATTTGAAAGTGTCTCAAGGGCTCAACATTCATTGGAAAAACTAGTCGAAGGCGGTTATTCACTAACATCTGTCCATGCATATCAAAGGAGGTAGATTTGAAGGTGTCTCAAGAGCTCAATATTCGCTAAAACACCAGCCGAAGGAGTTCATTCATTAACGTCAAAGGAGTCACATTAAATACTCTTACTTCCTCACATTGAAGAATCAAACCTACAATATACAAGATGAAGAATTAAAGAGAGAAAAATAACGTTATAATATAGAGCAACACTGTCTACAAGGAGGATGTATGGTAGGTGAGTTAAGAGGAAAATAGAAGCACCATTGGAGCATTCTAGTCTCCACATATTTGAAGTATAATTTTGGTGTACAAACTTTTATATCGACACTCCTCAAATCAACCTGAAACAACCTACAAGCAAGTGCAATTGATCAAAAAAAGAGCTATGGATATTAAAGGGTTTAAAGAACCTCCGAGAATGATATGTTGAAGGAGTGTTATAGAATATGCCCATGCAAACAAAGGAAGTGATATTTATCTCTTGAAATAAGACCCTAACGCTCCTCACTCGAGCAATAATCATTAACAACAAGGAAGTTACAAGCTACAGGTTGGTGCAACTATCATATGAGGAACACTTTTCCAAAGGAAAGCCAAGCATTTCATTAAAATAATGTAATGTCCATATGTTACTAAGTGTTCTCAAGCATCTTCAACTCCTCAAGCACTCATGAAGAAATGGATGTGCCATTTGGTACTCATACCAATATTCTCCTCCAATTTAAGAGTGTCAACAATCAATGCATTCAATGAGAGAATTTACATCTAAGGTTTACGAACATAGGGTGAAGTGGAAGCATGGAAGCAAGGTGTGGAAGAGCCTTCAATGCTCTAAAGAAAGAAGGTCAATATTAGACATAAATGATGACACATTTGGAACATCTATTGCCTTTAAGATTCCAAGAAAATCAATGAAGGGAGAGCTACATTTGGAACATCTATTTGCCACCAAGGTTCCAAGCAAATCATTGAAGGAAGAGCCACATTTGGAATGTCTATTTCCACTAAGATTCCAAGCATATCATTGAAGGAAGATCCAAATAATCAATTTCTATATCCCAGCACATGCACAATGAATACAACGTCAAATATTAAATGATATAAGGTAAGATTTATCCCCACCATAATATTCCTTCTCTTTCTTGGGAGTTATAAGGTTGAACATAGAGAAATTTAACTACATTGAAAGATCTATCTTAAAGGGGAATAATATATCATATCAATTAAATATTTGCAATATTAACATAGGAGCAATAAGGACTTCTATGAAAATTTATTTATTGAATAATTGCAAATATTATTGTTATCTAATGGAATTTATTTATTAAATACTTGCAAATATTATTGTGATCTAATTTTCCATCATTTGGGAGTTATAAGGGTTACTACATGAGATTGACTTATTACTAATTAGATACAATTCAATCATAATTATAAAGGATATTTAAAAAGAGGTTATTAAAAGCTTTAAGCTAAGTTTGGAAACCTATATATATACTTGTCTCAAACACATCAAAAATGGGTAAAAGAAATCGAATATTAAAACCTCTACACATTGAAAAAATACTTAGTTCAATAGGAGCAATAAGAGATAGATAAAAGTTGATTTTTGATATTTACAAAACCTTACAAAATCAACCAAAAATTGAACTATATTTTCAAAAGCACTATATTATATCCCTAGTGATTCATAAGGAATTATACAAAACTTGGTAATATTAGCATTGATCATAAATTATCAAGTTGTAAATCTATTGGAAAAAATATAATATTTTACAAAACCTAAAATTCAATTAGGTGTATATACTCTCATAACTAGGGATACATAAGGAAGCCTATAAACCTAAGGAACAATAAAGGTTTTATCAAAATCAAGCTTATATATTTAGGAAGACACAAATTAATAGCTTTCTAAACTAGGGATCCACAAGGATGTCTACTTCCCAAAATATTGAAATTACCAATAAGAATGAATGCTTCGTAAAGGAGAAACCAAGTGCCATAAAACTTGGCATCATGAATTTTCTCATGAAATATAAAGAAATGTTAGACCTATCTTCAAAATTAATCCATAGCAAATCCTTAGAAGATAATTTTGATACTATGGAATGCTATCTTCAATCCCATCTCAATGAAGCAATTGACAATGGAAAAAGTGATATTCCACTTCCCTTAGACTTTATGAGCATATTATACATGGCATTCCTCACATATAATCACTGCAAGGATGATAATATAGAACAAAAAGGAGCAATGTGACATCAATATGCTCCATAGAAAGGGTGGCATGGGAGTGGGAGTGTGCGGGTGGTCATGGGATTTCCATTATCTCTGAATGGGTCCTCATTTATGGATAAAATATAAGATTGAATTTGCGTAGTCTATATTTTTTGTCTAATGCCAACTCGAAAGTGCGACGAGCATATTAACCTTTAGAATGCTATAAAATGATTGAAAACACCTATTTCATAAATACTTATGGAGTTTTGATTTTATGCTTTTAGCTTTGGTGAGTCTAATATATTATGTGGATAACTCTAAATGTAAATAGAAAGATAAAATAAACAATACATTCCATATAATTAGACTAAACTAAAAATGCACACTTAAATGCTAAGTGAATTAACATAAAGAGTAAGGAAAATATAGTAAATTATGAAGGATTTTGATAAACAATGGATAAATATGATAATTGTTTTAAGGCTAAATTTGCACACATATATTTTATATTAAAACTAGCCTAAAAGGAAGCCAAAATAGAAAACACCACACAAGGCATACCACATAAACCATAGAGGCAAAAACAAATGAGAGAAAAAAAATACAAGAGAAGACACAAGAGATAACTGAGGGAGTTATACACTAGCATTTCAATATTTTGGGTAATTGTTCCCATCATCCGTGACACCTCCTCAGAATAGTCTAATGTGATCTTCATGGATCTCTAAATTACATGTTTCTTGATTTTTATCAGTTTTAGACTATGCAAAACTGCACTCTTACTCATAGAGGCCTCATTCGACACAATAATATTTTACAATATGGAAACAAAGGATATTGATCTAGAACAAATATAAGGACTTAGAAGGCCCAAAGCAAGCCAGAAAAGAAATAGGTATCCACCATCTTCACAGTTGAAACTATGCCAACATCCCCTACTCTTCGGCACAATACTCTTCCACAGGATGGAAAAAAAAGGAGACTGATCTAGAACAAACAGAAAGATGTAGAAATCTCCAAAGCAAGCCATAAAAGAAATAGGCATCCACACCCTTCACAGTCAAAATTGTGCCACAAAAGACACCATCAAAAGCTAGTAACCAAGGATACCCAAGTACCTTGATAAGAACCATAGCTGAAACAATGCACTTCCAACTAATTTCTAAAAATAAAAAGGTGCCCAATAGAATAGAGAAGGCCCCGCCATACAAAGGAAGCACATAAAACCAAGGCTTATGATAGAAGAACCCAGAAACCGTACCGACCCTTTCAACACGAAGAAAAATCTAAAGTGCAAAAAAAATGGAAATGAATAAAACCCTCACCTCAAGCCACAACATCCAGCAAGCCCACAAAAGACCACCAGAGAAGCCATTCCCATTTAGGAAAGAAAAAACATGACTTGTATATTATTATTTGAATTTATTTTCTTTAATGCATATTTTAACAAAATCAATTTTTATTTTTTATAAAACTATATCATATTTTAATTATTGGTAAATTTTTGAATAAAATATTTATTTAAAATTATACAATTAAAAATTTAATATGTACACTCTAATAATGATTATTAAAGTTAAGATTGCATTAGCTGAATTTTTTTTTTAAGGAAATACCTACGCGCAAAATTTTGTCAAAAATATATACATAATTGTTGAACTATTATAATACCACTCTATAATTAAGATCTAATAAAATATTCAATCTCATATAACAATTAAAAATATTATTAAAATTTAAGATAGTAAAATATTATTAAAACTTATTTAACAATAATAATATAACATATAAGTGTTTGAAATCCTTTCCACAAATGATGTCCCAAGTGAGGAAGAGGAAATAATGGAAACTGAAATCTTAGAAACACAATTTAAATATGAAGGGAAGAACTCAGAGACAAACCAACAAATCAAAGGTTTTCAACAGAAAAAAAGGAGAAAATTTACACAAGAAAAGCAATATTTCAAATGTCAAAACTTAAAATAATGTAGGTCCCAATATAGACTCCATTTAACCATCTAGTAAAGTTTTGGTTGTGTATGAGCATTCTTCAAGGTTAGAAGCCATCTCAGATTCAATTGGAATAAGTCAAGAAACAGAGAATAAAAAATGAAGATGGATTCTAATCAAAAAATAGGTCGCAAGACCAATCAATATCATAGGGTAAAAGAATGTGAAAAGCTTGTAGAGGAAGGTAATATTAATGCCCTTCCCAACTTTTTTAGCCTTGGTATTAATGAATATCATAACTTAGAATATTAGAGGACTCAAAGGGAGTCTTTCAAAACAAAATGAAATTAGAAGAATGATTCAGATAAATCATCCACATCTTGTTTTCCTTCAAGAAAAAAAGATGTCAATGGAGGATATGGACTTAATTTCCAGTAAAATTTGGCCAGTAGGAAAAGTGGTTTCCCTCAGTTCCCAAGGGACTTTCGGTGGCATTTCTTGTTTTTGGGACCCAAAAGAGGTAGTTATTCACCATATGGTTGGCAGTTGGGGTTTGTTGGCTATAGATATTCAAAATAGACATTCCAACCAGATTATGCTTTGCATTACTATTTATTCCCCGACTTATTTTGAGGAAAAAAGAAGACAGTGGAAGGATATTACTCATGTTATCTCTCATTTTCCTAAAGCTTGGATCTTCATTGGAGGATATTTCAATACCATCCTCTCTCTGGATGAGAAAATAGGGGGAAATAGAAATTTGGACAAAAGCACCGACCTCATGAGCAAATATATTGCAAACCTCCATCTTGTGTATATCCAACCAGATAATGGTGAAAGCACGAGATTCTAGAAACAAAAAGGAACACTAAAGCTATGCAATGCAAAACAAAATGTAACGCTTTAATCCTAGAAATTTGAAATGCATGAAATAGGGAAAAGAGACGAATTGAGACAAAATGAAAGAAGTATAGAAAACACAACCCTTTTTATTTATACTCTCTCAATATCGGTTACAAAGACGTCTCCCGCCTTTTCAGGGGATAGGAGCGTTAACATGTTTTGGTTACAATGGGGACTAGTTATCCTCCTTCTGCGTGCCCACATGTAAAATGGATGGGCCAAAGCAATCGTCGTCGCTGGTGTGAATGAATCCTTGATCCTTGCTGCTCCTACTGCATTCAAAGAAACAACAAAATTGTTAGTAGCACCTGTGGCAAAGATGAAACGTTTGTTATCTAAAAACAATGAAAGATGTATGCAAAATATTGATTACAGCGATAACTAAACTGATTCTAAACAACCTGCAAATTTGACAAGAACCAGAGTACGTTACCAGAGGGCCACTGCCATCAGAATAGTCGAACAATTTGCCACCGATTGGAATTCGCTCCTGGGAAAGATGAATTCGACTGTAATTTATCTCGGGGTAGGAGGAATTCGACTATTATTCGTCCCGGGGTAGGATGAATTCGCCTGCAACAAAGAGCCGAAGTGATACTGCCAAAAATGTCATGTTTAGGGAGCTCCAAACGACCTGCAAACTTGGGGTTAGCTAATTGGAGGCATTTTGGGAAGACCTAGATGGTCAGATTTCCCCAATTTGGCCTCCATCCACAATAATTTGATGCTACTATCTGCAAGTTAGTGAGGACAACAAAAGCGATAAAACATGATAAGATTTGATCAAAGCATTATGAAATCGAAATTACAAGCTATTTAAACATCATAATATGGAATGCAAGATAAAAAAGTGACAAAAAGAACAATCTACCATGAATTCCCAATCGTTCTTAAAAAAAGAAGATTAGGCCTGTAGCAGTGCGGGGCGTCCGAGTGGGCCGCCCATCGTTGGAACCTGATTTAAGCACCAATCCACTTGGGATGGGCACAAAACATCTTGTAATGGGTTTTCGGAGAATTGGTAGATCAATGTGGTCAAATGTCGGGTTTTGGATCCGGATTCACACTTCCAATAACCACCCAATGACCTCCCTTGCGAAAGAGATCAAGGATGTGGAAGAGGTGAATCAAAAGGTAAAAACATGGTATCAATTTGGCAGCACTTCGTTGCTTGAAAATGCTTCCAACCTATCCTCTTTTGGGTGAGAAAATTCACCATTTTATAGACCTAGGGGGTCTCTTTGGAGGGGCATGCATGAGCACCATGTGGCAGTCATGCCTTCCCATGAGGGAGGAAAGTACTCCCTGACTTGGGCTTCCATGACTGCCCTTGTGACAGTCCTCTAACGTCCAATATGCCCATCTACATGTGCATGCAATGCAGGAGGCATTAATTGACTGTCCTCGGCTGCCATTTGGTGTAATTTCTCTTTTTTCCCGTTGAACCTGGAATTCGTCCTACCCCAGACAGAATTCAAGATTCATCCCTAGGTGGGGCGGATCCCAATTTGAATTCGTCCCAGGGTGGGACGGATACTGAGCAAAGTGCTTGAATGTGCCAAATTGCCTTATGATCTTACAAAATTGCTACAATAGTGGTTATGACCACTGTTTAACCTCTGAGGGCTGCCCTGGGGGCTATGTGTGTCAATGCGATCAGTGTTTGCAATCACATAATCGGATTGGTGCTGTTTTTGTGTCTACAAATGGCCTTATGACTTGGTCTAACAGAAGGCAAGGCTTAGCTTGTATAATGGAGAGACTGGATAGGTTTTTTCTCTCTAAAAATTTATTAATCCATGGTCACATTCCTAAAGTGAAGACTCTTAATAATGCCGGTTCGGATCATTGGCCAGTCATGGTGGAAATGTGGAAAACCAATGTGAGTTTCTCTCCTTTTCATTTTCAATTAATGTGTCTTAGAGACATTTCCTTCAGACCTCGTGTGCAACAATGGTGGAAGGAAGGTAAACCTAGGCATAGGACTAAGATGTTCTATTTTGCCAAAATACTACAATACATTAAATCCAAAATCAAGACTTGGAACCGGAAAGAGTTTGGGGTTGTTCATAAAAAAAATTATGAATTTATTGCTCATATTG
This sequence comes from Wollemia nobilis, assembly GCA_028583015.1. NCBI lineage: Eukaryota > Viridiplantae > Streptophyta > Pinopsida > Araucariales > Araucariaceae > Wollemia > Wollemia nobilis. The sequence continues at coordinate 1,318,758 of JAQPPZ010016705.1, forward strand.
AAAATTTGAAAGAAAATCCGTTTAGATGGACTCATAGAGAAGAGAAGTGTAGATGAAATTAAACTCACAACTTAGTTAGAGGAATGGAACAGAAGAGAAGAAATCTTATGGAAGCAAAAATCTAGAATTCAATGGCTCAAAGAAGGAGATCGAAACACAAATTTCTTCCACAAATCTCTTCTAGCTCGAGGATCTCACAACTTTATTTCTTCCTTAAAATTAGATTATGGAGATGTTGTTTATACTTGGAATGGCATGAACTCTATTGTTGTTGATTACTTTTCCAATATTTTTGTTGCTACTCCTCTTGACTCAGCTTCACAACAAAATGTTCTTAAAGAAATTCCTTCTCTTATCACTTCTGAGGAGAACTCTATTTTGACTGCTCCTGTTACTATCAATGAGCTTCAACAAGTAGTTTTTAAAATGCAAAAATGGAAAACCCCAGGTCCTGATGGTTTTCCTATTGAGTTCTACCAAGAGTTTTGGGATATCCTTCATGTTGATTTATTAGAGGTGGTGGAAGAAGCCAGGAAAGCCAAAGAAATTTTGAGGGTTATCAACAAAAATTATATTACTCTTGTTCCAAAAGCTCAAGAGGTTGATCATATCTCAGCTTTTAGACCTATTGCTTTATGTAATGTTCGTCTCAAAATCATTACTAAAGTCATGGAAAAAATGTTGAAGCCTCTTTTGCATAAGATTATTTCCCCAGAGCAAGGGGGATATGTGGAAGGACGTTAAATAGTAGATGAGATAGTTCTTGCTTAGGAAGCCATCCATTCCATGGATATGCAAAATTCTCCTTCTATGTTCATCCGGTTAGACTTATCCAAAGCTTATGACAGAGTGGATTGGCACTTCCTTATCAAAGTTTTGAGGCAATTTGGTTTCTCTAAGGATTGGATGGATTGGATTTTGGGATGTATCTCTTCAGTTTCCTACTTAGTTCTTATCAATGGTAGGCCTTCTTAGTCTTTCCCATCTTCCAGAAGGTATTAAGCAAGGTGACCCGCTATCCCCTTATTTATTCATCATTCTTGCTGAATGCTTGGGTAGGAATATAACCAAAAAGAGGGAAAACAAAACCCTTGAGGGAGTTACCATTGCTCATGGAGCTAGACCTATCTATCATCTTTAATTTGTGGATGACTCTACTATTTTAGGTAAAGCTACAGTTAAGGAAGCTTCTAATATTAAGCAAATCGTTAGCTATTTTTCTAAGGCTACTAGGCAATTGATCAATGAATACAAATCTAAAGTTATTTTTTTTCACTGCTCTGCTATAGAGGAATCCATGTTCTTGGATAAATTAAGATATAAGAAGACCTCTCTTCCTATCACTTATTTAGGTATTCCCATAAATATTCAAAGGCAGAAAAATAAATATTGGAATTGGTTGTTGGACAAATTCAAGAAGAAAATTGGAAAGTGGACAAACAAGTGGATTTCTTCTGGGGGTAGAATCACCTTGGTAAAATCAGTCCTTCAAGCTATTCCTATTTATGTTTCTTCCATTTTGAATATCCCCAAGCTCTAGTTCTGAAGGTACCTAGTTTCTTCTTGTTTTTTTTTGTTTTTTGCTTCTCTTTGGTTCATTCAATTTTTTTTAGTTCCCTACCTAATTCTATTCCTTATTTTGTTTCCTCTGTTGATTCTTGCCTTAATAGTATTTTGGTCTAGATAGGTCATTGTTTTGTTCATTTTTTTTTTTCTTTTTTCTTTTTTCTTCTTTGTTTTTTTTTGTTTAGTTTTTTAAGGTGGGTGGGTTCTTTTGTCTTGTTTTGTTTTTTTGGTCTTTGTGTTGTTTTTTTTTGTTCTTGTGTTTTTGTTGTTTTGTTTTTTTAATATTTTTTGTTATTGTTCTTGTGTTTTTTTCGTTTTTGTTCTTGGGTTTCTCTTTGTTTGTGTTATTTCATATTTTTATGTGTGAGAGTTTTCTATGTTTTTTTTTTGTTTATTGTCTGTTGTTGGTTATTTTTTAATTTTATTTTATTTATTTTATTTTTTAGGTTTTGTTTGTGTTTATTTTTCATGTTTTTTTTGGGTTATGTCTTTGTATTATTATGTTGTTTTTGTCTTGTTTGTATTTTGTTATGTGGTTCTTGTGTTTTTATATGTGCTTTGTTTTGTGGTTTCTTTTATCTTATTGTGCGTGTTTGGTTGTGCTTTTGTTTTTGACACACTCTTACTGGTGAGCAACTTATGAAGCGTGGTTTTCATGGCCCTTTTAGATGTGAAATGTGTGAAGAGAATGTAGAAAATATCAACCATATTTTTATTGAGTGTACTTTAGCGTTTGAGTTATGGAGGAGAATGGCCACTTTACTTGGCTTATAGTGGTCCAATTTTTTTACTTTTGAACAACTTTGGAGGGATTGGCCTAATCAAGAGGGTGTTGATAATTTTATTAGGTAGTTAATTTGGATGGGTTCTAGCATTCTTCTTTGGAATATTTGGAATGAAAGGAACATCCAAATTTTTAATCAAGATAGGAAGGATATTCACTATATTTGGCAAAAGACCATAGCCAACTTAGTTGGATCAGTCCATCAACTCCTTAATCACCCCCAAAAATCCCACCAAAGATGGGACCAAGTGATGCAAAGATTGAATATTATACCTTCTAAGGGCAACCAACTTAAAGGGAATGTGAGTATTAATAATATGGATAGGACTAGAAATTGGCAACATCCTCCTAAGGATTTTGGAAAAGTCAGTACTGATGGAGCCTCTAGAGGGAACCCTGGAAAATCCAGTGTGGGAGGAATTGGTAGACTTTCAGATGGCTCCCTGGTTTTTTCTTTTGCTAAGAATTTGGGTATTCTCTCCAATAACCTTGCTGAGAGGTATGGTATCCTTAGAGGCCTTCAGGAGGCTACTAAGGTTGGATGAGAAAAGGTGTTATTTGAGTCTGACTCTCAACTTATGATTAATCTCTTGAAGAAACCTAAGAATCATAAGGTGGATTGGAGAATAAAAAGAATTATTGAGAAGATTCAGTTAATCCAGATGGGATTTTTGAAAGTTGATTACAATCATGTGGTCAGAGATCAAAACAAGAGTGTTGATGCTTTAGCTAATTAGTGAAAGCACGAGATTCCGGGCAGAGGGAGCACTAATTATGCAACATAAGACGAAATGTAACGCTTTAATCCTATGCACAAAAACGAAGAAAGGAGACAATTTGAAAATGAAAGAAAAGATGTAAAGAAATCACAGCCCTCTTTATTCAAATATCTTATCCTCGGTTACATAGACGTCTCCTCCCTTTTTGGGGGCTAGGAGCGTTAAAAGAATTCGATTACAATCACTCAATGTTCCTCTTTCTGCGTGCCCACGATTGCAATGGGCGGGCCAAGATGATGCCGCCGCTGATTTAGATGAGTCCTTCACCTCTGTTGCTTCTCCTGCAAACAAAGAAACAACCAAGATGTCAGTAGCACCTGCTGCAAGTGAAAAGTGTTCGTTCTTCTAAAATCATCAAAAGATGCATGCAAACATTTATCTAAAACAAGAAACAAAATGATTCTAAACAGCTTGAAAACTTGACAGAAGACAGAAAATGTTACCAGAAGGCCATTGCCACTGAGACAATTGGCCAATCTGCCTTCAATCGGAATTCGTCCCTGGTAGGACGATTTCTTTATCAAATTCGTCCCTGGGTGGGACGAATTCTTATGTGTTGAAGAAGCCGACCACATGCTCCAATGTCGATTCCTGAGACCTGCAAAACGCCTGCAAACAAGGGGGTTATGTAATTGGGGCCATTTTGGGACGACCCAGATGGTCGGATTCTCCCAATTTGGCCTCTACCCTCGGGAATTTGATATCGCCACCTGCAAGTCAGTGAAACAACAAAGCGACACAAAACATACTAGAATCCGATCAAAAGTTACGAACTTGCAGCTATGAGTTAACCAAACATAATAACACAAAATGCAACATGAAAAAGTAATCTAGAATGCTTCTGAAATAAAACTTAAGAAAGTCGGGGGTGCCCAAGTGGGCCTCCCACCGTTGGCACTTGATTCCGGCGCCAATCCACTAGGGATGGGCCCAAAACCTCTTAGGATTGGGGGGTCGGCGAATTGGTTGGTTCAGGTGTCCATGTGTTGGATTTGGGTCAGATTCAAGCTTCCAAAAGCCACCCAACAACCTCCCTTGCAAAAGAGATTGGTGGATGTGGGAAGGTGAACCAAAAGGGATGCAAGTGGGTCTTCAACTCGGAAGCACTTCGTTGCTTGAAAACTCCTTCAACCTGTATATCTTGGGTGAGAAAAGTCCCACCTTTTATAGACCCATGGGGTCTCTTTTGGGAGGGAAGCACAAATGCCATGTGTTGGTCATAGGCGCCATGTGGCAGTCTTGTCTTCCCATGAGGGAGGGGAGTCCTCCGTTGACTTGGGCTTTGATAAATGCCTTTGTGACAGTCCTCAAACGGCCTATTTGTCCACTCACACACGCGTGCGAGGCAGGAGTCATCAACTGACTGTTCTGGGCTGCCACTTGGCCTCATTTGTCTTTTTGCCCGTTAAACTTGGAAATCGTCCCACCCAGGGACGATTTCAGAAATCGTCCCTGGGTGAGACGATTTCATTAAATCGTCCCTGGGTGAGACGATTTCAATTTAGCAATCGTCCCTGGGTGAGACGATTACTAGGCAAAGTGTCTAAGTGTGCCAAATTGCTTCTTGACCTCACAAAATTGCTATGAAAGTGGTTAAGACCACTGTTTGACCTCTGAGGGCTGCCCTGGGGCTGTGTTTGTCAAAGCGATCAGTGTTTGCAGTCACATAATCGGATTGGTGCTGTTTTGGTGTCTACAGATGCCCCTTTTTGGGAAGCGCTGCGGGTGACGCAAGGTCTTGAGCAAAAATAGATAACCAAAGCACTAATGATTAGGGTTTCTTGGTAACCTAACCAACTTTTGATGCCCCAAGTATGGAAAGGGCATGCATTCTTGAATCCTTGCTTCGACGAGCTAAGGAATTTGATTTCAAGTATTAACCTGTTTTGGTGAGGTGTGACTTGAACTTAGACATTGATCAGTCATGAACAGGCAAAGGGCGTTTTTATCCTCAGGGGGAACCTTGTGTTCATGATTCACGAAATGCCAAGTGTTTGATTGATTTGATTGTTGCTTGTTTACTGCCCCAAGCAGGAGCGTGATTGTCTTTGTCAATGATTCTTTGAATGCATGTCATTTTCCTTAATTGGGTGTGTGATTGTTGGTTGGTGACTAAGTGTGACTACCCCCTCAAGCGACGAATCGATGAGGGAATGACCTTCGTGAGAGAAGCGACGAGTCGCTTGACCCAAGATGACTTGTGCAAGGGTGCCTTTAGAGGGTTTACCGTTAAGCGTGTGCAATTTTTCCAACATTTGGACCTATTTTTGGTGGGTGTTAACCCTTTTGGTGATGTCGTAATGAGGTGAAATCATCGAAAATCTAACTTCCCGTGGAGCGGTCCGGCTATTGTAGCCTTCTTGGGGAAGTAGGAGAGCGATAATTTGGACCTCGACATCGATTTTCTTTGCCAAGAGGTTAAGTGCAAGAGCACTTGTGTCCGGAAATGTTTATTGCTTTGTTTTTATGTTGCATGTTTTGTTGTTTTTTTTTTTTTTTTGTGACACCATTTGGGGATTAAATTGTTCAAAATCCATCTCCGTGGAGCGGTCCGGCTATGGTAGCCTTCTTAGGGAGTAGGATAGTGATAATTTGTAACCCCGATATCAATTTTCTATGCCAAGAGTTTAAGTGCAAGAGCACTTGTGTCAGTCAATGTTTATTGCTTTTTGTGTTTTTTTTATTTTCTTGTTGTTTTTTAGTGGGGTTTTTTTTTTTTTTATTGTTTTTTGGGATTGAAATTCTCGATCCCTTCCCGTGGAGTGGTCCCAGCTATGGTAGCCTTCTTAGGGAGTAGGATAGTGACAATGTAGACCCCGACATCAGTTTTTCTATGCCAAGAGGTTAAGTGCAAGAGCACTTGTGTCCAGCAATGTTTATTGCTTTTTGTTTTTGTGTTGCATTTATTTGTTGTTTTTGTTGTTTTGATTTTCTTTGATCTTGTGCATGATGGTTGATGAATATGGATGTATGCATGTTGATTTATTTTGATGGATGCATATGCTATGATGAATGCAAATGTTTTTGATTTATATGTGATATGCAGATATGAAATGGATGAATGGGGTTTGTGATGTTTGGCTATGGCACCATAGACTGTTTAGAACTCTGTTATTTTGTTTTTAGGTGATTGTTGTGATGCATGACTTTGTATGTATACATGTGGTTTTTCTTTTTTGTATTTTTTTGATGGTATTTGTAAGGATGAAAAGTAGCGCAGTTGGTTTAGAAATGTAGCTAAGGTTTTCTGAGACTCAGATGGTTTTAACTCACTAGCCATGACTCTACTTTATCTTACAAGACTTTTTGACCAAGGTATGAATCAGACTTGTTTTTGACCAAGCTTATTTTTCACATCCCTGTGTGTGCAATTGAGTTCATTTAGTGGTATTTGTTAGGATACCGCCGAGTGCCAGATGGGCTTTCAACCGAACTTGTACTGAGGATCACCTAATTAGCTCCACGAATTCCTTTGTTGTATGTACTAAGATTAATCTGCGGTGTAATCCAGGATGCCATAAGCTAGCTCATCCACATGCAAACATTGATCTGTACGCAAGTTAATGTGACAGATATATCGTCATGCGGGAGGTTTACTTCATTACCGATAGGCTATCAACCAAATTGGTACTCAAGCTTGCCTTATGACCTATAGAATGCTGAGAGTTCCAGGGATTCAAGGTCAACTCCCTTCTTTTCTTCAATTGTATTGGGATACTTGCTCATTGTAGTGATGAGATCACTGTTTATTTTGATTTGTTTTTCTTTCGAGCAAGGGATTGGGGTTATGGAGTGACGAAAATCACTGTTGTTTGTGCCTTTTGATGTGTGCACTGTAGTTTGTCAAATTTTGGAGTTTTGACATTTTGCAAATTTTTTGTGTTTTGCAACTATTGAGAACTTTAGGGATTCTTAGGGAATTGGGTAGGGAGGATGCTTGTCCTTTTGCCAACTCTCAGCATTCTAGGGGTCATTCGCACAGGGGGATGAGCAAGATAACCGTTTCGCTTGTGGTGACCTAGATTATTTTGCAGGTTTCATCTTTCGTTCACACAATTTGGGAATTTTTAGTGTTTTGATTTGTGTTGGGATGTTACGTAACAAGGTGTATTTCAAGTATGACTCTACCTTCGTAAAATCTTCGACTTGATACATTACATGGCTAAAGAGGAAAATGATGACCGAATCACCGAAACTCTTGGTACATTCCCGGACCACCGATTGTAGTGTGGTAAAAGTTATGCATGGTGTTTTTGTTGTTTTTGTAACATGAGACAATGCGGAACAAGATGGACTATCAGAGCTATTGCAGCCTATGGTGCCTTTGACCTGTATGACTACAAATATGCAATGTATGGATGCAATGCTTAATGCAGCTATATATTTTTGTAATTTTGATGGATTGTTTTTGGTGAAGGTGAAGATGAGGTGCGAGAATATGAATTTTTTGATGAATTTGAGTATGCCTAGAATTGAGATGCAAATATTTGTTGTTTTTGATGATTTTTGTTGTTTTGTTTTTTTGAATTTCTTGATTTTTTTTGACCAAGCGATTGCGATAATCCTTGGAGCTTTTTGGGTTTGACCAAGTGATTGCGATAATCCTTGGAGCTTTTTGGATTGACCAAGAGATTGCGATAATCCTTGGAGCTTTTTGGTTGACCAAGAGATTGCGATAATCCTTGGAGCTTTTTGGGTGACCAAGAGATTGCGATAATCCTTGGAGCTTTTTGTATTGACCAAGAGATTGCGATAATCCTTGGAGCTTTTTGGGTGACCAAGAGATTGCGATAATCCTTGGAGCTTTTTGGGTGACCAAGAGATTGCGATAATCCTTGGAGCTTTTTAGGTGACCAAGAGATTGCGATAATCCTTGGAGCTTTTTGGGTGACCAAGAGATTGCGATAATCCTTGGAGCTTTTTGGTTGACCAAGAGATTGCGATAATCCTTGGAGCTTTTTGGGTGACCAAGAGATTGCGATAATCCTTGGAGCTTTTTGGTTGACCAAGAGATTGCGATAATCCTTGGAGCTTTTTGGATTGACCAAGAGATTGCGATAATCCTTGGAGCTTTTTGGATTGACCAAGAGATTGCGATAATCCTTGGAGCTTTTTGGATTGACCAAGAGATTGCGATAATCCTTGGAGCTTTTTGGGTGACCAAGAGATTGCGATAATCCTTGGAGCATTTTGGTTTGAATTATGGTTCTTTAGGGGATAGAGGTACCCCTAGCTTGATGGTCTTTGCACTCTGGATCTGGCTCTAGAGGTACGGGCACGAATGGATCTTTCCTAGGTGCAAATTTTGTGAAAAGGAGGGCAGGGTCTTCCCTCGGCACTGCTGTCATGATGGGATCTCGAGGTGGACGATGCTCATCTTGAATTTGGAGCCATGGATCCAACACTTGGTCCCACCTCGTTGGGTCTACATGCCATTCATGCCCCAGAAGTATGCCCATCTGTCCCATTAGATCTTCATGAGTTAGAGCGCGGTGATGTCGTCGCGCATGTCTGAGATAGTCCATTTCAGTTTCATCTTCTGAATCACTTTCATAGATCCAAAATTGTTCATCCTCTTCAGCATCTGTTGCTTGCGACGTTGAGGACTCTTCCTGTTCCAGTGAATTAATCTGGTCCCATTGCGGTTGTTCCACTCTTAGTGGAGGGACCTGATTCTCTTGAGACTGTGTTATTTCATCTGGAACCTCTAAGGGGAACAGTTTTAGAAAGATGTCTGGCAGCCGTTGATGTTCTCTTTGAGGATTAATCTCTGAACTTTCGCCTCTCTCTAGCAAAGAAGAGGGATTACTATTGCTGCCAGGGGTGTTTGTTGACCATGGGAGGTAGTCTCCCAATGTGTATTCTGTATTCGGATTGGCATAAGGACCCAATGCCAATCCCCCCTTGTTGCCTATTTCTAGGCCTTGCATATTTTCAACCAAGATGTCTAATGGCAGGGGATGGTTGAACCCTACCCCTGACTTGTCATATGGCATCCGATATCTTGGTTGGCAAAGGATCCGCATCCCTTGCTCATATCTCGCCGAGCCCGTATCCATGCCAATTGCATTGGCCGAGATATTTTAGGGCAAATTCTAGGTTTGACAGATAATTGATGTTTTCAACAAAAGGCTCTTCGTCTGTTTCCTTTTGTTGGCATGGTTCAAGACCATGATCAAAGCCCCCATACACAAAATTTGTCCGGTTCGGTGGGTAGCCTAGAGGGACGATTGTTCCAATGGGAAGGCGAGGTCTTCCCATGTCTTGTACTGACTCCAGTGTGGGGGTTGCCACAACATTTTGCACTAAGTATTCCCCCAGGCCCATATCGGCCATTTCAACAATGATTTTTGATGATTGGGTGGGAGGAAACGGTAGTCCTTCCTGAGTCCATTCCATGTTTGGTGGTTCAGGAATCTTGGTTTTCGTTGCGTTGGGCGCTTCCTCTGTTGTTATTGTTGAAATTGTGGGCAACCTTTCTTCTAAGGGCTTAACCTCTTCCATGATTTGTTTTCCCTTGTCCTTCTGTTGGGCCATGATAGGTGGCGTTGATGATGAAGGAGCCGATGATGAAGTCTCACCTGGCTGGGATTTTGCCTTGTTGGCCACCAGTGGTGCCTGCGGTATTGGACCTTGTTTAGATGGATTTAATTGGAAATCCAAATGCGTTGAAGGGAGGGTCGATTGAGGTATGAATTGTACCGCATTGCAATACTTGAAGGGCTCTAAGTCCATTGGGACTACATGTATTTCTCCTTCATAAGCATACTTCAAGCACTCGTGGGCGATCGAAGGGACACATTTCATATCCCCGATCCAAGGCCGCCCTAGCAAGATATTATAAGCCATTTCACCTTCCAAAGACATGGCACAGGTGTAGGTATTGACTTTTGTCCTACCCGGATCGGCGAACGACCGTGCCGACTGTCAAGCATATTACATCATTAAAAGCTCGCAGTGTGTACGTGGAGGCTGTGATGTGAGAGGCTGGCAGCTTCAAATGCTTTAAGGCTGCAGTGGTTATGATGTTACCTGGACGAGCCAATATCTATCAGCACTCTCTTGTACGGAATCCCGTTGACCCGCGCGATAACGTGCAGGGGTGGATCTGCCATGTCATTTGATATCGTTTTGACCTCATCTTCTCTGAATGTGATGACCGGCTCCGTACATTGTTTCACATGTCCCACGAAGGCGTTGAAAGAATTTGCCTCGTGGGGTTGTAATTCAATGGCTTTTAAAATGTCCATAAGAGCTTCTCTATGGGGAGCTGATTGTTGAATAAGCTCGTAGATGGACAGCCTAGCCGACGTGGTCCGCAAACTCTGCGTGAGTTTGGTTCGTATCGTGACCTCGGGTCTAGGCGGAGGTAACTCGCGTTGGGCGTTGTTGAGGATGCGATGTTGCCGGAACTTCCTTCGTAGCTACCTCGGGGGCAGCTGTCGGGTACCTTCTGTTCCTTGTTACTATGCTAATCATTCCCACAAATCCTTGTGTGGGAAGATCTTGTCGCACCTCGTTAATCCGGAGTGGTTTTGTTTGTGCCTCGTGGGCTGGCAAGGGGTCCTTGAATACCCCCATTTGTTGGTTGTTTGGTGCGATGGGGTTGTCCACAACCAATGTTCTGTTGTCGATCAAATCCTGGACTAGGTCTTTGAATTTCCAGCACCCATTCAAGTCATGTCCTCTGCGCCTATGGAATCTACAATACAATTCCTCTCTGTACCCCCTAGGCTTGGGAATGTTAGGGTCTATAATTTGGATTTCCGACAGAGTGACTAAATTTGCCGCTGACAAGCGGTCAAATAAGGAGTCCCTAGACTCCGCATATGGGGTGAAATTTTGCCTAGGGCGACGCGGGTAATTTTGCTCCTGTCTTCTATTATCTCTTTCATAAGCAGGAGGCACTGCCTGGTAGTTAGCCTTTTGAGGCTGCGTTTCTTGCACAGGCGCGGGAACATTTATCGCAACTTGGTTGACTGCAGCGTGTTGTGGTTGCGTTGTCCCAGTTTTAGTGGTTTTATTCCACTCTTTCTTCTTAGGCTTGGCAATTGCGCCTTCGCCTATCTTAATCTCTTCTATGACTCTGGCTTGCGCCAAAGCTTCTTCTAAGTTGTCGTATTGTCGCAGAAACAATAGACCGGAGATTGATTTTAAGCAACTTTTTGTGAACATCTGTGTGAGATCAGACATAGGAGGACGGTAGGGTAACCTAGAAAGCAAAGCTCTCCATCGATTCCCGTACGCTGCCATTGTTTCCTCTTCAAATTGCTTGAGGCTCGCTAAATCACTTAGTGATGCCTTCTTCCTTGTGTTGAAGGCAAAGCGTTCAAGAAACGCGTCTACTAATTGATCTAAATTGCTTATGTTGTGTTTGGGCAATTGTGTGAACCAATCCGAGGCAGGGCCTGCGAATGTGGTTATGAATGTTCTAAGCAACAATGCGTCATTATCTTGGATGCCGAAGCATTGGCTTAGAAATCGTGTAACGTGTTCTTGTGCGTCCTCTTCACCTTTAAAAACTGCCAATTGAGGCAACTTGAAGTGTTCGGGGTAAAGAGGTGTAGGCACTGAGGGATGCACCGGATTATTGCGGAGTAGACGTAATGTGGGTTTTTGATGCCCAGCAGCTTTTGTCTCCACAGACTCCAAACGCTCCAATAGCGCTTGGTATGCATCGGAAGATTTTATTTCTTCCTCTCTTGTTCGCTCTTGTTGCAAGTTACGGTAAACTGGAGGCCTATGGAGGGGTGGCCGAATGGCATCCCTCCTGCCTTGATGGGGAGTTTCAACATATTCCTCTTCTGGTTCATACTCCTCGTAAAATTCTTGAGGAGTCTCTGGGCGAAACCTATGACCCTGATCAAGCTCTTGTTGAAGGTACCCATCATTGTTTCGGGGAGTTGCCTCCCTCTCGAATCTATGAGGTCTTGGAGGCGGAGCTTGACGAGGTCGTGGAGACCTGTCCTGCACCAACGGATTACGCCTCTCATACTGTTCAGCTCTTTGGATGCGAGGGGTTGGCCCCCTCTCAGGTATTTCATAGCGTAACTCATCCGCTTCGCGTTGCATGCGTTCTCTATCCAAGCGGTGTCGATACTCTATCTCCTGATGACTTTGTTTAAGCCGCATGATTTGGGCTTGACGGGTGGTATATCTGGCGACAGCTGGGTCAATTTGGTCTACCCTATTTTGCTCAGGAGGTTCGAATGTTTCTCCTATGTGTTTACCTCGAGTTTGCTGGTCTAAGGTTTCAATGGGTCGCTTCCCTCTGTCGAGGTAAGCGGTATGTGCTCGAGGTTCTGGCCTCAAGGGGTGATCATGATATCCTGCTGGTGCGGAAATGCAAGGTTCCCGCGTTGTTTGTTGCCCTCGAGGAATGCGATGGCTTTCCTCGTACTCCCTTTCACGGGTGTAAAGGGGGTGGGCGGAGTTAGGTCGCCCTATGTAAGGAGCCCTGCGCTCCGGATTTGGTCTCTCTAGTCTGATGATAGGTAAAGAAGGGACGCCATATCCACGTTGCCCCTCCAAATGGACGGTGTGCCTGTCTAGCGCTTCATCGCGCGGTGGCCACTCATGCCTAACTTCAAGAGGTGATTCTCTATTTATGTCAAGGTCTACATGTAAGGCATCTTCCCGAAAGGGGCTGCTTTGAATAGGCATACCCCACCGAGGATTCTGAATTGGATTCTTTTGTAGGTTAGACCTATAAGGCGGTATGACCAAATCCTCAGGACTGAAGTGAAGGCGACTTGTGCCTACTTTTTGTGTACCTTCCGGAGCTTCTACCCTTGATTGGGCTTGATTGTGGGTGTACACCATTGCGGTGCTTCTATGCTATCTAAATAAGTTTTTATCTCGTTTATGATTTTTTTTGTCTACACTAAGCAGAATTAAGCACACACATTCACAAAACCGTGATTATCTCTTTTAAGGATTAATTGGTGTGCCCTAAACTGGTTTAGTGCATTTTGGTGTTTTGTTTTGTTTTTGTAGGTTTTGAAGATCGTTTAAATGCATTATGACGGCTCATATAACTCCCAAAATGGTAGCCCCTTCAATATACCAACCAGGCCGATATACCAACCTCTCTATATACCCGCCCTTACGAGAGGGAGACTATAGGTACGTGAGAGCAGAAGGTACGTGGTACGTAGGCGGTACGGAAGGGGGATTGTCCTGTTAATGGCACCTACCATAGAAAACTTATCCTCGCACGCATGGGAATCACCCCAGTGACACTCGGTCTGTCTTCGTCAGGATTTACGCCTAACAACAGTTGACAATCGGGAAATGGATGCAAAGCTAAGCCAAGGTGGTGATGAAATCCACCGATGGTCTTGATCAAGGGCTGGGGTCTTACGACCAGCTCCTTGGTTTAAAATTGTTGCGTGGAGTGTGTGAGATTCATTTTATTTAGCAAAAATGAAACAAGCATGAATGATTTTCCCTAAGTAATGCAGGATAAAAATGAAAACAGTCAAAGAAACAGAAACAGAAACAGAAATTTTAACAGAGATTATAAAAATCCCTACCTCTTCTCTGCCTGCTCCAGTTGCTTCTGAATTTTTGCTCTGAAAATCCATAAGCGAGAATTCGTCCCTCTGGGAGACGAATTGCAGAACATAATTCGTCCCTCCCGGAGACGAATTTGAATTCGTCTCAGGGTCAGACGAATTTTAGAATAGAATTCGTCCCCGGAGACGAATAGCAGTCCAACAAAAAAATGTACCTGTCAAGCACAAAACACAAAAATTTAATCAGTTTCTATGATTTTAAAAACAGGGAACAGGGTCCCACCGTGATCGCCACTGAAAGCACGAGATTCCGGGCAAAGGAAACACTAATTATGCAATATAAGACGAAATGTCGCTTTAAGTCCTATGCACAAAAATGAAGGAAAGGAGACAATTGGAAGAGAAAGAACAAGATGTGAGAAACACAGCCCTCTTCATTCAATATCCCTTGATCCTCGGTTACATAGACGTCTCCTCCCTTTTTGGGGGCTAGGAGCGTTAAAATTCGAATTCGATTACAATTCACTTAGTCTTCCTCTTTCCGCGTGCCCACGATTGCAATGGGCGGGCCAAGATGATGCCGTCGCTGATGTCGATGAGTTCTTCACCTCTGCTGCTTCTCCTGCGAACAAAGAAACAACCAAGATGTCAGTAGCACCTGCTGCAAGTGAAAAGTGTTTGTTCTTCTAAAATCATCAAAAGATGCATGCAAACATTTATCTAAAACAATAAACAAAATGATTCTAAACAGCCTAAAAACTTGCCGAAGACGAAAATGTTACCAAGGCCATTGCCACCGAGACACTGCCAATCTCCTTCAACCGAATTCGTCCCCGGGGGGACGATTTTTGACTATAAATCTCCCGGGTGGGACGAATTCTTCGTGTTGAAGAAGCCGACCGCTACGCTCCAATGTCGATTCCCGAGACCTCCAAAACGCCTGCAAACAAGGGGGTTATGTAATTGGGGCCATTTTGGGATGACCCAGATGGTCGGATTCTCCCAATTTGGCCTCTACCCTCGGGAATTTGATCTCGCCACCTGCAAGTCAGTGAAACAACAAAGCGACACAAAACATACTAGAATCTGATCAAAAGTTACGAAATTGCAGCTATGAGTTCACCAAACATAATAACACAAAATGCAACATGAAAAAGTAATCTAGAATGCTCTAAAACTTAAGAAAAGTGCGGGGATGCCCAAGTGGGCCTCCCACCGTTGGCACTTGATTCCGGTGCCAATCCACTAGGGATGGGCCCAAAACCTCTTAGGATTGGGGGGTCGGCGAATTGGTTGGTTCAGGTGTCCATGTGTTGGATTTGGGTCAGGTTCAAGCTTCCAAAAGCCACCCAACAACCTCCCTTGCAAAAGAGATTGGTGGATGTGGGAAGGTGAACCAAAAGGGATGCAAGTGGGTCTTCAACTCGGCAGCACTTCGTTGCTTGAAAACTCCTTCAACCTGTATATCTTGGGTGAGAAAAGTCCCACCTTTTATAGACCCAAGGGGTCTCTTTTGGGAGGGAAGCACAAATGCCATGTGTTGGTCATAGGCGCCATGTGGCAGTCTTGTCTTCCCATGAGGGAGGGGAGTCCTCCATTGACTTGGGCTTTCATAACTGCCCTTGTGACAGTCCTCAAACGGCCTATTTGTCCACTCACACACGCGTGCGAGGCAAGAGTCATCAACTGACTGTTCTGGGCTGCCACTTGGCCTCATTTGTCTTTTTGCCCGTTAAACTTGGAAATCGTCTCACCCAGGGACGATTTCAGAAATCATCCCTGGGTGAGACGATTTCAAGTTAGCAATCGTCCCTGGGTGAGACGATTTAAATCATCCCTGGGTGAGACGATTTCAATTTAGCAATCGTCCCTGGGTGAGACGATTACTAGGCAAAGTGTCTAAGTGTGCCAAATTGCTTCTTGACCTCACAAAATTGCTATGAAAGTGGTTAAGACCACTGTTTGACCTCTGAGGGCTGCCCCTGGGGGCTGTGTTTGTCAAAGCGATCAGTGTTTGCAGTCACATAATCGGATTGGTGCTGTTTTGGTGTCTACAATTAGGCTTTGGACAAACGTGATCTTATTTGTTATGGCCACCCTCCTATATGGTGGGCTTCTCAAATTAGGTAAACTCTTCCTTCTATCATTTCTTTGGATGGCTCCAGTTCTAAAGGTAACTAGTTTCTTCTTGTTTTTTTTTTTTTTTCTTCTCTTTGGTTCATTCAGTTTTTTTTAGTTCCCTATCTCATTCTATTATTTATTTTGTTTCCTCTATTGATTCTTGCCTTAATAGTCTCCAGGTCTAGATAGGTCATTGTTTTGTTCATTTTTTTTTTCTTTTTTCTTTTTTGTTTTTTTTTGTTTAGTTTTTTAAGGTGGGTGGGTTCTTTTGTCTTGTTTTGTTTTTTTGTTTTTTGTGTTGTTTTTTTTGTTCTTGTGTTTTTTTTGTTTTGTTTTTTTAATATTTTTTGTTATTGTTCTTGTGTTTTTGACGTTCTTGTTCTTGGGTTTCTCTTTGTTTGTGTTATTTCGTATTTTTATGTGTAAGTGTTTTCTATGTTTTTTTTTTTTTGTTTATTGTCTGCTGTTGGTTGTTTTTTATTTTCATTTTTATTTTTTAGGTTTTGGTTGTGTTTATTTTTCATGTTTTTTTGGGTTATGTCTTTGTAGTATTATGTTGTTTTTGTCTTGTTTATGTTTTGTTATGTGGTTCTTGTGTTTTTATATGTGGTTTGTTTTGTGGTTTCTTTTATCTTATTGTGCGTTTTTTGTTGTGTTTTTGTTTTTGACACACTCTTACTGGTGAGCAACTTATGAAGCGTGGTTTTCATCGCCCTTTTAGATGTGAAATGTGTGAAGAGAATGTAGAAAATATCAACCATATATTTATTGAGTGTACTTTAGCCTCTGAGCTATGGAGGAGAATGGCTACTTTACTTGGATTATAGTGGTCCAATTTTTTTTTACTTTTGAACAGCTTTGGAGGGATTGGCCTAATCAAGAGGGTGTTGATAATTTTATTAGGCAGTTAGTTTGGATGGGTTCTACCGTTCTTCTTTGGAATATTTGGAATGAAAGGAACAACAAATTTTTTAATCAAGATAGGAAGGGTATTCACTATATTTTGCAAAATACCATAGCCAACTTAGTTGAATCAGTTCATCAACTCCTTAATCACCCCCAAAAATTCCACCAAAGATGGGATCAAGTGATGCGAAGATTGAATATTAAACCTTCTAAGGGAAACCAACTTAAAGGGAATGCGAGTATTAATAAGATGGATAGGACTAGAAATTGGCAACCTCCTCCTAAGGATTTTGGAAAAGTCAATACTGATGGAGCCTCTAGAGGGAACCCTAGAAAAGCCAGTGTGGGAGGAATTGGTAGACTTTTAGATGGCTCCCTGGTTTTTACTTTTGCTAAGAATTTGGGTATTCTCTCCAATAACCTTGCTGAGGGTATGGTATCCTTAGAGGCCTTCAGGAGGCTACTAAGGTTAGATGAGAACAGGTGTTATTTGAGTCTGAATCTCAAATTATGATTAATCTCTTGAAGACTCCTAAGAATCATAAGGTGGACTTGAGAATAAAAAGAATTATTGAGAAGATTCAGTTAATCCAGATGGGATTTTTAAAAGTTGATTACAATCATGTGGTCAGATATCAAAACAAGAGTTGATGATTTAGCTAATTTGTCTTTGGACAAAGGTGATCTTACTTGTTATGGCCACCCTCCTATATGGTGGGCTTCTCAAATTAGGTAAGTTCTTCTTTCTATCATTTCTTTGGATGGCTCCAGTTCTGAAGGTACCTAGTTTCTTCTAGTTTTTTTTTGCTTCTCTTTGGTTCATTCAGTTTTTTTTAGTTCCCTAGCTCATTATATTATTTATTTTGTTTCCTCTGTTGATTCTTGCATTAATAGTCTTCTGGTCTAGATAGGTCATTGTTTTGTTCATATTTTTTTTTCTTTTTTCTTTTTTTTTGTTTAGTTTTTTAAGGTGGGTGGGTTCTTTTGTCTTGTTTTGTTTTTTTGTTCTTTGTGTTGTTTTTTTTGTTCTTGTGTTTTTGTTGTTTTGTTTTTTTAATATTTTTTGTTATTGTTCTTGTGTTTTTGACGTTCTTGTTCTTGGGTTTCTCTTTGTTTGTGTTATTTCGTATTTTTATGTGTGAGTGTTTTCTATGTTTTTTTTTTTTTGTTTTATTGTCTACTGTTGGTTGTTTTTTATTTTCATTTTTATTTTTTAGGTTTTGGTTGTGTTTATTTTTCATGTTTTTTTTGGGTTATGTCTTTGTAGTATTATGTTGTTTTTGTCTTGTTTGTTTTTTGTTATGTGGTTCTTATGTTTTTCTATGTGGTTTGTTTTGTGGTTTCTTTTATCTTATTGTTCGTTTTTGGTTGTGCTTTTATTTTTGACACACTCTTACTGGTGAGCAACTTATGAAGCATGGTTTTCATGGCCCTTTTAGATGTGAAATGTGTGAAGAGAATGTAGAAAATATCAACCATATTTTTATTGAGTGTACTTTAGCCTCTGAGCTATGGAGGAGAATGGCCACTTTACTTGGCTTATAGTGGTCCATTTTTTTTACTTTTGAACAACTTTGGAGGGATTGGACTAATCAAGAGGGTGTTGATAATTTTATTAGCCAGTTAGTTTGGATGGGTTCTACCATTCTTCTTTGGAATAATTGGAATAAAAGGAACAACCAAATTTTTAATCAATATAGGAAGAGTATTCACTATATTTGGCAAAAGACCATAGCCAAATTAGTTGAATTAGTCCATCAACTCCTTAATCACCCCCAAAATTCCCACCAAAGATGGGATCAATTGATGCAAAGATTGAATATTAAACCTTCTAAGGGAAACAAACTTAAAGGGAATGTGAGTATTAATAAGATGGATAGGACTAGAAATTGGCAACCTCCTCCAAAGGATTTTGGAAAAGTCAATACTGATGGAGCCTCTGGAGGGAACCCTAGAAAAGCTAGTGTGGGAGGAATTGGTAGACTTTTAGATGGCTCCTTGGTTTTTACTTTTGCTAAGAATTTGGGTATTCTCTCCAATAACCTTGTTCAGGGGTATGGTATCCTTAGAGGCCTTCAGGAGGCTACTAAGGTTGGATGAGAAAAGGTGTTATTTGAGTCTAAATATCAACTTATGATTAATCTCTTGAAGATTCCTAAGAATCATAATGTGGATTGGAGAATAAAAAGAATTATTGATAAGATTCAGTTAATCCAGATGGGATTTTTGAAAGTTGATTACAATCATGTGGTCAGAGATCAAAACAAGAGTGTTGATGCTTTCGCTAATTGGTCTTTGGACAAAGGTGATCTTACTTGTTATGGCCACCCTCCTATATGGTGGGCTTCTCAAATTAGATAAGCTGTTCTTTCTATCATTTCTTTGGATGGCTCTAGTTCTGAAGGTACCTAGTTTCTTCTTCTTGTTTTTTTTTTTTTTGCTTCTCTTTGGTTCATTTAGTTTTTTTTAGTTCCCTAGCTCATTCTATTCTTTATTTTGTTTCCTTTGTTGATTCTTGCCTTAATAGTCTTCTATTCTAAATAGGTCATTGTTTTGTTCATATTTTTTTTTCTTTTTTCTTCGTTGTTTTTTTTTGTTTAGTTTTTTAAGGTGGGTGGGTTCTTTTGTCTTGTCTTTTTTTTTTGTTCTTTGTGTTGTTTTTTTTTTTTTTCTTGTGTTTTTGTTGTTTTGTTTTTTTTTTATATATTTTTTGTTATTGTTCTTGTGTTTTTTTCGTTCTTGTTCTTGGGTTTCTCTTTTTTTGTGTTATTTCATATTTTTATGTGTGAGTGTTTTATATGTTTTTTTTTTTTTATTGTCTGTTGTAGGTTGTTTTTTATTTTTATTTTTATTTTATTTATTTTATTTTTTAGGTTTTGGTTGGGTTTATTTTTCATGTTTTTTTTGGGTTATGTCTTTGTAGTATTATGTTGTTTTTGTCTTGTTTGTGTTTTGTTATGTGGTTCTTGTGTTTTTCTATGTGATTTGTTTTGTGTTTTCTTTCATCTTATTGTGCATGTTTGGTTGTGATTTTGTTTTTGACACACTCAAGGAGCACGTTTTTTATTTTATTTTATTATTATTTTTGTTATTTACTTATTTTTAAATTGGTTTTGTGTGTTTGTTTTCTCCTTGAGTATGTCAAAGGTGGTAGGCTAGGTCCGAGTCCTGGGTATTTTTGGCGGAATGGATACCCCTGCCTACTTGGGTCTTACCCGAAAGTGACATCCTTTTTGGGATGTTTTCCTAAAAAAAAATAATAATAATATAACATAACTAAAGTACAAAGCATGATTCAATATTGGGCCCTTTTCCAAACACAATTTCCTCTCACGCATGGTATTCCATTCTAATATGTACAACATTATGTAATATTAAAATGTACTTAGAAAATTATCTTAAATACTATTTTTCTTGTTATAAATTAATATTAGAATTTTAAATTTTAAAAATTAAATAGTATATTATTATTGTTTTGTTTTAATACTTTTAATTCTTAAAATAACATTTATTATAATTTTATTTATTTTTTACAACTTTATTTTGTTAAAAATATATATATATATATATATATATATATATTATTTTAAAATATTAAATATAAAAGTAATATTATTTAACACATAGCCTTATACATGAAATTGTGTTGTACCATTCAGTATCTAGAGGAAAGCCACATGAATATTTATATGTGTCTCCTCAATCTCATGTCTTTAAACGAATTCAAACTCATATCTTTTAAATAGAAAAAGTTGGCAATCATAGTGTCTCCTCAATCTCATGTCTTTATACGAATTCAAACTCATATCTCTTAAATAGAAGTTGGCAATCACCAACTTGTAACCCTTGCACACAAAACATACCAAGATAATTTCATTCCAACGCTTGATTTTTTATGTAAGGCATCTTATTACTACTTCACACTAAGAGAATTTCATTCCAACGCTTGATTTTTTTATATAAGGTTATTATTTTACATAGAATTTTTAATCATTTCATTAGATTTAAATTTTAGAATCATTAAAATACACTTTAATGATTAGGATTTTGAATTTCCATGTGTATTAAAAAGTTAAAATAAAATAAAAACTTCGTGTGCATTTCTATACTCACTGCAGTTATTAATAATCATTATTCTAATTGCATCTTGATTTAGGTGAAGGTCCGCCTAAACCTTACAGCAAGTGTCCATTATTCATTATTTTATTTTATGTTAGGTTAGTAGTATGGTTTTAACTTAAACCCAAACCCGACCCAAAAAAATATAAAAATATATAAAAAATAATTGTTTATTAAATTTTTTTAAAGGTTAGGTGTGGATACGAAAACACATTTCTAGGGTCCCTCGATGTAAATTAGAGCGGAAAAACCATGCACACAAATAACAAATAGAGCCCAAGCACTATTGATCTTAGGTGAAGATGAAAATTTATAATAATAATAATTTTTAAGGACGGGGTGGACGATGACTAAAATGTGTGAGGGTCTGATACAACTTTGGATTGCAAGAAAAGGACAACGGAGAAGGCAGGAGCTCGGTAAGAATTAGTGGGCCAATAAGAGGAAACGTGCTCTATTGAACTTCCTTTAAAGGCAAAGGGCTGATTGGTAAGGATTAGTTGGCGAGAAGAGGAAACGTGTTCTATTGATAGCTAAATGATGTTACGACGAGTGTAAGAGTGGAAATATGTGCTTTTATAATTATATAAAAATCTTTCGCAAGCATCTACTTAATATTAATTTACATTCTATAATTTAAATTATATAAAATATTATAATTAAAAAATGTATTTTTTAATATTATAATGATATATATATATATATTTTTTAATTTTTATTATTATTATAAACAATTTTTATAATTAATAATAAAATTAATATTTTTTATTTATTATAATATTGTTTATATTTATCATTTTATATAATTCAACAAATTAAAAATTTGGATTTGTATATAATATTTAATAAAATATTAATTATATATTCATCGTATCATATCCTAAATAAATTTTAATGATGCATAAAATCACATGCATCCTACCTCTATCGTTGCACCTTTGTCTTTACATTCATACGTCCAGTTGTTGGTAGCCTATACTATGTACTTGTACCATTCTAATTTTTGATGGTCCATTCTATATACATACACCATGGACACAAGCACTGATGGCCCATTCTATATACATCCACCATGGACACAAGCACCAATTCATCCATACAATAATAGGCTATTGTTGTACTAAATAATATATTTTTTAATTTATTTTACATAAATAAAAAAATAGTATTTATATTTTTTTACCAATTTTTTCTTAAAATTTTTGTTTGTTTTTTATTTAAACATTTTAAACATGATTCTCAAATGCGAATTTAACTTAGTTAAACAAATATTTGATTTCAAAGTAAAAAAATGGAATATAATGTATATAAAAATAATTTTACTATTTAATTAAAAATAATAATTTTTTTTTTTAGATTTTTAAGAAGTTATAATTTACTAAAAATTATTGTTGCTCCTTGTAAGGATGTCACTTGCATTATCGGTGATGTGATCTGGGTTTCCCAAGGTGGATGTGTATAAGAAGTATTTACTCAAAATAAATAAATAAATTGTTGTTGCTTTTTAATATCATTCATAATATTCGAGATAGTAATAATAAAATTTAATTTGATATTAAATATTTTATTATAGTAATAAAATGCAATTACTTCTGTAATCATTAAGTAATTTATTTTATTTTTTAAGAATTTTATTTATTTTTACTAGAGTTACACACCCTTAAGAAATCATAACACTTTCCCTTAGATGTTTAGAGTTTACAAATAATTTCAATTATAATCTCAATTGTGTTATAGCTAAATATGTGCATCTATTTTCGTCAAACGTTTTAATTCTTTTTTTTCATTTTATGGATCTTCTTAAAATTTGTTTGTAAATACAAATATTCTAAAATTTAGAATCCTTCTCATATTTTCCTCTCGCATACTTCACAATACCAAAACTCCACTTCTATTGTCTATGCATTGCATATTAGTAGAGTAATATTTTCAAAATTGCACTATCATAGTTCACTTTACAAGATCTGGATTGTTAGTTTCATTTTTGAAGCATAAATGCAACCATAAGAATTGTAATAAATATTTTATATGTAAACACATTAATATTATAAAATGTAACAAATATTACCTATGGAAAACATTAAAGTAAATATTAATCATTATTTGATTTAGGCAATCAAAATTTTCTTGTTAGTTTTAGCTAAACTTACCACTCCATCTAACCATAGAAAAGAGAATTTAACTTCCTAATACCCTATTAAAATCCCTCTATTAACTAGCCTATCTGCACATTTATTCCCTTCCCTTAATGTATGTGCAAACCTAAATTATTCAAACTCTATAGCAAGGTCTTGTGTTTCTACAACGATCTCTTATATGTTCAATGGAGCTTTTGCTTTCGTCAAAATTTCATTTCTTACTATTAGTGAATTTTCTTCCATCCATACTCTCTTACATTTTATTTGTCTCCTTATGTTTAACCCTTTCAAAGTTTCTCAGGCTTCAGCTTTATTATTTTCTAATATAACAAAATATTAACCTACTATTGAAATTATAATGTGATAAAATTTTACCCCTATTATTTTCTAATTATTCCTCCTCCTCCTACTAGTTCTAGATTTCCCTTAGATGCTACATAAAAATTCAATTGAATAAATTCACTTATCGTGGTTTCCCATTTATATTCCTTACCTTACTTTCTTTTCTTCTATACCTAATATCATAATTTCGTTTGATGATCTAACTCTATCTATCAAGGCTTTTTGGTTTGAGATTAGGGGATAAATCAATGGATAGAATTGGATTAGACACTTCTATGGTTAAAAAAACCATCATTTTCACTACCTCTAAATCACTTTCCTTTCTATTAAATATTATTCTATGATGGTACAAAAATAAGGAGTGGGTAAATTTGTTTTATCATCAATGATCAATAGGTGCTTCAGTCGATGATTCCTAGTGACTACAAAACCTCTTTGTTGACACTCTTGGATGGTTAAATGGCCTCAAATGGCAATTATCCCCTTTGATGGAAAATATTTTAATGGTGGACTTCTTATTTTATGTACAATCTTAGATATGATGAAAATTTGATGATGACAACCTAATGATGATAGGCTCTTGTGTCAATAACCTAATGATGATAACCTAATGATGGTAGGTACTTATATCTTGTGATGGCAGGTTCTTTCACTTGTGTCAACACTCTTTAGTATGGCATATGATATGGTGACAAACTCAAGTCAGTGTTCCCAGGATGGCACATTTCATGATGGCATTTGGTATATTGCGTCGATAAAGTTTAATAAAAACATTAGTAAGCTTGTGATAGTGATTCTCTTCAATGGAATTTGTTAGCAATAAATTATAATATATCAATATTTTGCTGCACTTGACATTAATTTATTTATTAGTATTGATGACAAGCTAGATTATATAATTATTTTTAGAGGTACTCCCTGGCATCACATCAACATATTCTCAAGTCAGCATGTTTCAAACTATGTCATGTAGCTTTGGTCAATAATACTTGCTCTTCAAACAATAGTCAACGGGTAGAGTCTAAATACCCAGGTGTTGTAGGTGAGTTGGAGAGGAGAGGAAAATCCTCCAAGGGAGGTCCTAGGTTCAAATCTCCACCCTACCAAAAAGCTGAATTGGGTATCCAAAATACAATTGATAATGTTGGTGCAGGCAGGATCGGGTGTGACTCCTAGGTGAATTTGATAGTGGAGAACCTCCTGTTCATGGTCTCTCAGACCAAGGCAGCCCCGCAAGGGGTTTTTCTCTTAAAAAAAAAAACAGGTAGAGTCTACATTTTTTTGATTGAATAATCTTGTAATAGTGATAATCAGGTGGTAAAATCCTTGTCAAACCCTTGTGTAATCAATTGGTCAATTGATAGTATCTATTACGCTCAATAACCTATAAATGTACAAAGAACAATATACAAGTCAAATATTTATTCACACAAAAGCTAGTTACATTTCAACTCCCTCCAAGCGGTTCAATTTATGGACAGTTGATCTTCTTGTTTAGATGCTCCAACTATTTACATGTGGATGCTCTTGCATGATACTCACCAGGCGATAAAAATATTTTATGAATATTTGTGGGATCTTAAATAGATTTTCCATATTTGACGATCTCAAAAGGCTTCATACATGTTGTTGCATCAACATCATGATTCTTCCATTTAACTAGATACTATGAATATATTTTATCTTGTCTTTCTTGACACTTTAGAACCTAAGGTTTTAAAAATATTTGTTGTGTTCCTTCCTTGGAAGTCATGCTATCTATTTCTTAGCTAAAATATCATCCACATGATCTTCACCATCACCTTTTTATTGATTATAATATGGATACAATTCAATAAAATTAAATATTGACAAAATATCAATGCCCTTTAGAAGCTCAATTTCATAATCATTGACATCAAACTTCTTCAAGACCTTACAAAGTCCAATCTTATTCCAATTGAGTTTGTTGTAGGTACCTTTGGGAAATATTTCCATTTAAAAATGTGCTAAAACAAAATATACAACTTAGAATTCTTGTATCTAGTGCTTGAGATTAGCATGTTGTTTGTATTTCATGATATTCCTTTTCAAACTAGACCTCACCTCACGATGTAAATCTTGCATATATATAAAAACTCCTCTATCATAACACTAGTTTTTTGAAACTTAGCTATGCTCTACAACTCATATGCTTCTTGAGGATGAGTTCCATACATGATATGGAATGGAATTTTGGTTATGTTTATATTTACTGAATTGCTATATGCAAATTATACCTATGCCAACACAATATCCCATAAATTTGACTTCTTACTAACTAGACATCACATCAAATTCCCAAGGCTTCTATTTACTAGTTTGGTTTATCCATTTGTTTATGGATGATAATTTGAATTGAAGCTCAATTTTATACCCAAGTTTTTCCACAAGGTATGTCAAAAGTAACTCACAAACTTTGTATCCTTATATGACACAATGCTCTTTTGCAAACCATGTATTATGAGTATTATAAGGAGTTGACCCTTGAAATACCCTACCACTTTCTATTAGAATAAATTATTATTCTCTAAAGTTCTACTAGGATAGACTTACTTGAGTTACCACTCTTCCATGAGTCAGGTGAACTCGCAGTTTATCCTAGTTCAGATTTGATGAGTTGTAATCCAACTATTCTCAAAGATCAACTTTGTTATTTATACAAAGTTGATCCATTAAATAAATCAATCAAGTATTTTACTTTTTTAACATGGTATCAAAGCAGGCTTTCCCTGCCCTGTGAGCCTGAGGAGATTTTCTCCATTGGCGGATTTCCCTCATGGAAATTCCTCTTCTTTTTTTTTTTCCTCTCTAATTTTTTTAACCGAGGGAGTATGCTCTCCATATTTTGATGGATAAAAAACCAGATGGTTTTAAAATTTTAGTTTGGGAGGTTAATATTTTTTTTTGTTTTTTTTAGGGTTGCCATCATTTTCGGTAATCCAACATTTCAGTAGATTGGAGAGTTTGAGATAAAGGGTTTTTCTATAGTTTCCAATGTCTAAATGGAGTGTTTGTGGCTCATTTTACATGGAGTTTTTATGTGCATCGAACTTAAGAGGTTCTTTCTTGACTTGACGTATGTGGGTAGTGAAGGCGGCGACTATTTTTTAACTGGAACTTCAGGTCGATGTTGTTGGTTTTTGAGTCTTCATAGGGAAAAGCATCTATGGTGATGGCCCTCTTTTCTCAAACCAGCAACTGGTGCTTCTCTTTTTTAATACGATGACCTTTATCCTCTAGTGATTGGCTGCAACGAAGTTTTTTATAGTCTCTTCTATTATTTTTTCCATGATGTAAAAAGAGATACCGAATTGTTTAATGCCAAAGAAAATCACCGAGCAACATTTCCAGATTATATATATATATATATATATATATATATATATATATATTCCTCCTTTTGCACTCCTAACTTGTCTTAGCAGCACAAAAAAAAAAATGGTTTAGCGGCATCAAAAAAAATAGTTACACAGAGGCTGAGCACATCCCGAAGGTTGTAGTTAGGTGGAGATTACAACAATATTGTTCATGGTAGTGATTTCCTCAGCAATCGATGCCACGATCTGTATGGGACAATTTATTGTTAAAATAAATATTCAATTAACGTAGATGTCGAAGTCATAGTTTGCTTCGATGACTAGAATTTTGGTGATCACCTATTCCTTTTCATGATTCCAGATGATATTGGTGATATTGGAGGTTATTGGAGGGCAAATGAAAGGAGCAATGACCAAAGATGATTAGAGACAAATAAAAATTGCTTGAAGCATCTATTTTAATGTGCATCAATTTTATTGTAATCAAATAGTAAACCTATAAAAATTAATACTTGTCTAGCAGTTTTTTTAAAAGCTCATCCAATCCGGAGATGATGTGCAGTTCTGTTGCTCAATTTTTTTATGGCTGATATTGACAAAATCGTGTGGTAGAAACGTAGCTCGAGGAGGCAGGTAGAGTTTGTATGGATTGTGAACAATGTATGCCAAAAATCTAAGTACTATGATAAATCTTCACCGGTTCGGGTATTTTATATGTCGATCGAGCTGAATAAGACAAGTGGAGCGAGATTCTGCATGGTTTGTTCCTCTCTCACCCCAACGAGTTCAATACTTCTGATGACAAATCATGACGCAGGCTTGAAATTTTTTTTGCCATGGGGTTGGCTTTCAATAGTGGCGGGAACAGTCAGTTTTGGAGGCCTTTGGAGGCCAATCCAATTTTTTTTTTTTTTGCCTCCATCTAGCTTTTATGGATCACTGTGCTTGTGTGAAGGATAGAATGCATGCTTATTGAAAGCTAAGTTGAAATGATTTGTGTTTCTTGTATTGGAGATACCCATTGTGTTAACTTGAAGTGTCTCGTATCAACAACATATCAGCACTTATAACATATCTCTTTGTATTTGTAGTGTAGGTTATCAACTATGGATTCTCAGTTTTCTAGGGGTTCTCATACTCATGCTTCACACTGTAAGGTATGACTTCAAAACCAACAATACGAGTAGTATTAGTTTCCATATCCCTATGGAACTTTACTAAATATTTTAAATGGTTATGGATAAAGTATTCCTCTTTTGTACTCCCCAGGAAGTGGATGAAGGCAAAGAGGTTATCTTTACTTATGATGTCAATTTTGATGAAAACCATTTGAAATTGGCATCCCGATGGGACACATACCTACGATGGCAATGATCATGATGAGAAATTTGTATAGATATATACCAAAATACAACCAGTTAGAGACACAAGATGAAGCTCAAGAAAAAATATGATGGAAGTTGGTCCATGGAGATGTGTTCAGGCCCACTACTCATTATAGCCTGCTCTGTGTGTATGTGGGGACTAGGGTTCAATTATTTGGGATGACACTTGTGACCATGATATTTGCAATGCTTGGTTTCCTTTCACCTTCCAACCGTGGTGGTTGATGATAGCTATGGTTTTATTATAGGTCTTCATGGGTTTGTTTGTTAGGTATTCTTCAGCTCGCTTGTATAAGATGTTCAAGAGCATCAAATGGAAGAAAAATACATTGAAGACTACTTTTATGTTTCCTAGTATTATTTTAATATATTTTCTTCATATTGAATGCACTGATTTTGGGTGAGAAATCATCTAGTTTTGTAACATTTGGGACAATATTTAACTTGGTATTTTTATTGTTTAGAATTTTTGTACCTTTGGTTTTTGTTGGTAGTTACTTTGGGTACAAGAAACCTGCAATTGAGATCTGGTGAAAAAAAATAAAATTCCCAGGCAGATTCTAGAATAGGCTTGGTACATGCAACCCATATTCTTCGTACTAATTGGGGGCATACTGCCTTTCAGAGCTATTTTGATCAAGTTGTCTTTCATTTTAACGTCTATATGACTGAACCAGTTCTACTGCATCTTCAGGTTCTTGTTCATAGTATTTTTAAACTTTCTAGTCACTTGTGCTGAGATCACTATTGTTCTCTGCTACTTCCAGCTAAGCAGTGAAGATTATCATTGGTGATCTAGAGCATATCTAACTTCAGGCTCATCAGCACTCTACTTGTTTTTGTATGTGATATTCTACTTCTTCACCAAGCTGGAGATAGCTTATTTCTATTTTAGGAGTAGCGCTATGTTAAGTTGACGATCAATTCTGTTACAAAATGATCATGATCAGAAAAGTGAAGTAAATTATGGAGATGACATGCATATGAAGTGTAGTTATTGGCGATCGTTCAATAAAACCTAGAATAAATTAGAGTGGTGATTCAAGTGGTATATGTCGAGTTGCAATGGAACTGTATGATTGATAGCGCCAAAATATGTGTGATGCCCATATTGATTTTTTTCAACTATATGTTTAGTGGAGATGTATTTGGTTGATGTTCTATCACGTATTTGGAATGTTGCATTAAACAGTAGCCTAGTTGAGCAGTAGTCCACAATGAGTAATATAATATGTGTTTTAATGGTGAAAAATAGCAATGCAGTTTATTTATTGCAACACAAAACGTTGTGTGCAATACACTATTATGGCATTAATTGGTGCAACACTGATGATGATCAAGGAGCCGTATTGGAATACCCAAACTGGTATCTCCATACTAATGATGGACTACTGAGTTATTTTTATCATGCGACTATAAAAGAAGGTGCCTCACATGCCCGCTGCAGGAAGATAGTGCACCCTCCATAAAGATAAACTAGATCACCGTCTGGAGCTCAAGCAGCAATGTTCACTACCAAGAATATTTTTTCTAACATTACTACAGTAGGTTACAATGGCCAATCTATCGTCAGGCAGAAAATCGATTCAAAAGTTGAGTACAAAAGTTATGAATGCAATGGTTGTGATATTTTTTCTTGTTCTACCTATAACTATTTAGGCAATAAACTATGCCCATATGTTTGTACATATAGAGAACTTATGTGCTATGTGGAAGGTTGAAAATAGATGTTTTTGGTGTTTTGCGCAGGCCAAAAATAGGCGATCACCGACACCTTGGCGCTAGAAGGAGGGCCCAATTAGGTTTGCTACGCCCAAGCCTAAGGGGGCATTTTATATTGAAATCTATGCAATTTTGACTTAATAAGTTCCTTTTAGAGTCATGTTGCTTGAAATATGGGACCCACAAGATGAATTATGATGTTCCTTTATTATATTCAAAATTTGTATGGCCCATATATTTTTTTAAAAATAGAAGGGCTGGCCATATTTTTAAGAAGAGGGTTGGGCCCATGAAAAACTAAAGGATATTTAAAAATTCTGGATATTTTCAAGGGAAAGGAGTTTTTTCTAAGCACCAATTTTTTATTTCAATTTTTGGAATATGCGAGGAATAATCCCTTATGAGGGGAAGAAGAAGATGATTGTTTTTTTCTACATTAAAGGACTTCTTTGACACCCGATTATAAGGGTATTTATAGTCATTAGAAATATTTTTCTGAGATGAACACATTGATGGTGTCCATTTTCCATTTTGAGGCACTTTAACGTATGTTTTTAGCCTCAAAGTTATTGTATTATGGAGTGCATTCTTGGCTAAACCTGACACTCCCAACATTTGTGCCCATATTTTGTTGTTTGTCCATTTTATTTGAGATATTTATCAGCCCATTGTGTCCATATAGGTGGTAACCACATACTCATGCTTGTGAAGTCGATTTGGACTTCCCTAGCGATTTTTATGGTTCTTTCTCCATCCTATCTTTACACTCCTTTTTGTGAGACACTTTGGTTTTTAAGGGAGTTCTCTTTGGTGATATTTATTATTTTTTATCACATATTATAAATGAGTACCTTATCA
This sequence comes from Wollemia nobilis, assembly GCA_028583015.1. NCBI lineage: Eukaryota > Viridiplantae > Streptophyta > Pinopsida > Araucariales > Araucariaceae > Wollemia > Wollemia nobilis. Next base: position 1,349,333 of record JAQPPZ010016705.1, read on the forward strand.
TGCCTTATTGTAAGGACTTGTACTTGTGGATATGCCACTTGTTTTGTTGTTTGTCCACTATTTTTGGACATAGTTATCAGCCCATTGTGTTCATATAGGTGGAAACCACATACTCATGCTTGTGGAGTCATTTTGGACTACCCTTGCGATTTTTTGTGGTTCTTTCTCCATCCTATCTTCACACTCTTTTTATAGACAATTGTGGTTTTTCATCATATTTCAATACATATTTTTTTACCATATATTGTACATGAGTACCTTATCAGGTCTTGTTGTTGGGACTCATACTTGTGGATATGCCACTTTTTTTGCTGTTTGTCCATAAATTTTGGACCTTTTTATCAACCCATTGTGTTCATATAGGTGGAAACCACATACTCATGCTTGTGGAGTCATTTTTGGACTACCCTTGTGATTTTTGTGGTTCTTTATCCATCCTATCTTCACACTCCTTTTTTGTGAGACACTTTGATTTTAGAGGACATTTTCTTTAGTGATCTTTATTATTTTTGCTCACATATTGTACATGAGTACCTGATCAGGCCTTGTTGTCGGGACTTATTTATGTGGCTATACCATCTTTATTGTACATGAGTACCTTATCAGGCCTTGTTGTTGGGACTCATCTTTTGTGGATATGCCATGTCCTATTTATTCCTTTTTTCACTTACCCCTACTATCACTTAAAGGGGGGTGTAAGAGTATCTTGGTGCATAGAGGTTATCACCTCTCTCTTATTTTTATTGTTCTTTTTCTTCTTGGAAGATGGTTTTTTCCCATGTGGTTTTTCACCATCTCTCCTATATAGAGTACATTGTACATGAGTACCTCATCAAGCCCAATTGTCAAGACTCATTTTTCTTTGATGACTATATTCACCATATGAAGACATGCCTCTTTTATTTTTTATTTTTTGATAGATGGTTATTTCCCATGGGGTCTTACCATCTCTTCAAAAATAAATATTGTACATGAGTACCTGTAGACACCAAAACAACACCAATCCGATTATGTGACTGCAAACACTGATCGCTTTGACACACATAGCCCCTAGGGCAGCCCTCAAAGGTTAAATAGTGGTCCTAACCACTCACACTGTAGTTTTGAAAGGTCAGAAAGCAATTTGGCACCTTCAGGCACTCTGCTCAGAATCCGTCCCACCTTGGGATGAATTTAGAATGGAATTCGTGCCATCCAAGGATGAATTCCAATTCATTTTTGGGTAGGATGAATTCCAGGTTCAACGGGCAAAAAGAAAAATCTTGACAAGTGGCAGCCAAGGACAGTCTATTAATGCCTCCTGCATTGCATGTGCGTGTAGGTGAGCAGGATGAGCGTTAAGGACTGTTGCAAGGGTCATCATGGAAGCCCAAATTATGGAGGACTCTCCTCCCTCATGGGAAGGCATGACTGCCATGTGGCGCCCATGCATACCCATCCAAAGATACCCCTTGGGTCTATAAAATGGTGAGCTTTCTCACCCAAAAAAGGTGACAAGTGGAAAAGCATTTTGAGCAATGAAGTGCTACCGAGATACCGCCATACATCACCTTTGATTCACGCATTTCACATCCTTGATCTCTTTTGCAAGAGAGGTCGTTGGGTGGCTATTGGGAGCGTGAATCTGGATTCCAAAACCCAATATTTGACCACACTACCCCACCAATTCATTGAAAACACTCAATAACAAGTTTTGGGTCAATTCCAAGTGGATTGATGCCGAAACAGAGACCCAAACGGTGGGCGCTTTGCCCATGGGCACGCCCTGCATTACTGCAGGTCTATTCAGCTCACCTCGAGACGAATTCAGATCTGTGGCATATTTGCTTACTGTTATTTTTGCATTTTTTTTATGCTACTTAAATAGGTTATGTTTCAATTTTCATATGTTTAGAGCATTTTTGACCATTTTGTTATCACTAACCTATAGGTGGTACCATCCAAATCTGGGTGATAGGGGAAATTTTGGAAGAATCCGACCTTCTGGGTCTTCCCAAAATGCCCACATTTGCCTAAACCCTAACCTTGCAGGTCACCTAGAGTCCCTTAGATAGGACATTTTGAGTCGTGCAATCAACCGTTTACTTGCAGGTTTTTTTGGCTCACCCCGAGACAAATTGCAGGTTCATCTGGCTCACCCCAGGATGAATTGCAAGTTTGTATGACTCACCCCAGGACGAATAGAAATTCATGGCAAGTTTCTTGACTGTTCCAATGGTAGTGGCCATATAGTAATTTTCCCTGGTTTCTGTCAAATTTGCAGGTTATTTGGAGTCAGCTTGTTTATCGATTTAGTTAATCTTATGCATGCATCCTGAAAGCATGAGATTTCAGAATGAAAAACAGTATTCAGGCGTAATGGAAACAGAACTTTAAATGAACCGAATATAATGGGAAAAAGCAGGAGCACAGCCCTTTTAAATTAATTTCGTTCGGTTTCAATACATCTCTTGCATTTTCAGAGGCCAGGAGAGTTAGTCTATCTCAGTTACAATCGAGATTAATATTGCTTCTATCTGCATGCCCACGTTTGAAATGGACGGGCCAAAGTACTACCACCGCTGGTGTCAACGAATCCTTGCTAGCTGCTGCTTATCCTGCATTCAGAGACACAAGAAAGATGTTAGTAGCACCTGTAATAAGAAGACAGAACTTTTGACTTTTAAAATCAATGAGAAATACATGCAAAGATGGATCGGATACATGAATAAAACGACTCAGGCTTACCCAAGTAAACATTCGAAAAACTTAATGTAAGATAATATTTAAGTCACGTGATTAAATGCAAAATGAACTAAAGCAGCAATTACACGATGATTTATATTCGATGAGCTAGATAAGCATAACAATACATGATATATATTTTCTAAAATCCATAATGTGAAATACCTAACAGCATACAGTATAACATGGACGTAAAAACATAAGTTGTTTAAATGCTTGTTAATTTTGCAAGATACATTAAAAATAACAGCATAGATTAAATTGATTAGGAACTTGCATGGGGTGCCCAAGCGGGCTGCCCCCGTTAAAATGCAGCTTCAGCGCCAATCCACTAAGGAAGGGCCCAAAATCTATCAGGTCGTGTGTTGTCGTCGAATTAGTGGGATACAGTGATCCATCGTCGGGTATGAAGGTTCGGCTTCATAGTTTGGCAGCACTTCGTTGCTTTTACAAAATACTTCATGGTGTTTTTTATGTTGCCTTGAGCTAGTTTTTATAGAGGAATTTTGCCTTTGAAACATTAATGTCAAACCCTAAGTCCGCAGACACCGCTGAGATTTGACCGTTGTCAGGTGATTTATGAGGCATGGCTTGCCCTGGGATCGTCGCTAAGAACTCCCATCAGTATTTACGAGGCATGGCCTCTAACCGAATTTGTTTCTAACACTGCTTGTCTCATTAATGTAGTTGGTGAAGTTCGCCGCTTGGTTAAGATTTGCTTTAGATTGCTTTAATGCTGCCTTTGACTGATGACGTGTCGGTCTTGGAGCGGTTAAATGATAGCAAGGACAAAAATATGGCGTGGGGGAGACCTGTCGCGATATCGCGACAGTCGTGACCTCGAGGTTGTCGTGATATCTCGACTGTCGTGATATCGCGACAGCCGAACCTCGTGGCTATCGCAATATCACGACTGTCACGATATCATGACTGTCGCGATATCGTGACAGCCGAACCCACGGCTGTCGCGATATCGTGACTGTCGCGACAGTCGGACCTCGCGGCTGTTGCGATATCGCAACGATCGCGATATCGCGATTGTCGCGATATCGTGACAGCGCGACCTCGCGATTGTCGCGATATCGCGACTGCCAACCTTTGCAGCATTCGAAATAATTTTTGCCCAAGGATTAAAACCAAATTTTGTCTAAGGCCCTCTTGTTTAAGTTTTTCTTAAGGTTTAAAGTTTACAAGGGGCTTGCTTTTGATTAAAGGCCCTAAAATGACCAACTTTGCTCTGCCATTTCCTGACCTTCTAAACTGCTGTGTGAGTGGTTAGGACCACTGTTTGACCTCTAAGGGCTGCCCTAAAAGCTGTGTATGCCAATGCGATCAGTGTTTGTAGTCACTTAATCAAATTGGTGTCGTTTTGGTGTCTAAAGATGCCCCTTTTTGGAAAGCGCTGCGGGTGACATAGTGCTGAGCAAAAATATACGACCAAAGCACTAATGATTAGGGTTTCTTGGTAACCTAACCAACTTTTGATGCCCCAAGTATGGAAAGAGCATGCATTCTTGAACCTTTGCTTCTGACGAGCTGAGGAATTTGATTTCAAGCGTTAACCTATTTTGGCGAGGTGTGACTTGAGCTTGGACATTTGATCAGTCATGATTAGGCAAAGGGCGTAACCTTTTATCCATAGGGGAAACCTTGTGTTCATGCTTCAGGAATGCCAAGTGTTTGATCAATTTAATGATTGATTGTTTACTGCCCGATGCAGGAGCGTGATTGTTTTTGTCAATGATTCTTTGAATGCATGTCATTGCCTTGATTGGGTGTGTGTTTGTTTATTGGTGACTAAGTGTGACTACCCCCTCAAGCGACGAATCGATGAGGGAATGACCTTCGTGAGAAAAGCGACGAGTCGCTTGACCCAAGATGACTTAGGTTAGGGTGCCTTTAGATGTTGTATCGTTTAAGCATGTGCAGTTTTCCGACATTTGGACCTATTTTTGGTGGGTGTTAACCCTTTTTGGTGATGCCATAATGGGCGTGAAATCATCAAAAACCCGTCTTCCCGTGGAGCGGTCCGGCTATGATAGCCTTCTTGGGGAAGTAGGAGAGTGACAATTTGACCCCGACATCGATTTTCTTTATGCCAAGAGGTTAAGTGCAAGAGCACTTGTGTCCGGCAACTTATTGCTATGGTTTTTGTGGTGCATTTTTATGATGTTTTTGTTGTTTTGAGTTTCGTTCTTTGTGTATATGTCATGATTTTATGCACAATGATTGATATTGATGGATGCATGCTACTTTATATTGATGTATGCATATGATATGATAAATGCGATTGTTGTATGTTGATTTTTGATGGATGCATTTGTGATGAATGCAACTGTTTTTTATTTATATGTGATATGCGAAAATGAAATGGATGAATAGAATTTGTGATATTTGGCTATGGCACCATAGACTGTTTATGACTTTGTTATTTTGTCTTTGAGGCGATTGCTGTAGTGGATGACTTTGTATGTATACATGTGGTTTTTTCTTTTTTTAGTATTTTCTGATGGTATTGTAAGGATGAAAAATAGCGCAGTTGTTTTAGAAATGTAGCTAAGGTTTTCTGAGCCTCAGACAGTTTTAACTCACTAGCCATGACTGTACTTTATCTTACAAGACTTTTGAACAAGGTATGAATCGGACTTGTTTTTGACCAAGCTATTTCACATCCCTGTGTGTGTAATTGAGTTTATTTATGTGGTATTTGTCAGGATACCACTAGTGCCAGATGGGCTTTCAACCGAACCTGTACTGAGGATCACCTAATTAGCTCCACTAACTCCTTTGTTGTATTTAGTTAGATTAATCTGCGTTGTTATCCAGGATACCATAAGCTAGCTCATCCTTATGCAAACATTGGTCTGCACATACGCAAAGTGAATGTGATAAACATATCGTCATGCGAGTAGGATACCACCATTGCCAGATAGGCTATCAACCAAACTTGTAATGAGGATCACCTAGATGGTTTTCGAATGCTGAGAGAATTCCAGGGATTCAAGTTTAGGATGTTTGTTGGCTGAATGATTTAGAGAGTTGCTCGTTTATATAGTGATGAAAATCACTGTTTATTTTCTATTAATTATTTTTGAGCAAGGATTTTGAATAGTGGTGATAACCACTGTTATTTGATTTTGTGTTTTGAGTATTGTGAATTGGCTTTGATCCTCGTGGCCTTGGGGATGACTATCCATCCTGGTTAGGGGCGGATAGTACGAATCCTTACGACGTTGGGGACAAAGGGTATGATGGAGATTATGGAGTAAGGGCATTGATCTATTAGGCCTTGGGGATGACTACCCATCCTGGTTAGGGGCGGATAGTACGAATCCTTACAACTTGGAGACCAAAGGTGAATGGAAAGTGTTAAGATGATGATTTGTTGGAATTTTTGTTTGTGAATGGTGTTGATCCCTTTAGGTTTTGGGGATGACTACCCATCCTTGGCAGGGACGTGTAGTACAAATCCTTACAACTTTGGGAACCAACTATGATTGGAATTTGGTAGTGGTGAAAACCACTGTATATGGAGGTGAGTGGATAGGAAAGAGCTTGTGAATTTTCAGCATTCTAGAATCATTCGCACGGGGGGATGAGCAAGATAACCGTTTCGCTTATGGTGACCTGGATTGCAATGCAGGTTTCATCTTTCTTTCACACAACTTGGGAATTGTTTTATGTGTTTTAAATTTGTGTTGGGATGTTACGTAACAAGGTGTATTTCAAGTATGACTCCACCTTCGTAAAATCTATCTAACTTGATACAGTACATGGCTAAAGAGCAAAATGATGACTGAATCACGAAAAACCCTTTGATATATTAAAAGACTACTGACTCTAGTATGGAAAAATAAATGCATGGTGTTTTTGTTGTTTTTGTAAAATGGAACAATGTGGAACAAGATGGACTAGCAAAGCAATTACAGCCTATGGTGCCTTTGACCTATACAACCACAAATATGCAATGTATGGATGCAATGTATGGTGCCTAGAAATAAGATGCAAATCTTTTTGTTGTTTTTGATGATTTTTGTTGTTTTTGAATTTTCTTGATTTTTGACCAAGCGATTGCGGAAATCCTTGGAGCATTTCGGGATTGACTAAGCGATTGTAGGAATCCTTGGAGCATTTGTGGGATTTGACCAAGCGATTATGGAAATCCTTGGAGCATTTGGGATTGACCAAGCGATTGTGGAAATCCTTGGAGCATTTGGGATTGACCAAGTGATTATGGAAATCCTTGGAGCATTTGGGATTGACCAAGCGATTGTGGAAATCCTTGGAGCATTTGGGATTGACCAAGCGATTGTGGAAATCCTTGGAGCATTTGGGATTGACCAAGTGATTGCAAGAATCCTTGGAGCATTTTGGGATTGACCAAGCGATTGTGGAAACCCTTGGAGCATTTTGGGAATATGGCTCTCTTAGATGTGGAATGGTCGCAAATGACTGATATTCAAGGGTTCTGTTTCCTTGATACCATCAAGAGAAGCTAGCCGATATGTCCCGGGTCCTATTTTTCTATCAATGACATGTGGACCTAACCAATTTTCCGCAAACTTGTCCCTTAGGTGGGAGGGAAAACTGGAATTTTGTTGATTTTCCTTCAAAACCAAATCACCAACGCGAAAGTCCCTGAGGTGAACTTTCATGTTGTAAGCTTTCTTAAGTCGCTCTTGATAAATACGTAAATGCTCGACAGCATTAATGCGTCGTTCGTTAAGCAACGTAAGCTGGTCTAACCGGGCCTGCCGCGCAGAATCATCATCTATGAAATCCTGCATTGATATGCACAGGGAAGGAATCTCCAACTCTAGAGGCATGACTGCCTCGAAACCATACACAAGCGAAAACGGAGTGGCTTCGATGGGTGTCCGAATGCTAGTGCGATAGGCCCATAGGGCAAGTGGGATTTGAATGTGCCAATCCTTATGACTGTCTACGACAGTCTTCTTAAGGATGGCAACTAGCATTTTGTTTGAAACTTCTGCTTGCCCATTCGCCTGTGGATAATAGGGTGTTGAAAAGCTGTGCTGAATCTTGTACTTTGTGGTCAAAGACTATTTTGGATGGAATACCAAAACGACATATGATGTTATGCAAAATGAACTCCACAATGCGGGGTCCTATCATAGAGGTAAGCGGAATTGCTTCCACCCACTTGGTAAAATACTCTGTGGCCGTTATGATAAACGTGTGACGGCCTGACGAGGCAGGGGAGATATTTCCAATTAGATCGAAGCCCCACTACGAGAACGACCAATCATACTGGACTGTATGCAAGGCCTGAGAAGGTACGTGCATCAGATTGGCATGATGTTGACACTTCATGCACTTCTTGACATATGCGCAACAATATCGCTCTAAAGATGGCCAATAATAGCCCATGCGAAGAATGCGCTTTACAATGGCCATACCACTAAAGTGGCCACCACATGTACCATCGTGCGCTTGGGCGACTACCCAAGTGGACTCTTTCTGGTCCAAGCAACGAAGGAGGATTCCTTCATAACTACGACGATACAGAATGTCTCCTATCAAGAAATATTTAGCCGCTTTCTGCTTGAGTTCTCGTTTTGCGACATAAGTCAAATCAAGTGGGAGACTACCTAACTTGAGGTAGTCTCGGATGGGTAAATACCAGTCCTGTTGATCAAAAACCTTGATAGTATGAACAACCAATCTCTCTTGAAGTTCATCCCTAGCAAACGCTGAATGGGATGCAACCTGTAAGAACAGCGTTGTGTTGCTATTAATGGGAGTAGGGGAGAACAAGGACCCCCAGTTGGCACGTTTCAGACGATCTCGGATTCGAGAGAACCTATCCGAGGATGGTTCCATCTGGATCATGTGGATTCCTGGCGTCAAGTCTGAGCTTGCACGCTCCATTGCAGATTGCGATAAGGTTTTGACTTGAATGGTTGTCATATTACCGGAAAGGTCTTGCGGAATTAGTGACCCCAAGGAGGCCATTGTGTCCGCAAAATGATTCGATGATCGAGGGAGTGCCTCGATGTCATACCACTCAATTTTTGCCACGAATTTATTTGTGAGGGCTTTATAGGCCTGTAGTACTAGGCATTTGCATTGATATACCCCTTTGACTTGATTGACTATTAACAGCGAATCACCAAAGATATTCAGTCTTTTGATGTTCATGGCGATTGTTGTCTGAAGACCGAGGAGCAAGGCTTCGTACTCTGCGTTATTGTTGGTGCATGGGAAGTTTAATTTAAATGACAGGGGCATGGGAGAACCCTGCGGTGTGAAGAATACAATTCCCGCGCCACCACCTTGCTCACATTTAGAACCATCAAAGAATAGGGTTATGTCGGCCTGTGACTCAGGCTTATCAGAATCTGGCGATTCCGAGACGTGGAAGACCCCATCATCAGGTAGTTCTATGACCAGAGGCTGATCGTATTCAAGAGGAGCCTCTGCTAGTTGATCGGCTATGACTTGTCCTTTGATAGATTTTTGTCCAATAAACTCGATGTCAAATTCCGTCAACAACATGATCCATTTTGCCGTGCGACTACTATGATAAGTACGACTCATCATATATCGCAATGGATTCTCCTTAGACACAACATATGTAGTGTTGCTGAGCATGTAGTGGCATAGCTTTTTTTTAGCAAACACCACTGCCAAGCATAGTTTTTCAACGTATGCATAGTTAAGTTCATAACTGACCAGGGTGCGGCTAAGATAGTAAGTAGCCTGTTCCTTATGAAGTTCATTCTTCTGGTCTAGCATGGCGCCCAGTTCCACCTCGATGAGCTGAGATGTATAAGTAGAATGACACTCTTGGTCTAGGTGGTGCCAATACTGGTGGCGAAACCAGGTATTGTTTGATCTCATCAAAGGCTGACTGGCACTCGTCATCCCAATGAAATGCAACCCCCTTGTGCAATAATTTGTTCATGGGTCGGAACTTGTCAGATAATTGTGCTATGAAGCGTTTAATCGACGCGACCTTTCCCTGCAGACTCCTGAGCTTCTTGATTGTAGTTGGGGGGGCCATTTCAAGGATTGCCTTGACTTTCTTTGGGTCCACCTCGATTCCTCATTTTGAGACTATGAAACCCAAGAGTTTTCCAGATGTGACACCAAATATGCACTTCTTGGGGTTTAGTCTAACTTTATGCTCCATGAGGCGATCGAGGATCTTACCTAAGTCATTGATATGATTTGAGAGCAAGAGAGACTTGGCTAAAAAATCATCCATGTAATCTTCCAAAGTTTTGTGCATGTAATCGTGGAAGATATACGTCATGGCACGTTGGTAGGTTGCGCCAACGTTTTTAAGGCCAAAAGGCATGACCTTATAAAAAAATGTCCCCCAAGGCGTTGTGAACACCGTTTTTAGTTGGTCTTTAGGATTGATACGAATCTGATTGTATCCTGAAAAACCATCCATTAGGGAGAGCATTTAATGACCTGCTGTAGCATCTACTAACGCGTCGATGCTCGGCAAGGGGAAATCATCCTTAGGACTCAATTTATTTAAGTCTAAAAAATTAGTGCATATGCGAATCCTCCCGTCGGGATTCTTTACGGGAACCATGTTGGACAGCCATGGCGGATAATCCATGCTGATGACAAACTGTGCATCCAACAGCTTTTGCAATTCGTCTTTGACAATTAAGGCCACTGTTGGGTGCATCTTACATAGTTTTTGCTTTACAGGTTTGATTGTTGGATCAAGCGTCAAATTGTGTGTGACTAGTTGCGGGTCTAGTCCTGGCATATCCTTGTACGACCATGCAAAAACCTCCTTCTTTTATTTAATAAGGGCAATGTAGTCGGCTTGCTATTTGGGGGAAAGACTTACCCCCAGCTTGAGAATCTGTGGATTCAGTGGATCTGTGCCGATATCTACATCAGTCATTTCCTCTACTGACATGTGGGATCCGTCCTCCAACTGATGTGGAGTCGGGATCAAATGGATATCATTAGCCAAATTTAGATCTTCATTGGGAACCTCGGGTTCCTCTTCAGCCTAAAAAATATCCTAAGTTGTCCTTGGGGTAAAATGAGGCATTTCACCGAAATGCCAGTACTCTGGTGGTGATAAAGGTGAATTGACGTGATCCCAGTCGATAGCATCTATGTCTAGATGCAATGACCGTGCTGGTTTAACTGGATTGCGGATGGGTGTGGTCAGATCAATGGAGATCATGTGGATGGAATGAATTTGGTCTCCATTACCGCGGGTATGATAAGTTGATTCTTCTAGATGCTCCCCATACTCTGGATCTGGCTCTAGGGGAACGAGCACGAATGGATCGGCCCTATGTGTGAAAAGGAGGACAGGGTCTTCCCTTGACACTGATGTCCTGATAGGGTCTTGAGGTGGACGGTACTCATCGTGAATGTGGAGCCATGGATCCAAGATCAAGTCCCACCCTGCTGGGTCTACCCACCATTCATGCCCTAATCTTATGCCCATCTGTCCCATTAGATCTTCATGAGTTAAAGGGTGATAATTCCGTCACGCATGTCTGAGATAGATCATCTCAATCTCATCTTCTGAATCACTTTCAGAGATCCAAAAATGTTCATGCTCTTCAGCAACTGTTACTTGCGACATTGAGGTTTCACCTTATTCCAGCAAATTGATCTGGTCCCGTTGTGGTTGTTCCACTCTAGGTGGAGGGACCTGATTCTCTTCACACTGTATTGACTCAACTGGAACCTCTAAGGGGAACAGCTTTGAAAAGATGTTCGGACACCGTTGATGTTCTCTTTGAGGATTAATGTCCGAACTTTCACCTCTCTAGCAAAGGGGAGGGATTACTGTGGTTGCCAAGGGTTTTTGTCGACCATGGGAGGTAATCTCCCAATGTATATTCTGTATTTGGGTTGGCATAAAGATCTGGTGCCAAGCCCCCGTTGTTGCCTATTTCTAGGCCTTGCATATTTTCTACCAAGATGTCTAAGGGTAGGGGATGGTGTAACCCTACTCCTGAATTGTCATATGGCATATGATATCTTGGTTGGCAAATGACCCGCATCCCTTGCTCATATCTGCCTAGCCCGTATCCATGCCAATTGCATTGGTCGAGATATTTGAGGGCAAATTGTGGGTTTGACAGATAATTGATGTTTTCAACAAAAGGTTCTTCGTCTGCTTCCTTTTTCTTACATGGTTCAAGACCATGATCAAGGCCCCCATACACAAAGTTTGTCTGGTTGGGTGGGTGACCTAGGGGAACAACTATTCCTATGGGAAGGCGAGGTCTCCCCATATCCTGGACTGACTCTAATGTGGGCGTTGCCACAACATTCTCCATGATGTACTCCCCCAGGCCTGTACTAGCCATTTCAACAATGATTGTTGATGCTTGGGAGGGGGGAAACGGGAGTCCTTCCTGAGTCCATTCCATGTGTGGTGGTTTGGGAATCTCAGCTTTCGTAGTGCTAGGTGTTCCCTCTGTTGATACCGTTGATATTGTGGGCAAACCCTCTTCTATGGGCTGAGCCTCTTCCATGATTTATTTTCCCTTGTCCTTCTGTTTAGCCATTACTGGCGACGTTGGTAATGAAGGAGCAGATGATGAGGATTCACCTGGCTGGGATTTTGCTATTTTGGTCACCAGTGGTGCCTACGGTGTTGAACCCTTTTTAGATGGATTTAGTTGGAAATCCAAATGCGTTGAAGGGAGGGTCGACTGAGGCATTAGTTGTACCGCATTGCAATACTTGAAGGGTTCTAAGTCCATTGGGACTACATGTATTTCTCCTTCAAAAGCATACTTTAAGCACTGGTGAGCGATGGAAGGGACACATTTCATGTCTCTGATCCAAGGCCGCCCTAGCAGTATATTGTAATCCATCTCGCCTTCCAATACGTGGCACAATGTCGGTATTGTCTTTTGTCCTACCTGGATAGGTAGAACAACTGTGCTGACTGTCAAGCATATTGCATCATTGAAATCTCGCAGTGTGTATGTGGAGGCTATGATATGAGAGGCTGGCAGCTTCAAATGCTTGAGGGTTGCAGTGGTAATGATGTTATTGGATGAGCCAGTATCTACCAGCACTCTCTTGTACGGGATCCCGTTGACCCGCGCGATAACGTGCAGGGGTGGATCTACCGTGTCATTTGATATTGCTTTGACTTCATCTTCTCTGAAGGTGATGACCGGCGATGTACATCGCTTTACATGTCCCACAAAGTTGTTGAAAGAATTTGCTTCGTGAGGCTATAATTCGATGGCTTTTAATATTTCCATAAGAGCGTCTCTATGAGGTGTTGACTGTTGAATAAGATCGTAAATGGAAAGCCTAGCCAATGTGGTTCGCAAACTCTGTGTAAGTTTGGTCCGTATCATGATCTCGGGTCTAGGCGGAGGTACTTGCATAGGGCATTGCTGAGGCTGCGACGTCATTGGAACTTCCCTCGTAGCTACCCCGGGGGCAGCTGTCGGGTACTTTTTGTTCCTTGTCACTATGCTAATCATTCCCACAAATCCTTGCATAGGAAGATTTTGTCATACCTCGTTAATCTATAGAGGTTTTGCCTATTCCTCGTGGGCAGGCAAAGGGTCTTTGAATACCCCCATTTGTTGGTTATTTGGCGCCATGGGGTTATCCACGGCCAATGTTTTGTTGTCAATTAGATCTTGAATTAGTCCTCTAAATTTCCAACATCTGTTTAAATCATGTCCCCTGCGCCTATGGAATCTACAATACAATTCCTCTCTGTATCCCTTAGGCTTGGGAGCGTTAGGGTCTATAGTTTGGATTTCTGGCAAGGTGACTAGATTTTTTGCTGACAAGCGGTCAAATAGGGAGTCCCTGGACTCCATGTAAGGGGTGAATTACTGCCTAGGGCGACGCTGCTGATTCTGCTCCTATTTCTTATTATATTTTTCATAACTAGGAGGCACTGCCTGTAATTAGCCTTTTGGGGCTACGTTTCTTGCACAAGCTTGGGAACATTTATCGCAACTTGATTAACAGCTGCGGGTTGTGATTGCGTATTCCTAGTCTTAGTGGTTTTATTCCACTCTTTCTTTTTAGGCTTAGCAATTGCGCCTTCGCCTATCTTAATCTCTTCTATAACTATGGCTTGCACCAAAGCTTCTTCTAAGCTGTCGTATTGTTGTAGCAGCAATAGACCAGAGATTGATTTTAAACAACTTTTTGTGAACATCTGTGTGAGATCAGACATAGGGGGACGATAGGGTAGCTTAGAAAGCAAAGCCCTCCATCGATTCTCATATGCTGTCATTATTTCTTCCTCATATTGCCTGAGGCTGGCCAGATCACTTAGTGATGCCTTCTTCCTTGTGTTGAAAGCAAAGCGTTCAAGAAACGCATCTACGAGTTGATCTAAGTTGTTGATGCTGTGTTTGGGTAATTGTGTAAACCAATCCGAGGCAGGGCCTGCGAACGTGGTTATGAAAGTTCTGAGCAACAATGCATCATTATCTTGGATGCCGAAGCATTGAATTAGGAACCTTGTGACATGTTCTTGTGCGTCCTCTTCACCTTTAAAAACTTCCAATTGAGGCAACTTGAAATGTTCAGGGTAAAGAGGTGTAGGCACTGAGGGATGCACTGGGTGACTACGGAGTTGACGTAATGTGGGTTTTTTATGCCCAGAAGCTTTTGTCTCCATAGACTCCAAACGCTCTAATAGCGCTTTGTATGCATCCGAAGACTTTATTTCTTCCTCTTTGGTTTGCTCCCATTGTGAGTGATGGGAGATTGGAGGCCCATGGAGGGGCGGCCGATTGGCAGCCCTCCCGCCTTGATGGGGAGTTTTGGCCCATTCTATTTCTGGTTCATACTCCTCATAAAGTTCTTGAGGAGTCTCTGGGTGAGACCTATGACCTTGATTGAGTCCCCGTTGAGGGTACCCATCATTGTTGTGGGGAGTGGCCTCCCTCTCGGGTCTATAAGGTCTCGGAGATCTGTCCTGGACCAAAGGATTATGCCTCTCATATTGTTCTTGTCTGTGGGTGCGAGGGGTTGGCACCCTCTCAGGTAGTCTATATCGCAACTCATCCGCTTTGCGCTGCATGCGTTCTTTATTCAAGAGGTATAAGTACTCTAATTCCTGATGACCTTGCTCAAGCTGTGTGATTCGAGCTTGGCGGGCAGCATGTCTGGCGACTGCTGGGTCAACTTGGTCTGCCCTCTTTTGTTGAGGAGGCTTGAATGTTTTTTCTATGTGTTTGCCTCGATCTTGATGGTCTGAAGTTTCAATGGGTTGCTTCCATCTATCGAAGTAGGCGGCATGTACTGGAGGTTCTAGCCTCGATGGATAATCAGGCTATCTAGCTGGTGCGGAAACGCAAGGTTCCCACACTGTATGTTGTTCCGGAGGAGTGTGATAATCTTCCTCATACTCCCTTTCATGGGTGTGAAAGGGGCGGGCAGAGTGAGATTGTCTTATGTGAAGAGCCCTGTGCTCTGGATTTTGTCTTTCTATTCTTATATGAGACAAAGAAGAGGTAGCGTATTCACGTTGTCTCTCTTCATGGGCACGATGCCTCTCTATCGCTTCAT
This sequence comes from Wollemia nobilis, assembly GCA_028583015.1. Classification (NCBI taxonomy): domain Eukaryota; kingdom Viridiplantae; phylum Streptophyta; class Pinopsida; order Araucariales; family Araucariaceae; genus Wollemia; species Wollemia nobilis. The sequence goes on from JAQPPZ010016705.1 coordinate 1,364,582, forward strand.
CGTGCTGCGGCCACTCAGATCTGGCCTCAAGAGGCGATTTTCTACTTATATCGAGATCTACATGTAAAGCATCTTCCCGAAAGGGGCTATGTTGGATGGGCATACCCCAATGAGGAGGCTCCCAATAGTTCTTTTTTGAAGTGGCCTGATGTGCAATTTCTTGTAGGCCAGACCACCAAGGCGGTATGGCCAAGTCCTCAGGGCTAAAGCGAATGCGACTAGCGCCCTCTCTTTGTGCACCTTCCGCAGAGTTTGCCCGTGATTGGGCTTGACTACGGGTGAACACCATTGTGACGCTTCTCTACTATCTAAGCAGATTTTATCTTGTTTATGATGATTTGTCTTTTTGTCTACACTAAGCAGAAAGGAAAACACGCATACATAAAACCATGATTATCTCTGTTAAGGATTAAATAGTGTGTCCTAAACTGGTTTAGTGCATTTTGATATTTTTTTTTGTGTTTGCAAGTCTTGAAGAACGTTTAAATGCATAATGTTGGCTCATATGACTCCCATAAACGGTCGTCCCTTCAATATACCATTTTCGGACCGATATACCAACCTCTCTATATACCCGCCCTTACGAGAGGGAGACTATAGGTACGTGAGAGCAGATGGTACATGGAACATAGGCGGTACGAAAGGGGGATTGTCCTATTAATGACACCTACCATAGAAGACTTATCCTCGCGTGCATGGGAATCACCCCAGCAACACTCGGTCAGCTTTCATCAGGATTTACGTCTAACAATAGTGAAAATCGAGGAATGGATGCAAAGCTAAGCCAAGGTGGTGATGAACCCACCGTTGGTCTTGCTCAAGGGCTATGGTTTTACGACCAGCTCCTTGGTTTAATTTATCATGTGAAGTGTGTGTGGTTCATTTTATGTGATAAAAATGAAACATGCAGTAAAAGAAAGAGACTTTCCCTATGCAAATCGGAAGACAGCAAGGAACACTACAAACCGGAAAATAAAAATTAAAAAATAGGAGCATGAGATTTCGAAATGAAAAACAATATTCAGGCGTAATGGAAACAAAAGTTTAAATGAACCGAATATAACGGGAAAAAGCAGGAGCACAACCCTTTTAAATTAATTCCGTTCGGTTACAATACATCTCCTGCATTTTCAGAGGCCAGGAGAGTTAGTCTGTCTCAGTTACAATCGAGATTAATATTGCTTCTATCCACATGCCCACGTTTGAAATGGATGGGCCAAAGTACTACCGCCGCTGGTGTCAACGAATCCTTGCTAGCTGCTGCTTATCCTGCATTCGAAGACACAAGAAAGATGTTAGTAGCACCTGTAATAAGAAGATAGAACTTTTGACTTTTAAAATCAATGAGAAATACATGCAAAGATGGATCGGATACGTGAATAAAACGACTCAGGCTTACCCAAGTAAACATTCGAAACTTAATGTAAGATAATATTTAAATCACGTGATTAAATGTAAAATGAACTAAAGCAGCAATTACACGATGATTTATATTCGATGAGCTAGATAAGCATAACAATACATGATATATATTTTCTGAAATCCATAATGTGAAATACCTAATAGCATACAGTATAACATGGACGTAAAAACATAAGATGTTTAAATGCTTGTTAATTTTGCAAGATACATTAAAAAGAATAGCATAGATTAAATTGATTAGGAACTTGCATGGGGTGCCCAAGCGGGCTGCCCCCGTTAAAACGCAGCTTCAGCGCCAATCCACTAAGGAAGGGCCCAAAATCTATCAGGTCATGTGTTGTCGTCGAATTAGTGGGATACAGTGATCCATCATCGGGTATGAAGGTTCGGCTTCACAGTTTGGCAGCACTTCATTGCTTTTACAAAATACTTCACGGTGTTTTTTACATTGCCTTGAGCTAGTTTTTATAGAGTAATTTTGCCTCTGAAACATTAATGTCAAACCCTAAGTTCGCAGGCACCACTGAGATTTGACCGTTGTCAGGTGATTTATGAGGCATGGCTCGCTCTGAGATCGTCGCTAGGAACTCCCATCAGTACTTACGAGGCATGGCCTCTGACCGAATTTGTTGCTAACACTGCTTGTCTCATTAATGTAGTTGGTGAAGTCCGCCGCTTGGTTAAGATCTGCTTTAGATTGCTTTAATGCTACCTTTGACTGATGACGTGTCGGTCTTGGAGCGGTTAAATGACAGCAAGGACAAAAATATGGCACGGGGGAGACCTGTCGTGATATCGTGACAGTCACGACCTCACGGCTGTCGCGATATCGCGATAGTCGGACCTCAAGGCTGTCGCGATATCGTGACAGCTGAACCCTACGGATGTCGCGATATCACGACTATCGCGATATCATGACAGTCGAACCTACGGCTGTCGCGATATCATGACTATCACGATGTCGCGACAGTTGGACCTCGTGGCTGTCGCGATATCGTGACAGTCGCGATATCGCGACAGTCACGATATCGTGACAGTGCGACCTCGCGACAGTCATGATATCACGACTGTCGCGATATCACGACGTTCAACCTTTGCAGCATTCGAAACAATTTTGCCCAAGGATTAAAACCAATTTTTGTCTAAGGCCCTCTTGCTTAAGTTTTGCTTAAGGCTTAAAGTTTACAAGGGGCTTGCTTTTGATTAAAGGCCCTAAAATGACCAACTTTGCTCTGCCATTTCCCGACCTTCCGAACTGCTTTGTGAGTGGTCAGGACCACTGTTTGACCTCTAAGGGCTGCCCTGAAAGCTGTGTATGCCAGTGAGATCAGTTTTTGTAGTCACTTAATAAAATTGGTGTCGTTTTGGTGTCTACACATCCTCCATTGGTTTTTGGGATCAAACACTTTATCTTTTGTCATAGGTGCTACTAATGATTTGTTGTTTCTTTGAATGTAGGAGTAGTAAGGATTAAGGATTCATCAACAGCAGCGACGACAACACTTTGGCCCGTCCACTTTTCATGTGGGCATGCGAAAGGAGGAACACTAAGTCATGATTGTAACCAAAACCCATTTAACGCTCATAGCCCCTGAAAAGGGAGGATACATATTTGTAACCGATATTGAGAGAGTGTAAATAAAAAGGGCTGTGCTTTCTATACTTCTTTTTATCTCATCTCATTTCATCTCTTTTCCTTCATTTCATGCATTTCACTTTATAGGACTTAAGCGTTAAATTTGGTTTTGAATGCATCACATTAGTTTTCCTTTTCGCTTATGTAAACTCATGCTTTCAGTGGCGATCACAGTGGAAATCTGTCCCCTACTTTTTTGAGATCAAGAAACTGATCAAAAAACTTGTTTTTCTTGCTTATAGGTACCATTTTTTGAACTTTGACTGTTGTTCGTTCCAGCCTGTGGTGAATACAGGACTGTAATTCGTCTTGCCCAGGGATGAATTTGATTTCATATCAACCTGGGATGAATTATGTTCTGGTATTCGTCTCACCCAGAGACAAATTTTTGTCTAAGCAGTTTCAGAGCCAAGGGTCAGAAGCAGCAGGTCTGGGTAGAAAAGAGGTAAGTGTCCTAAACTATTCCTATCATTTTCTATTTTCTTGTTTCTATTTTCTATCAATTTTATCTTCTTAGGGGAAGTGGTTGTTGCTTGTTTCATTTTTAATTAAAAAGAACCACACACACATCACGTGACATTTTTAAACCAAGGAGCTGGTCATAAAACCCCAGCCCTTGATCAAGACAAACGGTGGATTTCATCACCACCTTGGCTTGATTTTTGCATCCATTTACCCCGATTGTCATTGTTGCTCGACGTAAATCCTGACAAAAGATGACCGAGTGTCGTTGGGGTGATTCCCAACATGCGAGGATAAGTCTTCTATGGTAGGTGTCATAAATAGGACAATCCCCCTTTCATACCGCCTACGTACCATGTACCATTTGCTCTCACGTACCTATAGTTTCCCTCTCGTAAGGGCGGGTATATAGAGAGGTTGGTATATCGGCCTGGAAATGGTATATCAAAGGGGCAACCATTTATGGGAGTCATATGAGCCTTCATTATGCATTTAAATGTTCTTTACAAAAACCTTCAAAAACAAAACAAAAATCATCAAAAACACACTAAAACCAATCTAGGACACACCATTAATATTTAAACGAGATAATCATTGCTTTGTGTGTGTGTGATTTTTTCTTCTTAGTGTAACAAAAAAAAAATCAAAAAAATCATAAACAAAAGATAAAAATCTACGCATTTTGTAGAAAGGTACCACCATGGTATTCACTCACAGCCAAGCCCAATCACGGGCAAAAGCTACAGAGAGTGTACATGGGGTGACAAGTCACCTCTGGTACAGCCCCAAGGATTTGGTCATACCACCTTAGCGGCCTAACACACAAGGCAGTCCCCTTTGTGCCCTGACAGAATTGGACTATAGGGGAACCCCTTCTAGGGGCACCCCTTGCCAGCATAGCACATAGCACACACCCTTGCAGGAGGGGTACATCCGTAAGAGGTCTCCCTTAGACACTCACTATGAGTGGCCATCGCACGATGAAGCGCTAGAATGGTAGGGGGTCCATAAGGAGGGGCCACATGATTATGCCATCCCTCTTGTACCCCTCATTACTGTTAGCAACAACCAGCCAAGTCTAGAGCACAAGGCTCTTCATGCGGGGTGAGCCAACTCTGCCTGTCCCATTTTCACTTATGAAAGAGAGCACGAGGAAGACCCCCACCTTCCTCAAAAGTAATATACAGTGTGGGAGCAATGCGCTTCCGCACCTGCTAGCTATCAGGATCACCTACTGAGGCCAAAACCTTGAGGAAATACTGCTACCATCAATAGAGGGAGGTGGCCTATAGAGATCTAGGATCACCATGACCGAGGTAGATATGTAGGAGAGGCATATAACCCTTCTAGACATGAGACATCAGAACAAATTGTCTTAGCATTTGCCAAACATGTCGCCCGCCAAGCACAACTCACGTAACTTGAGCTAGAGCGACATCAGTTAGATCAACTGTATCTTCTAAAAAAAGAGTGCATTCAATGCTAGAAGGATGAGTTGTTCCAACACACTATGCGAGCGAAGACTCCAACCCCTCGCATGCATAAGACAGAACATTATGAGAGGCACAACCCCTGGGTGCGAGATAGGTCTCTGTGACCTTATCAAGCGCTGCCCCCAATGCCTCCTAGACCTGAGCGAGAGGCCACTCCTAGAACCAATGACGAGCACCTTCCTTAGACACCCACCCAGGTTTATTGGCCACCCTTAGAAATTCCTCAAGAAGCCTCTGAGGAATCTGAGCGAGAAGAAAAGCGGGATGAAATGCCATACCAAGGCATGGGGGGTGTTATCCGACCACCCTTCCCAAGGCCCCAAGTTCCCTACAACCTACAATAGGGACAAAACAAAGAGGAGGAGCTCAAATCCCCTGATACATGCAAAGCTCTAGAGCACTTAGAGTCGATAAAGACCAAGATTTCGGGGCCCCAAAATCCCAACTTACATAAGGCTCCTTTCGAAGGGGATCATCCTTTGATCATAGCGCTACCCAATGATGGAGTCTTCCATGCCTCAAAATCACCAAATTCTGATGAGCTTGACTCACTAGCTGAAGATGAGGATGAAACAGAGATGGCCAACATCAATCACATGTGACAACATCCACACCCCATGGATACTGATGATGCACTTCAACAATTAAACATAAGGCCAGGGCATGAGTGGCGCATTAACCCAACGCAGTGGGATCAAATGTTGAATCTGCAACTTTGGGTATACAGAGATCAACTTCTTCCTAGAGACCCCATAGTAATAACAGTGCCGAGGGCAGATCAATCAAAGCACTACATAATAGTTGCATTAACCATCACATCCATATATCGCACATTTGTTGATCATAGAAGTCAAAGGCACCATGGACTGTCATTACTTGGCAAGCATACCATTTTTCACATTTTTCATTTTGCAAACAATACAGCAACAATAAACATCATTCACCATTTCGCCATATCATAGTCAGTTGTTGTCTACATGTATCGAAAGTTTTCATCATTTAGCTGTCTTTAGATTTCTAGCCAAGAGTTGTACAAAGTCAAACCGATGTTACAACGGTAGAATTTTACTTGAAATACACCTTGTTACGTAGCATCCCATCACAAGTTAAAGCACATAAAACAACTCCCAAGTTGTGTAAACGAAAGATGAAACCTGTAAAGCAATTCAGGATACTAAACAGTGAAAAAGTTATTTTGCTCATCCCCCTGTGCGAATGACCCCAAGAATGCTGAGAGTTGGCAAAAGGACAAGCATCTTCCCTACCCAATTCCCCAAGAATCTCAAGTTCTCAAAAAGTTGCAAAACATCAAAAAATTGCAAACGTCAATACTCCAAAACATTGACATCAAATCCCACAAAGTGCATACATCCAAAAGCACAAGCAATAGTGATTCTCATCACTTCAAAATTCAAAATCCCTTGCTCAAAAGAAAGAGAAAAACAAAAATAAATAGTGATTTTCATCACTATAACCGAGCAAGTATCCCAATACAAATGAAGAAAATAAGGGAGTCAAACTTGAATCCCTATACCTCTCAGCATTCAGAAGGTCATGAGGCAAACCTCAGTATCAGTTTGGTGGATAGCCTATCGGTCACTGGCGGCAAACCTCCTACATGATGATATATCTATCACATTCACTTGTGTGTAGATTAATGTTTGCATGTGGATGAGCTAGCTTATGGTATCCTAGATCGTAAAACAGATTAATATGACTAAATACAATAAAGGAGTTAGTGGAGCTAATTAGGTGATCCTCAGTATAGGTTTGGTTGAAAGCCTATCTGGAACTGGCGGTATCCTGACAAATACCACATAAACAAACTCAATTGCACACACAAGGATGTGAAATAACTTGGTCAAACACAAGTCTGATTCATACCTTGTTCAAACATCTTATAAGACAACAGTATAGTCTTGGCTAGTTAGTTAAAACATCTGAGTCTCAGAAAAACATTAGCTACAGTCCACGCCAACCGTTCCATTATCATTAGAAAATGCAAAAAAAAAAGAAACAACACAAATACACAAAATTCATTTACAACAGCAACCGCCCTATACACAAAGCCATAAGTCCTATACATTCTATGGTGCCAACGCCAAGTTATCAACAAATCATTTCATCCATTCCACTTCATATCATATAAATCAAACAACATGTACATTTATTATACCATATGCATCCATAAAAGCAAATTAAAACATGCATTCATCAACATCAAACACTTGCATAAAATCAAAAACAACACAAAGTGTGTAAACACAAATAAAGCATCTATATATATATCATCAAAAATGCTTGCAGGCTACAATAACTGGTCCTTTGACCCCGTAATCATAAAAACAAACTTTAAAAACCCCCATGCCTAGGGCGTTAGCCACCATGATCACGCAGGATCGGTGTGATGGGAACTACCCCCCGTGGTGTGGGTCCTATGTGATCCCTCAGGGTGGCTACTTCTAGCCCCTGCATCACGCCTGCTAGCCCCTCCCTCATCCAGTAACCTATGTCGAGAGGATGCTAACTGCTCAGCATCACTCCCTCTCGAGCGATGCGACAATCCACCTAGTGAATAGGTCAGAACCGGCCCACCAAGGCGTTCAACCTCCTCCTCCAGATCCAACCATTGTCGCAACAAGTCCCTCTCCCGCTGATGGTATGTCGCCAACTACTCTCGTAGGCAGTCCACCTCCCGCACAGCCTCTGCATCCCCATCTCATTGATGCAATGTAGCCAGTGCGTCATCTCGCTATGCCAACTAAGCATGCAAGCGATCCATCTTGGATTGATGCTCCTGATCCTGTCTTCGTAGTAGCTCCATCAACCGTGCCACCTCCATGTGCAATCTCACATCTGTATCCCCCAGATCTGCCTAATGCATCGGTCTCTCCAAGACCCCAGCCTACTCAGGGTCCCACTACTCTGGAGCATCCTGCATCGTCGGTTGCTTCGCTACCCCAAAGTCCTCACCCACATCATCCACCTCCACCATGTCTGCATCCTCTAAAGGAGCCCCCCACCCCTCTCCTAGTGCCTCGACACCCCCGTCAACGTTTGCTACCACCTCATCTCCTCCTAGCGGCCCCTCTCCTCGCCATTGCCACAGTGTCCACCACTGCTCATACTCAGCTATCACCTTGATGTTATCCACGTTCGGGATGTCAATAGTTGTGTTTGACTCCTCCCCCAGTGGTGCGATGATGGGCCACGCAAGGTCCCTCTCATCACTCTAATGTCAATAGACTAAGGGCTCCCCAGGAAACCCCTGGCACACCCCAAATTGTCGTGTGACCCAGGCATAAGGGAAGTACTCCTACCCAGTGCCATGTCGCCCAATTAGCCATCGACCCCTATGAACCAGTCAGAGCCACTCCCCAGCCTCAAGCCACGCAGAGTCAGAGCCACTCCCGATATGGTCTCCAAACCACATCTTCTGGAGTCAACTACGCAAAGGTCTCAATGTAGTGACCAACGTCACCTGCCCATCGTCAGCTATGCCCCCTCTCATCGGATCTATACCACAACATTGCATACCCTATGTCCCTATCAACCAGGTCCACCCGAGTTGCTGACGGTAACCCTAGCGACCGATCCACCGCTATGTGCTGCCATGCCCAGCTCTGTAGTAGGTACCTATAGACAATCCCCTATTGCCTCCAGTAGTAGACCTCGTACAACTCATCATAGAGCTATGCAAGTAGTGTATGGCCCCACCAGTTGGAGAACCACCTCCAGCAAGTTCTAAGGGAACCTCGTGCCTGAGGAGTCGGGTAGGAGCGTACTAGAAATGAGACTCATCAAGAATGTGGGTCTCACTCCCAACATGCCTTGCTCATACCACCATCGAACCAAAATGCCACCCATCTAACAGTCATTCTCTGTCCTCTCCATCGGGTCCTCCACACCCACCTCCTCCCCGTGTCCGAAGCAGCGTGTCAGAAGTTCGTCTATCAGAATTCAAAGAATCTGATAGATGTCCTCTAATGTGACCATCATCTCCCATGTCAAGAGATGGAAAGTATTAGTCCTCACATCCCACAAGCTTACTAATGTCGTCAGGTAAGCCTGATCACCCACCACCGGCCCCAACCGAGCCACGTGCTTGAGCCCAAAGGCATCAAGCCATGCCCAGTCCTCCGCTGTCAAAGCCTCTCGAGTGTCTAAAAACACCATGGGCATGCGATACCGGCTCTTCACCACCTACAAATCACAAAAAACACAAAAACATCAAAAACAGGCACGAAAAGCAAAATATACAGCAATGTACAGCTAAGCAAAAATGGTTTAAAAGCAAAATCATCCAACAAAAACATTTGTCAGTACTTATAGTTTTCTAAATTGTACAATTTTCTAACTGATAAAAACAATAAAAAAAAAAACAAAACAATAAAAATAGTTTTTTTAAGACTGACAAAAACAATTAAGAACAATAAAAACAATTTTTTTTTAATTATGACAAAAACAATCAAAAACAAAAAAAAAAAACACAAAACAATAAAAACTATTTTTTTTAAGACTGACAAAAACAACTAAAAACAATGAAAACTATTTTTTTAAGACTGACAAAAACAACTAAAAACAATCAAAACAATTTTTTTAAGACTGACAAAAACAACTAAAAACAATGAAAACAGTTTTTTTAAGACTGACAAAAACAATTAAAAACAACAAAAACAGTTTTTTTTTTTAAATGACAAAATAATTAAAAACAATTTTAACCTAGGGTTTATATCCTTGTTAAAATGGCACAAAAATTAAAAACAAAAAATCACAACAGTCTTCTAACCTAGGGTTTCAATCCAAGTTTAATCTGGTTTACCCCATGGTTTAACTTAAGGTTTTAATCTGAGTTTAATCTGGTTTACCCCATGGTTTAACTTAAGGTTAATCTAGGTTTAAACTTGTTTACCATATGATTTACCCTAAGGTTCCAATGTATTTCCAACATGGTTTACAAACAAAGTCATTCTAGGGTTTCATTTTTAATTAATAAAAAACACAAAAACAAGCATGACAATTTTACACGGTACAATAAAACAAAAACAAACAATAACAAGAGGAAGTGCACTCACCGACCTCGCTTTGGCTCCTCTACTGGATGACCCGGTACGTGCGCTCATGGTTGCTGCAAGAAATTTGACAGCGCTTCGCTTCGCAGAATCTTTCTCCTCCTCCTCAGAGCTCCAAACGCCAAAAAAATCAAATGCAAATGAGCCCAAACCCTAGTTTTTGCCCTTAAATAGAATTTTGGCCTGAATTCATTCTTGCTTGGGATGAGCGCTCTAGTTAGAGCTTGTCCCACCCTAGGATGAATTATAAACAGGTATTCGTCCCACCCTGGGACGAATACAGAGCAAGAAAATCAAAAAACAGCAAATTTAGCAAGAAATACACCCAAAAAATGCAATAAAGTTGCCGAAGGAGAGTGCCTCTGCACTTGAAATTCTGGGCATACAAAACTGATGTCGGGGTCACAAATTGTTGATATCCTACTCCCTAAGAAGGATTCCATAGCCGGACTACTCCTCGGGAGGATGGATTTTCGCCAATTTCACCCCCAAAACGCGTCATAAAAAGGTCAAAAACCAACCAAAAATAGCAATAAAAGTATCGAACAAAGGCGCATCCGTGCCTGACATTCTTGGCATACAAAACTAATGTTGGGATCACAAATTTTCACTATCCTACTCCCCAAGAAGGCTACCATAGCCGGACCGCTCCATGGGAGGACGAATTTTCACCAATTTCATCTCCAAACAACATCGCCAAAAGGGTTAGCGCCCACCAAAAACAGGTCCAAATGTTGGGAAATTGCATAAGCATTAAAAGAAAAACATCTGAAGGCACCCTCACCTAATTCATCTTGGGTTAAGAAACTCGTCGCTTTTCTCATGGCAGTCATTCCCTCATCGATTCGTCGTTTGAGGGGTAGTCACACTTAGTCACCAATCAACAATTACACACCCAATCAAGGAAATGACATGCATTCAAAGAATCATTGACAAAGACTATCACGCTCCTGCTTGGGGTAGTAAACAAGCAATAATCACAAGCTGATCAAATGCTTAGCATTCATGAATCATGAACACAAGGTTCCCACAACAAAAGGTTGCGCCCTTTGCCTATTCATGACTGATCAATGTCCAAGCTCAAGTCACACCTCACCAAAATAGGTTAATACTTGAAATCAAATTCCTTAGCTTGTCAGAAGCAAGGATTCAAGAATGCATGCCCTTTCCATGCTTGGGGCATCAAGAGCTGGTTAGGTTACTAAGAAACCCTAATCATTAGTGCTTTGGTTATCTATTTTTGCTCAGCACAACGTCACCCGTAGCGCTTTCCAAAAAGGGGCATTTGTAGACACCAAAATAGCACCAATCCAATTATGTGATTGTAAACACTGATCGCTTTGACACACACAGCCCCCAAGGCAGCCCTCAGAGGTTAAACAGTGGTCCTAACCACTCACACTGTAGTTTTGAAAGGTCAGAAAGCAATTTGGCACCTTCAGGCACTCTACTCAGAATCTGTCCCACCCTGGGATGAATTCAGAATGGAATTCATGCCATCCAGGGACGAATTCCAATTCATTTCTGGGTAGGATGAATTCGAGGTTCAACGGGCAAAAAGAAAAATATTGACAAGTGGTGGTCAAGGACAGTCCATTAATGCCTCATGCCTTGCATGCACGTGTAGGTGAGCAAGATGAGCATTAAGGACTGTTGCAGGGGTAGTCATGGAAGCCCAAATCAGGGAGGACTCTCCTCCCTCATGGGAAGGCATGACTACCATGTGGCGCCCATGCATGCCCATCCAAAGAGACCCCTTGGGTCTATAAAATGGTGAGCTTTCTCACCCAAAAAAGCGGACAAGTGGAAAAGCATTTTGAGCAACGAAGTGCTGTCGAGTTATCGCCATACATCACCTTTGATTCACGCATTTCACATCCTTGATCTCTTTTGCAAGAGGTCGTTAGGTGGCTATTGGGAGCGTGAATCCGGATTCCAAAACCTAAAATTTGACCACATTGCCCCACCAATTTTCCGACAACACTCAATAACAATTTTTGGGCCAATTCCAAGTGGATTGGTGCCGAAACAGAGACCCAAACGGTGGGCGCTTTGCTTACGGATGCGCCCTGCATTGCTGCAGGTCTATTCGGCTCACCCCGAGATGAATTCAGATATGTGGCATATTTACTTACTGTTATTTTTGCATTTGTTTTTATGCTGCTTAAATAGGTTATGTTTCAAGTTTCATTGTGTTTAGAGCATTTTTGACCATTTTGTTATCATTTCTTGCTTTCACTAACCTATAGGTGGCACCATCCAAATCTGGGTGATAGGGGCAAAATTGGAAGAATACGACCTTCAGGGTCTTCCCAAAATGCCCCCATTTGCCTAAAACCTAACCTTGCAGGTCACCTGGAGTCCCTCAAATAGGACATTTTGAGCCATCAACCATTTACTTGCAGTTTTTTCTCGCTCACCCTGGGACGAATTGCAGGTTCATCTGGCTCACCTCGGGATGAATTGTAGGTTTGTCTGGCTCACCCCGAGATGAATAGAAATTCATGGCGAGTTTCTCGACTGTTCCAATGGTAGTCGCCCTCTGGTAATGTTCCCTAGTTTCTGTCAAATTTGCAGGTTATTTGGAATCAGCTTGTTTATCGATTTAGTTAATATTATGAATCCATCCTCCATTGGTTTTTGGGATCAAACACTTTATCTTTTGTCACAGGTGTTACTAACAATTTTTTGTTTCTTTGAACGCAGGAGGAGCAGCAAGGATTAAGGATTCATCAACACCAGCGGCGACAACACTTTGGCCCGCCCACATTGTATGTGGGCATGCGAAAGGAGGAACACTAAGTCATGATTGTAACCAAAACCCATTTAACGCTCCTAGCCCCTGAAAATGGAGGAGACATCTTTGTAACCGATATTGAGAGAGTATAAATAAAAAGGGCTGTGTTTTCTATACTTCTTTTTATCTCATCTCATTTCGTCTCTTTTCCTTCATTTCATGCATTTCACTTTATAGGACTTAAGTGTTAATTTTGGTTTTGAATGCATCGCATTAGTTTTCCTTTCTGCTTTCGGAATCTCATGCTTTCAGTACCTCATCAGGCCATGTTGTCGAGACTCATTTGTTAAATTCACCTCTAATATCACTTAAGAGGGGGATTTCCTTTTTTTTCAATGACATACCTCTTCCTTTTTGAAAGATGGTTTTTTTAATGTGGTCTTTTCACCATCTCTCATTTATGTAATAACATAACACATGAGTACCTCATCAAGCCCAATTGCCAGAACTCCTTTTTTTAGGATAATCTTTGCCATACGAAGACATACCTCTTCTTTTTTATTTTTTGATAGATGGTTTTTCCCATAGGGTTTTACCATATATTAAAAAATAATAATTGTATATGAGCACCTCATCAGGCCCTATTTTCGGGATCATTTATTAAATTCACCCCTAGTATCAATTAAGGGGGAGATTTCCTTTTTGTTCAATGAGGACAATCTTCGCCATTCAAAGACATACCTTTTATTCTTTCTTTTTTGATAGATGGTTTTTTCCCATGGGATTTTACCATATCCTCAAAAAGAAATATTATACATGAGTACCTCATCAGGCTGTCGGGACTCATTTGTTGAATTCGCCCCTAGTATCACCTAAGGGGAGTGTTAGAATAAATAATTATTCTCTTAAGTTATACTAGGACATAATTACTTTATTTACCACTCTTAAATGAGTTAGATGAACTCGTAGTTTATCCTAGTTCATATTTTATGAGTTGTAATCCAATGACTCTCAATGATCAACTTTTCTATTTATACAAAGTTGATCCATGAAGTAAATCAATCAAGTATTTTACTTTTTTAACACTTTCATGGTTTGGGGAATGAAAATTCTTATTAAAGTATGTACAAAATATTTGGTATTTAGTCGTCTATTAATTCATATCTTATAGGTTGATCTGCTTCTCTATTGTCCTTTTTTTTGTGAGATTATTGAATGGAAGGATTTCCCACATCAAGTAAATACAATTTATATTGCACGTGCTTGTGGTCAAGGGAGTATTTTTCATCACAATTGTAGCATAGAATTTGTACCGTTTATGCCTCAATTTATTCTTTGTTCAAATGTTTGATTAGGGATAGTTTGTTGGTAGGATTTGATTCTAGGGAAGATGGAATTGGGGATTGAGTTTGAGAGAGTTTTAGCTATGAATTTATGATCAATCAATATGGCCAAACCTACTACTTGCATCATGGTTTTTGGTTTAAATATTATTACCTCAACTTGAATATCTTCTTTTAACTCACTAATGAAAAAACTTTGGAATAATTCATCACTCAATCCTCTAGTGTGGTTTGTCAAATTTTCAAACTACATTTGATAGTCTTGGATTGTTGTGATCTGCTTTAACTTGGTGAGGGTACCTGTGAAATCCTCATACTTAGTGGGTCTAAAATGAATGAGTATGTGAGTCTCAAATTTAGACCAAAAGAAATCTAGATGCATATTCATCAATCCTTGATACATTGAAGCATGTCAGACTCAAAATTGAAGGATGTTATGATAAGACTTTGATTTTAGGGAATATCATAAAGAGCAAAATAATGGTTTGTTCGATATATCTAACTGGTGGGGTCCTCTCCATCAAATTTTGGGAAATCTAGCTTAGTGTATATATATATATATATATATTATTGTTGAGCAAGGTACTATAGGATCCACCCTTTGAACTACCTATCTTTATTTTTAATCCCTTGTTGCCTAATTGGTCATATTTATGATTAAAACCCAATAAACAACTCTTAAAGTCATTTAGTTTCTTAGAGTAGCTTCTCCTAATTTTCTTACTATTGTATCATGTAACTCGCTTGGTTATCTAATTCCTCTATTGGATGCCTCCAATTGTTCTATTTGATACCTCTAGTAGCACTAACCATTTTTAGATACCCTAGAGCTCTCAAAAAAGCTTATGGGTATTATATAGCAAAAAACGATTAGCTCAAAGAGAATCAAAATGGACTACATCACAAAATGATGAATTTTGGTCACTAAAAAAAAGTTTACGGGAGCTATATATCAAAACAGTCAACTTGAGGAAACAATCATAAAGGACTATACCACAAAATGGTAATTTTTTGACCTCCAGACTTTTGGTCGACTTACCAAATGTTCTACAAACAAACAAGGGTTTTTTTTGCGTACTAGTGTTCAAATGGCCAAATAGGGTGTTTTATGGATTAACGGACTAGCAACTAACAACCACCTACATTACCTATTGTCAATTGATTGCTCTAATTTAATTTCTAACTATATATTCTTTGTATTGTCTCACCGAATAATTTAAGCACCATTAAACTCTTATGGTTATAATATCTTCTATAACATGCTAAAATTTAATATATTTATATGGAAAACATTCCAATTCCACCCTTACTTTTATATAAACTCTTGATCAACCCTTACCTTAATCCTGAAAGATGAATTTATATGCAAATAAAGAACCTAAACTAATAACTCTTAATTAGAAAACAAATATATGAATATTGGTTTCATAACAACCTTTACGCATTAAGTGTTCAATTACATAATGACGTTCGCATAAAATCCTAACAAAAGCAGATCGATAAGTTTCGATAACGATGTTAACATAAAATCCTCACCAGAGCAGATCGATAGCTATGATCGATAAGTTTCCATAATGACGTTAACATAAAATCCTAAAACCGCTAGACTGCGTATTAATATTTCACATAAGAGTAAAACCGCTAGACGGCGTATTAATGTTCCACATAAGAGTAAAACCGCTAGACGGGCGAATGGCATTTGGTGTAATGGCAATTACTTAATAAAAAACCGCTAGAAGACACATTTTCTTTTTCATTATAGAATTACTTTAATAAAAGCTATTCGATAACATACTTGGAAATTCTAAAATATTTGACACAATATTTTATTAGATAAGGCACAAAAGCAGATCGATAGATATATTCCATATAAGAGTCAAACAACTCAACGACGTATTAATAAGGACACACTTTCTTTTTCGTCATAGAATTACTCCAATAAAAACTATTCGATAACATACTTGCAAATTCTAAAATATTTGACACAATATTTTATTAAATATTTACAATTTCGAATAAAATTAATTATAGTTAAACAGAACCAAAACAAATCTCTCGAGTATTTCGTTTAATATGGATATTTCTGCTGGTTGATTAAACAAATTGAATGTTCTGTTTCTTAACGCTGTTGGAAACGTTTTCTTAAGTTACAGGCTTACAACATAGCTTCATAGAAGTCGTTTGGCCGGATGGAACGCTATCAAACATATCTCCGGCCACATAGGTAACACCTGAAAACAAAGAGTCCCAAAACAAAAGGTCAACCACGGATTTAAAAAAAAAAAAATCACAAAGGTCCGACGTGCTTTTAATTAAAAATCAAAAACACTTTTCAAAGAGACCCCATTCTTCAGGCCACCCACCTGGATAGTCCGGGGCATCAGCCACAACCTGGCCAATATTAAGATACAAATAAAATTAGCTCTAACATTATTTTAGACCATAGATTTTTTTTTAGTGTAATTTAAAGAGTAGAAATTCCCATCCTGATTATAATTTTTATTAATATCTAATCTTCTCAAATACGCACCCTTACGAGAGGGAAACTATAAGTATTGAGTTGAATTTGTATGTGGAACATAGGTTTTTGATGAGATCTCTATCATATAGATCTTGATAATAGATTTTCTTAAAAATCTGTCCTTACTAGAGGGAAACTGTAAGTTGTTGAGAAGTCTAGTATTTTGATATAGGATATAGAAATTTAAAGTACCTTATTTTAAACAAAAAATTAGACTTTATAACAACCTGCCCTTACTTGAGGGAAACTGTAAGTTGTTGTAAGAAGTCTAATTGATTTTAAGAAATAAAATTACCCCCTTTTTTATTAATGAATATGAATTTGAAAGGATATAAACCCTTAAACTTGAATTTTCATATAAAAGGTGGATTATAAAAGCATTAAAATAAAATATTTGAATGTAGAGATTTATTTGAAATTGAATTAATGCCGAGTTTAAAAGCATATAAATAAAATTTTTATATGACTTATGTTCTTAACTTGATTAATTCTCAAAAAATAACATAATATGAATTTTGGAAGGTTATAAAGCTTAAACTTGAATTTTCATATAAAAATGTGGAATATAAAAGCATTAAAATAAAAGCTTTATATGACTTATGTTCTAAATTTGATTAATACACAATAACATGCATTAAATAAAAGCTTAAAAAAGACTTAGATTCTTTAAAAAATAAGAATGAAGTAATAACCCAAAGCAAAACAAACCCCCGCCCTTGTAGGTTTTAAAAAATTCTTTAAATAAAAGCGCCTTAAAACCCCCCAAAAGAATTATATTTATGATTTTACAAATAACACTATTTTCTTATTGGTCAAATAAGGCACTATTAATAAAATAAAGGAGAAAAAGTTTAAGGATTAGAGAGCAGATCTATTCAGACCGATTTTAATAAAAACTAGTGAATAGAAGATAACAAAAATCTAATTTAAAAGCTTGTAAAACCTAAAATGGGAGAGGTAAAATTCAAGAAAATAGATGACATTCTTCGAATAGGGAAGCATTGTTGCACTTTGAAGGAGCACGACTTCTCTGCACATATGAATTAATTATTAAAAATAAATAAAAGTTATACCTGAAGGGACCTCGTAACTAGGAAGTATAAGAAATATATCGAAGACTTTGATAGATAATGCCATGGAGGATAGGCGTCGATGAGAGAGGTTTCTATGAGAGAGACATAGTAGGAGGCTTCGGGTTTGGGATACGTCGAAGGAGCACCAACGGTGGACATCAAAGAATAAGCAATGGAAATGCTTCTTATATCCTCCAAAGGACGTAGAGAATAGAGGTCAATAAATACCTACAAAATAAAAATTAATATGTAATATCTAAAGAAGATAATACAAAAGCTTCCCACGAAAGGTGCAAATTCTCTGCAAAGAAGATATATTTGTTTATTTAAATGCAGAGTACAACAGTGATATGAAATAATGCATAGAAGATATAGTATCCAAGATGGAAGGTGCCAAAGGCTCTGCAAAAATAAATAACAATCAAATACAGAGATAATATTGAGAAAAAATAATCTCTTAGTGAATATAAATAGGTTTTGGCAAAAGAGAGGGATCATATAATCGGAGAAGCATATACAAAGAACTGAAGTTGATTCGAGTTCAAAGATGCTTCGCCAAAAATGATTCCAACAAAATATTTTAAAAAAAACACCTTTGTTGGGTGATGAAAAAGAAAACATCGAGCACCAATGTAAACATTAGAAAGGTGAAGTAAAAAAATTTGCCACACGTAAGAGAAGACCAAATGCTTTTGATGTGAATGGTGTTATCATATACACGAAGATCCACTAAGATATACAAATAAATCACAATGAAAAAAACATAAGGAGATTTTATTAGTAATAGATAATAAAATCAAAATATTTAATGCACTAAGGAGGGATCTGTGAATCTATTGTGTCCATGAAAAAAAAAAGGTTCCCATGACACACTTTGTTTACGCAGCGATGGCAGAAACAACTAGGGAAAAAGCGCAACCGAAATGGAGGGAAGCAGGTAATGGAGTTTTCTTTTCCAAGGAGAACAATAAGGAGGTAGAAAAAAAATGCCTATATTGATGAAGCAAGGAGGCCCAATTTTTTTTTATTCTTTATATATTTTTATAAAATAAAGGAGATACTGTAAATGAAATGACACATCATTAAACTATATTGGATAGTGCCATAAACAATGAATTTTCTCAAAAAAAATCTAGAAAAAATAATTACAATCGAAATTATAAAATCTCCTCGATAAAAGAAAAGATAAGAGAGATTGAACCATTTTGTGAAACTTCCTTCAATAGAGAATGCTATTAGAATCTATCCCGCTCTGATACCATGTTAGAATTTCCCAGGAGTAGAAATACAAAACATCACAAGATTTGAGAAGACAAATAGAACTGATTGATTATTCCATGGATCAACTTTGTATAAATAACAAAGTTGATCATTGAGAGCTATTGGATTACAACAACTCATCAAATATGATCTAGACTATAACTGAGAGTTTACTTGACTCATGAAGGAGTGGAAACTCAAGTAAGTCTATCCTAGTAGAGTTTAAGAAAATAATTACGTATTATAACAAAAAATATATATATTATTAAAACTTAAAACAATAAAATATTATTAAAACTTATTTAACAATATATTCTTCAAAACATGAGATTCTGAAAGATGTAAAAGGAAACACTAATGCGATGTATTCGAAACCAACTACAACGCTTTAAGTCCTATAACAAAAACTTAGAGAATAAAGTTAGTAATAACTTTACTAAATAATGCTTCATAATTAGAGGTTCATCTCTTATAAAGCTTGCCTCGTAGATTTTGGTTATTTAGAGTTGCTTTTTGAATTCATAATCCTCTGCTTACTTTAGGTTGGCATACTTTATCCCAACTTACTAGAGTCCATCCTAGGTTATGCATAGTGGTGAATATTCACAAATTGAGCAAAAATTGGGATCTATAAAATTGGAAATTGGCCAATATGAGGATCCTCGACGTCGGCCCATTCACCTAAAATTTTTGAGACCAATATTTTCTTAGGATCAATTTGCCACAATATATAACCACACATAGGCATATTTGTACTCTTTGGAAAGATCTTTTTGATATTGATCTAATTATGTTGATTGTACAAAGTTATATTATGATTTAATAAATAAAAAAGTGCCCCAAATATGACCTTACGTTTTAGAGATTCAAATACCCCTGAATTTTGGTGTGAAGATGATTGATTTCATTTGCTTAGGATTTTCCTTGATTTCGATTAGGATTCACTATTTGTTTACAAATACATTTCGGGTCCAAGCCCTTATTCGTAATCCTGAGTCCATTACTTATCCATACTTGGACCATCCCAAAGGAAATTTTGCATGAGCATGTACAAATCACTTAGGATTCCACTCAAAGTTGTAAAGATAGAGAACTTGTAAACTTGCATTTCTTGAATCACTAATTGAAGAAGAGTCACTCTCCCTATAAAATAAACCTAACAATACATCCAATGATTTACCTTCCCACCAATATTTTCTATTTTGTTATCTTTAGCTTCTTATAATGAAGTGGAATCCCTAGGTAGTCCAAAAATAGGGAGCCTTGAGAGAAACCTAAGATGTTTAGAATTTGATCTTGGATCCCCCTTAAAGTATTAAATAACACTACCTTTAACATGAATGCATTCACTTCCTCGCTTGTGGATTCCAATTCTATTGAGGAATTTGAGGTTGTAGACACTAATTGTAGATCCATTATCAATAAGTAATCTTTTGATGAAACTATCGCCAAAAGAAGTTGATGAAAATATCCCCATTGAGACCCATTGAGCATCAACTTCCATATAACTAGAACCCCTAAAAATTCTATTTACAATTTTACACATAAGATCCAATGATATTTTTATCTAGAAAAAAATATTGTTTGGTTTTTTTCTAATAGTCTTTTAAAAACAAATTGATGGATTCTACATTTTAAAATCCTAATATTTCATGATCAGATAATCATTGGTTACCTTCAGACCAATAAGATTCATTGGCCTCACCAATCCCCCAATGATCAGTTTGTCTCCTTATTTGATTTTCTACCCACTCCTTGAGAGTTGGTATTCTTTCATCTCTTCTCCATATGACTTATTTTATTATTATTTTTTTTAGCGAAAAATCCCTTTTGGGGCCACCTTAGTCTGAGAGACCATGAACAAGGGATTCTACACCGTCAAAGTCACCCGGGAGTCACACCCGAACCTGCCCGCACCAACATTATCAATTGGATTTTATGTACCCAATTCAAATTTTTGGTAGGGTGGAGATTCGAACCTTGGACCTCCCTTCGAGGATTACCCTATCCTCTCTAATTCACCTACGAATCCTGGGTCTCTCCATATGACTTATCCTTAGAGTTGGAATTTCTCTATTATTTTATGCTATATCCATGATGACATAATTTATTATCAGCTACTCTTGGTTATGCACTATCAATACCCCTACAATATTTGATTGTGATAACTCATCACAATATATTACCTACTCTAGGTTAGGAACTAAAAGAGGAGCTTGAACATGGCTTTTATTATTTTTATTATTCCTCTTCACTCCTTCCATGAATTGTTCTTTTTCCTAGTCCACTAGTGTCATGAAGATATCATACCTATTTGAGATCTTGATTTGGTTTGCTCTTTGCCATCCTTTTTTATTTTTTCTTCTCCTTCTTTTGAGCTATTAAAATCATCTTCATGTGCTTCTCCACCCTAAAAAAATATTTGTTATTTCTTTATTGACTGTTGACGTACCCTCCTTATGAAGATTCAACATTCGTAAAGGATCTTCCATTTTTGTGTTCATATTGTCTAGATAAGATAATCCCAAATGCTCATATTTGTGAAAAACTCTACACCTTACCTCATAATATAGTTCTTGAATCCAATATAGTCTTGCAATTTTAAATTCCACCTCCACGAGAAAAGGTTAGATAAGATCCATTTCCATGCATAATATAGCATAGACTATTGTGTTTCCTTCCATTGTGTCTTTAGAAACACTTAAATATGTTCCAAGGGAATTATCAATGATTTCCAATACCTACTTACTCTAGAAATCCATTGGAAGTGCATACAAAAAAATCCAAACTAGGACAACAATGGGTTCAATTTGAGGATCAAATCCCACTCCCTAGGGTTGAAAAAATAATCATGCTAGACCATGATTCCTCTTTTCTAATTCAAAATCCCTATTTATTTTGGTAAGTGAATAAAACCTAACAATAAAATATCCATTACTAACAAACCACAAAGAATACTCATGAATATCCAAAAACCCAAAAATGAAAAAAATTCAAGGTAGTTAAAATACCAATGAATTTACAGATCATATCATGATTGGTTCTATATAAGATTTTTTCTTCTACCATCATTTGCTCAATGAAAATATTTGGCCTCATAATTAGTTATAATGAATTGGTATAAATTACAATAATAAAATTAAGTCGTGTAGATTTACCATTTTATATTTGGCTATTGATTGTTGGTTAATTTTATATCTAAACTATAAGTTTTAAATAGTGAGATTATTTTCCCTAGAGGGACAATGCAACAATTCAATATTTGGTTTTCTTCGAGAGGTCCAAAGTTCAAACTATGACATGGGCAAGTGTGTAAGGGGGTGGTGTGTATGGTTGTGTGTTTGACCCCTATTGATAAGCTCAAATCTCACCCTTATGAGAGATCATTGTTAGGATGGGGATGCCCAACCCTGAGTGTCGATTGTAGAAGTTTCTTACACTAACCTCAATAAAAAAAATAGTGAGATTATTTATTTACTATATATTCAATTGACTAGTATATCTACAATTTTTTATTTTTTATTTCTTTTTATAGTATTTAATTTTATTTTTATTTTCTTAAAATGGTAGAAATTAACTATAATAAATTACAATACATTATTTTTATTTATATTTTATATATTAA
This sequence comes from Wollemia nobilis, assembly GCA_028583015.1. Classification (NCBI taxonomy): domain Eukaryota; kingdom Viridiplantae; phylum Streptophyta; class Pinopsida; order Araucariales; family Araucariaceae; genus Wollemia; species Wollemia nobilis. The sequence continues at coordinate 1,387,226 of JAQPPZ010016705.1, forward strand.
TTATCCATTTTTGTTTATTTAATTCATTGAAATAAGGTACAATACAATATTTTAACCATAATAATTGAGATACTATTTTAACTTCATTACATGCACACTTGCATTTGTCCATTTTATAGGTAATAAAAGAGGTATAATCGTTATATATAATTTTTTTAAATAATATTCATTCATTATATTAGATGATTTTGCATGATTTATTTAACATAAAATGATTTTTAATATAATAAATAAATATTTCTTATGTTAGTTATATAATAGTACAATATTTTTAAATTTTTTTTATTATGTTGAATATTTTGCATTTTTTATTTCACATATGACAATTTATAATGTAATAAATAAAAAAATATTTATATTATGATGGATACCATAATCCACCAACACTAAGTTATCCCACTTGCATCATAAACCCCTAAGTATGAATACCCCAAGCTATTTTGATATTTCAATCAAGCATTAAACAACTATTTATTGAGACAATTATGAAGATTCCAACTTTAGTTTTTTTATATATTATAAAATTGAAGTCACTTATTATTTAAATTTTTATCAAGAAAGAAGTATTCACCTAGTATAACAAGTCTATTTTATTTTAAAAACTATTATTACAAGTTTATATTGTACATATACCAATGGTATATTGTTAAAAAATCACTGTAACACAAATTCGTCAATTTAAAGGAACCTCTACTTCTTTATACTAAGTTAATTATCAAATTACATCATTGGAAAGTCTATGTTAAGTCTTCCATAAATATCTATTTTAGGTTCTTTGCAATAAAAAATGAATCCCTTGAGTGGTCATATTAAATTAAAGAGTAATGAGATAGTATTGTCAACAATTGATAGAGTTCTCTAAGAAGAGGACTCTAAAGTGGAAGCATGTAAAGTTAGAGTTCATGTCAATGTTAAGATGAGTAAAACATGACATAATTTAATGTAATAGTAATGCAACTAAAAATAGTGAGTTTGCATGGGAAGGCTAGGCTTCTTAGTGTTACAAAAAAATATATGGTAATAAGGTTGCATTTGCAACATCTATGGATGAGATAATGGTTGATTCTACTATATGGTCTTGAGGCTTCTGAGCCTCTAATTTGAATCCTATCAATTCCATAGGAAGGAGTGTGGCACAAGGACTAGGGACCATGTACATATACATGAAAGCCTATTATCCAACCTACTCATGAAGGATAGAATATAATGTAGTTGTAGATACCAATAGAGGTAAGTAAATGAGGTGAAAATAAAACTCTATGTTAGGATACCTAATAATGTATTTTTTGTAATAAAAAGAGAGATTCATAACATGGAAGTAGACTATCATTTTACTAAAATATTAAACAATATATTATATGTAACATTAATTATGAGTTTTAAGTTGTTTATGAACTTTATTATTTACAAATTCTTTCAACGAATGAGTAACAAAGTTAGATTTGCCTTCTTCACTTCTAATATAAACTTGAAATTTATTTAGTTATTGTTATATAGGTTAATGTAAATTTATTTAGTTATTGTTATATAGGTTAATGTTCAGACTTTAGTAACATCATTTTTAGATATAAATATGTGAATAAAAAGTTTGAGTCTTCATCAATGATTATGTAGAATTCAAATTTTGCTCACAAATGCATATTAAATCTTGAGTGAAAAGTTATAAAATTTAATGAAGATAATAGGAAAAAGACAATATACTATCCTTTTTTGGTAATAGTATTTGATACATTTAAACATGGTTTTTAAATATTTTTATACAATACTTATGGAAAATAATTTAAATTATTTAAATAAATAAAAGTATATATTTTTTAATACTATTATTGTTTAGCAATAAGAGATAGATAAAAGTTGATTTTTTATATTTACAAAACCTTACAAAATCAAACAAAAATTGAACTATCTTTTCAAAAGCACTATATTATATCCCTATGGATTCATAAGGAATTCTAAAAAACTTGGTAATATTAGCATTGATCATAAATTATCAAGTTGCAAATCTTTTGGAAAAATGTAATATTTTACAAAACCTAAAATTCCATTAGGTGTATATACTCTCATAACTAGGGAGACATAATACAACCTATAAACCTAAGGAACAATAAAGGTTTTATCAAAATCAATCTTATATATTTAGGAAGCCACAAGTTAATAGCTTTCTAAACTAGGGAACCACAAGGATGTCTACTTACCAAAATATTGAAATTACCAATAAGAATGAATGCTTCATAAAGGAGAAACCAAGTGCCATAAAAATTGGCATCATGAATTTTCTCATGAAATCTAAAGAAATGTTAGACCTAACTTCAAAAGTAATCCATAGCAAAGCCTTAGAAGATAATTTTGTTACTATGGAATGCTATCTTCAATCCCATCTCAATTAAGTTATTGATAGTGGAAAAAGTGATATTCCACTTCCCTTAGACTTTGTGAGCATATTATACATGACATTTATCACATATACTCACTACAAGGATGAAAATATAGAACAAAAAGGATTGATAGAACTACTAAAAAAAGTTAAAACATAATGAATCATATCTAGAAGAGTTTTTTTCAATCCTTATGCAACATTGGCACTTCAGGTTCTACTAACTCAAAATCTTATCATGATACTTTAAGTGGTCGTTCTGAAGCTTCTGTACATATCGAAGACAAGAAAAAGGAACCTCCCTTACAAAACCAAGTAGCAACACAATCATCTATGGGAGCACAAAAAGCAGAATCAAATGCAAAGCTAAAGACAAATAAGAAGACAAAGTAGATAAAGGAGGAATACAATGAAATGTTAATTAAAAGAATATTTAGCTATAGCTATAACTTACTCTACATCATTTGAAGACATAGTAAGAGAAAAGAAAAATATGAAGTTCAAGATCATTCAATGGAAGAAGATCCACATTGAAGACTAAAGTATTCAATACCCAAATAATGTAATATAGGAGGTGTTAGAAATAGATCATATTACATCATTTGGGTCATGTAAATTTACTTATCAAGGTACATACTTAGGACATTAGATTAATTTAGGAGAAAATTACTTAGTTTCTTCATGCAATTTAATAAATGCACAAGTTTCAATATGGAAGATGTACATGTGCAAGTTATCCCTTGCATAGCTAGATAGAGTGTTAGCCAAGGAACCTACCTTCCTATATAATGGTCTTATTAGAATCACATAGATCATCACAAATAGGATCCCAAAGTGCATTGTAGTGCATAGATAAAGTTGCCCATATTGGATATGGGTACAATGTAGTCCAGTAGCATTATTCATGGAGTGTTCATTTCCTCCATAGCTACATTGTATTCATTTTCATCATTTTTATTTATAGTATATTTTAGTCATCTCATATATTTAGTTTTTTCATATTATAATTTTTGCATCTTGTGATTGCTATCTCCCATTAAATACAACATCAAAAGCTAACAATGGGATTTTATTATTAGTATGATTTCTAGTCTTGGTTTCAATCAAAAACACTATAATAAAATTGGTATACTCTTTGGTGATGCTTTAGCCCTCCTTCCCTCTTCAAAATTCTTTCAGATAAGGTTTCCCATTTGTTATTTTTTGTATGTTTTGGTTGTCGATGCTCTTGGTTATATTTTTCATAAAGCTCATTCTAATGACCTCATTTAGGGTATTAAGCTTCTTGGGGATAAACATGCTCTTAAATCATATTTTGCTAATGATTGCCTTCTTATTTTTTAAAATATTAAACAAGAGGTAGAAATTGTTAAAGAAGTTATACAATTATTTTTTGATGTATATGGATCTCATATCAACCAATATAAAACTAAAGTTTTTTATACTTCATCCTCACCTAGTGGATGCAAATCCTCGAATGAATGGAATATGAAACCTCATGGTATGATTGTGCGATACTTGACAATCCCATTTGGGATTAATATTTCTCCTAAAGATATGTGGAATTATATTATGGAAAGACTTCAAAAAAAATTAATTTTTGGTTAGCTCGGTTTCTTTGCTTAGTAGGAAGAATTCAAGACATCATATTCTCCATAATGATAAACCTTTAGCTTTATGCAATGCTATTTAAGGTATAACATTTATGAAGAAAGGTGTTAATAGAATAAGAGATATCTGGGATCCGAATAATTGCTCAATTATTACCAAACCCATAATTATTACTCCCTTCCCTCTAGGTTTAAAGAGTGCGTATGTTGTGGCTTCCATCCCTTGTGAGGTGCTCAATTCCAGGGCCATGATTTTTTTTTTATCATGAGTCTGTCTAGCGCTACAAAGAGAATAAACACTTGCACATTTTTATTATTTCTGGTAGTGGGAATTTTAAGAATAATACATGGCTAGCGTTTAAGAGTTGTAGCAATGTGACATCGATATGCTCCATAGAAAGGGTGGCATGGGAGTGGGAGTGTTCGGGTGGTCATGGGGTTTCCATTATCTTCGAATGGGTTCTCATTTATGAATAAAATACAAGGTTGAATTTGTGTAGTCTGTATTTTTTGTCTGATGCCAACTCGAAAGTGCGACGAGCATATTAACCTGTAGAATGCTAGAAAATGATTGAAAACACCTATTTCATAAATACTTATGGAGTTTTGCTTTTATACTTTTATATTTGGTGAGTCTAATAGATTATGTGGATAACTCTAAATGTAAATAGAAAGCTAAAATAAATAGTACATTCCATATGATTAGACTAAACTAAAAATGCACACTTAAATGCTAAGTGAATTAACATAAAGAGTAAGGAAAATGTAGTAAATTATGAAGGATTTTGATAAACAATGGATAAATATGATTATTTTTTTAAGGGTAAATTTGCACAAATATATGGATAATATATAACAGATTTAGGTAACTTGAAATATGGAGAAAAAAAACACTAAAAACATAATAACAAAAACTTTTATACAAAAAAAAATTATAGAAATTCGAAGAGAAATATATGGGAAAAAGTATATTAAACTTATAACCGATTTATGTATTTCTTAAACAAAAAGTTTAGCGATCATAATATAGTACAGTAATGTTTTTTGTTTTTAAATATGTAGCTAATTTTCTTAAATTATGTTAAATTTAGGTCTTGTAGAAGTATTAGAAGCTTGACTTGCTTATCTATTTGCAAATATTTGGTTAATTGCAGGAGTGGTATTGTTTGGATATCTCTCCAACTTGTCGTTAGGATGAAAATGAGTGCTGAGATTGGTCTGCTCTTTGAACGCTATCTTTGGTTTTTTGATGGCAATGTCACCAAATTTATAGGTGTATTTCACTCTTTATTTCTTATAGGCATGAGAATAGGGGGTGTGGGATTTTATTAGCGGGTAACATACTACAATGTATTGCTTATCCTATTGAGTGAATTACATCCAAAGTTTAAAAAAAATCCTAGACTATGGATGTTACATATGCAACCACTAAATTCTAGTACTATGTCATAACCCCTAAAAATAAGGGTAAACATGTTCATCTTGAGATTGTATTCACCCATATACATATTTACATTTGTGCATTTTCCTTTGTAAGGTAGGAATTCTCTTTTGGCTACAATGACTTTAAGAGAAATACACAAATGTATGTAGCAATATGTTCATTTGCTCAACTAATGATCAATAAAATTATGCATACTACCTAAGTTAGTGAGTATTATGAAGAGTTCGACCCCTGAAATACCCTACCACTTTCATGGTTTTGGGAGTGAAAATTCTTACTAAAATATGTACACAAATTTTGGTAATTAATCCTCTATTAATTCATATTTTATAGGTTGATCTTCTTCTCTATTGTCCTTTTTGTCATGAGATTCTTGAGTGGAAGGATTCCCCACATCAAGTAAATACAATTTCTTTTGCACACGTTGTGGCCTAGGGAGTATTTTTTATCTAGTTCCTCTATTGGATGCCTCTAATTGCTCTCATGGATGCCTCTAGTAGCACTGACCATTTTTAGATACCCTAGGGTTCTCAAAAAAGCTTATGGGTATTATATAGCAAAACAATTAGCTCAAAGAGAATCAAAATGGACTACACTGCAAAATGATGAAATTTGGTCTCTAAAATAGCTTATTGGAGCTATATATCAAAACAATCATCTTGAGGAAACAATCATAAACGACTATACTACAAAATGATAATTTTTTGATCTTGAGACTTTTGGTCGACTTACCAAATGTTCACGAACAAACTAGCTTTTTTTTGCATACTAGTGTTTAAATGGTCAAATAAGGTGCTTTATGGATTATGAGACTAACAACCAGCTACTTTGACGATTGTCAATTGAATACTCTAATTTAATTTTTAACTATATATTCTTTGTATTGTCTCACAAGATAGTTTGAGCACCGTCAAACTATTATGGTTGTAATGTCTTCATGCTCAATTTTGATATACTCGGGAAAACATTCCATTTTCACCCTTGCTTTTATATAGACTCTTTATCAACTCTTACCCGAAAGATCCATTTATATGCAAATAACGAACTTAAGCTAATAAATCTTAATTAAAAAACAAATATATCTTTACTAATAAATATTGGTTTCATGATAACAACTTATACCCATTAAGTATCCAATTACATAATTACATAATAATGTTAGCATAAAATGCTCATAAAAGCATATCGATAAGTTTCCTGCTACAGACTCTAAAATTGACATGCTTGATAAATCCTTTCATTGAATCCAGGTACTGCTGCTGCTCGTCCGACACGCTCCATGTTCTCCAATGGTGTTGGATTATTAGGAAACCGCTAAAGAGGAAAATAAACCCGAATTTCTAAAGACCAATGGCATACGATACAGGAACATGTTAAATTTAGATTACTGTTGTAGTTTAAAGCATTTGCAATTTGGAATTAAACTAATTATGGTAAAACAGAACAAAAACAAATTTCTCGAGTGTTTCGTTTAATATGGATATTTCTGCTGGTTGATTAAACAAATTGAATGATCTGTTTCTTAACGCTGTTGAAAACGTTTTCTTAAGTTACAGCATACCTTCATAAAAATCGTTCGGCCGGATGGGACGCTATCAAACATATCTCCGGCCACATGGGTAATATCTGGGAAAAAAAAAAAGGCCCAAAAAAAGGTCAACCACGGATCACTAAAAAAAACAAAAAAAAAAATCAGAAAGGTCCGACATGCTTTTAATTAAAAATCAAGAACACTTTTCAAAGAGACCCCAGTCTTCAGGGCACCGACCTGGATAGTCCGACGCATCAGCCACAACATGAGGCATGTCGAAATTGACTCCTTTAATATGCGGATGCTTGGAAACAATGAGATTCAGCGTGGATCCGACCCCTCCCCCTACATCCACCAGCTCTTGCAAGTCCTTAAATCCCTGGTAAGTGTCCAGAATTTTCTGCATGAGCAGGGTAGAGTGCTCGGACATGGCCCTGTTGAACACCTTGTTGAACCGGGGTTCCTTGGCCAGGTACTCGAAGGCGTGCACCCCGTGGGCCTTGACGAAGAGCTGCCACCCCATCTTCAGGTAATGCCAGAGTCCATGAAAACCTTGTCCTGGTTCATGACCAACACTGGCGCCAGGGAAAGCCCGTCCTTGTTGTGCACGAGATACTTACAGATGGGCGTCAGACCGTAAAGTCTCTCGGCCTTGCCGTTCTCGTCCGAGGCCACGGCGCAGTTGAGGATGGAATGGCTGGCAAGGACTCGGAGAATGCGGTCGAAAGTGACGGCGGCGTCCGGGTTAGAAACCTCAGGAATGCAGTCCACGATCTGCCTTGGCGAGATCTGGGCTCCGGGACCGGCTCCAGCGATGATCTGCAGGACGTTCAACTCCACGGCCGCCTTCATCGCCATGGTGACGCACACAAAGTATCCCAGCTCCATGCCCAGGAGCCATTCGTCCTCGTTCAAAATCGTCGCAGCTCCGTTCTCGGTCGACCCCATTTGAATTCCGATAGATCACAATTGCATAGTTGCAGAGTCCTTTATTCGTGTACGGAGAGATATGGGTCCGACCTTTGAACCCTGGGCGGTTAGGTCAATGGATATCATGTTGATGAGATGAATTAGGTCTCCATTACCGTAGGTGTGGTTTCTCTGACATCCTAGATGAGCTTTGTGCTCAAGATCTAGCTCTAGAGGGACTGGCACGAATGGATCGGCTCTATGAGCAGATAAAAGGACAGGGTATTCCCTTGGCACTGGTAACTCAATAGGATCCCTAGGCAGAAGTTGCTCTCTGTGTGCCCAATGTGGCGGATTCAACACTTGGTCCCATTGCACGGGGTTGAGATGCCACTCATGCCTAGGCACTATGTTCATTTGTTCAAATAAGTCATTAATGTCTAAAGGGTGTTGTTGCGATCACATTTGATTAAGGTGGGTCACCATCTCAATTTTGTCTTCGTAATCACTATCAAAAATCAACAAACATTCGTTGGTTTCGACAGCATCTTGCGACATGTTAGGTTTGTCTTGCTCAATCAAATTGATGTGGTCCCAATGGGGTTATTCCGCTCTCCGCGGGGGGACCTGTCTTCCTTGGAGTGGCATTTTCTTGATCGGATCACTCAAGGGGAACATTATTAAGAGGCTCTCCTGATAATCATCCATTGAGGATCCTTCTTGATTGTGTCCATACCCCTCTTGTAGGGGAGCCCTCGAACTTTCTCCTTTTTTGGGCGAAGGGAAAGGGTTGTTGAGGTCAACAAGGTTGTTTATCAACAATGGGAGGTAATATCCCAATGTATAGGTCATGTTGGGATTAGCATATGGATCTGATGCTAACCCATCTTTGTTGCCTATCCCTAAGCCTTGCATATTCTTGACCAAGATGTCTAGGGGTAGGGGGTGGTTGAACCCCACTCCTGACTTGTCATATGGAATTTGGTATCTTGGCTAGCAGAGGACACGCACTCCTTGTTCATACCTGCCTAACTCGTATCCATGCCAATTGCATTGGCTAAGATATCGTAAAGCAAAATTCAGGTTACATCCGATATTTGTTTAATAAATAATGATCCTAGGTAATTTTTATTTATTTATTTATTTTTTATTTTCCTATTAAATTAATGGAACTGCACACATGACATTAGAATCCAACTACAAGTTTGAATTCCACCCAAAAGAGATTCAAAATAGAAAACTACTCCAAGATCCAAATTCCACCCATTCAAAATTAAAAACTGAGAAAATAGGAAACCCTACAACACTAGGGAGAGCAACAAAAACACTATAGGTAAAGCAAAACCATAAATTAAGAATGAAATAGAGTTGAAAATTCTGCATCAACAGGGAAGATCCCACATAACACCTGGGATCAACCAAACAGGCACAAAAGCACCGCAAATCAAACTGAATCCCACACTATCTCAATCACCCCTAGGTGGAGAGATTTTAAAAGCATCCAAGCTTAGTTATCTAGTGCTACACCTGATGCTTAGTTTTTTCTTTAGATGAAAACTATAATGGTCCCTAATGGTTGCTCCAAAGTCGCACACCCTCTTCTTAGGTCTTTCCACTTTTCTTTTAACTCTTGTGAAACTACAAGCCTTTCAATAGCTCCTAGTTTTAGGGCTAGGGGAGCCCTTATTCATAAAAATTCTAACCTACATCGAAGAACCCAACGGAATCTTCCTCATTGACTTTAGGGAAGCCAACAATTTTTTTCTCATTGAATTTAGGGAATCTGGTGGATACTTCACTAGCTGATGTAAAACAAGCTCCTACATAAGCAGATAGTCATGCACTTGGTATATAATTTCTAATCTCATCTTGCAACCCAACCAAAATTTGAGATTCAAACTCTAATATGATCTTTCAAATTCCATTCTCCCAAGCATTGAGAGAGCCTTACTGATTGTCAAAGCCTTTACTTCATTATTTGATGCTACTCCTAGGTCTTCCAATTCCTAATGAAAAATCTTCCCTTTATAGTCTCTTCTAAGAAAACTAATGTTTGTTGCCCCTAGGTTATTCTTGAATGTTCCATACATGTTAATTTTTTTCTAACCTAAGGGTGGGGGTTGCCAAGCTCCATGAGTTTACCTCATGGAAATATTCTCTCCATGCTAGTTTTTCTACTCTTCCACATGGGATTTTACTATTTGTGTAGCCTTGTTTAATATTTTTTTGTCAAACTAGCTCTATCAGAGTGTATTCCTCTCTGAAAAATTTGAGATTTCTTTACAATATTATGTGCCACAAGATAAAGCTCAGTCTCATTGACCAACCCAACTGAATTGATTTATTTTTTAAGCTTCTTCATTTCCAGACTTCCCACATATTAGTATGTGTTAACTCTTGTTGAGATGGGCCTTGAAATGATAAACCCGTTGACTCCACAACTTAAAGGTAAAGTCACACTAGAAGTGCAAATGATCTATTATCTCCTCTTGGGTATTGCACATGAGACATTTAGATGGGCCATGAAAACCCCCCTTTTGTAAGTTATCATAGGTGAACACGCTTTGATGCATAACCTTCCAAGAATTAAATTTTATTTTTGGCCAGCCCTTTTCCAGCCATACTCTATCCCATGGAACATCTAATCACATTAGAGGAGGAAGTAAATTATTAGAACCATCCTAGACTGTATAGATGCCTAAATTCTCATGACCCCAAGTTATCTTATTTGCTTCCTCCTTTCCTATAAGGAGGCATTGCTTTAATATCCTCTCTAAAACTGGAAACACATTATGAGATATTGGGACTGACCACTCTTCTCACTATTTTAGTTGCATATAGGAGAAGGTTATAATCTATCTTGTATGTAGATAACATGTTGTCTTTATCTAACCTTTATCATCCAAGCCCTAGTGAAGGGGCTATAGCTATGGAAATTCTAAAATTAAGGGAGGGTACTAGTCCAAAGAATCAGTCCAAAAATTTGCTTTATCCTCTCTACCCACTTTCCAAAAGAGTCTAGGTTTACCACTTTCTCTCCTAATTTCAACACTTTTCAAACAATAGAACCTTGGACACTCATAGATATGTGACCTACTTCCTCATGGGGAATTTTACCCAAATACTTAATAGTAATAAATTTGTTAAATAATGTTTCATAATTGGATGTCCATCTCTTATAAAGCTTCCCTGGTAGAGTTTGGTTATTTAGAGTTGCTTTTTGAATTCATAATCCCCCACTTACTTTAGGCTGACATATAGTATCCCAACTTACTAGATTCCATCCAGGGTTATTCATAGTGGTGAATATTCACAAATTGGGAAAAAATTAGGATCTCTAAAATTGAAAATTGGCAAATATGAGGACCCTCGACGTCGGCCCATTCACCTGAAATTTTTGAGACCAATATTTTCTCAGGATCAATTTACCACAATATATAACCAAACATAGACATATTTGTACTTGTTGAAAAGCTCTTTTTGAGCTTGATCTAATTATGGTGATTTTATGAAGTTATATTGTGATTTAATAAATAAACAAGTGCCCCAAATATGACATTACTTTTTAGAGCTTTAAATACCCCCAAATTTTGTTGTGAAGATGATTGATTTAATTTGCTTATGATTTGCCTTGATTTAGATTAGGATTAACCATTTTTTTACAAGTACATTTTGGGTCCAAAACCTTCTGCATAACCCTGAGACCATTGCTTATCCATACTTGGACCATACCAAAGGAATTTTTGAATGAGCATGTCCAAATCGCTCAGGATTCCACTCAAAGTTGTAAAGATAGTGAACTTGTAAACTTGCATTTCTTGAATCACTAATTGAATAAGAGTCACTTTTCCTATAAAATAAAGCTAACAATACATCCAATGATTTACCTTCCCATCAATATTTTCTATTTTTTTATCTTTAGGTTCTTATAATGAAGTGGAACCCCTAGGTAGTCCAAAAATAGGGAGCCCTGAGAGAAACCTAAGATGTTTAGAATTTGATCTTGGATCCCCCTTAAAGTATTAAAGAACACTACCTTGAACATATGTCTTACAAGGATTTTAAGATTTTACTCTAGAACTACTTAATACGGTCCATGGGTTCAAGTATGAGTCGATTGAATGATTGATTATTATGAAGGTTGTTTATATTTATTTCATATATTTTAATTTATAAATTTTAGAATATTTGTATTTAAACATAAAATTATAAAAATAAAATAAAAATGAATTTTAAGAATTTAAAGTATGTAAAATGATTTAGGATTTTATTTATAGCAACTCAATTGAGATGAGAATTGAATGTCAAGATTTAAAGGAAAAAATTGTGATTTGTCAAAAATAGAGGGCTTGAAAAAAAAAAAAAAAAAAAGCTAAAACAAAAAAATTAAATTTATAACTTTTATTTTATATTAGAAATAATAAAATTACTCTCATTCTTGTGGATAAGTGCTTTTAATATTTTTAAATTTAAAATTAATGCTAAAAAAATATTAGAATTTTTAAGTGATTATGAGTGAAGTGTTTCATATGAATAAATTATTTATAATTTTGAGTATAAAAATTGTGAAATGGATATAATTTTTTAAAAAACAAAAGTTGAAAATTTTATTAAGAAGACAAATTTAAATTTATAATAACTAGCTTACCACTTTTGGCCAATCGTAAGATCCAAATAAAACTACCTCTAACATCTCCTTGGACCACAAATTTCTTAGTGCGATCTAGAGAGTAGAAACTCCTATCCTTATTACAATTTTATTAATACTATTCTAGAAAACCAGATTTGCTTCTCTCTCTTACCATTACTTTAGGGGCTATTAAAAATCAAGACCAAGAATGCTAGAAACCACAAAATGATGTTAGACTAAAGGCTAATCATCATAAACATCTACCCTAGTCCCAAACACATCATTACCTAAACCATTGTTGGCTAGTAATAAAGCGTGTTTGTTCACCTCCATCCAATCTAAAGTACCTCTATTTTTATCACATTTTAACTGGTATCTAGCAAGATGTTCACTTCTCTTTTGAGAAAAAAACACAGACATTACATTCTTTCCTCTACCTACATAAACTAGAATGACATCCTCAAACTGCTATCAAATGGATTTAATTAGAATCACTATGTTTTTGATCTGCCATGCACTTGGTATAAAATTTATAATCTCATCTACCAACCCAACCAAAATTTGAGATTCAAACTCTAATATGATCTTTCAAACTCCATTATCCCAAGCATTGAGAGAGCCTTATTGATTTTCAAAGCCTTTACTTCTTTATTTGATGCTACTCCTAGGTCTTCCAATTTTTAATGAAGAACCTTCCCCTTATAGTCTCTTCTAAAGAAACTAATGTCTGTTGCCCCTAGGTTATTCTTGAATGCTCCATCCATGTTAATTTTTTTCTAACCTAGGGGTGGGGGTTTCCAAGCCCCATGAGTTTACCTCATGGAAATATTCTCTCCCTTCTAGTTTTTATACTTTTCCACATGAAATTTTACTATTTGTGTAACCTTGTTTAATATTTTTTGTCAAACTAGCTTTATTAGAGTGTATTCCTCTATGAAATATTTGAGATTTCTTTCCAATATTATGTGCCACAAGATAAAGCTCAGTCCCATTGACCAACCCAACTGAATTGATTTATTTTTTAAGCTTCTTAGATTCTAGAATTCCCACATATTAGTATGTGTTAGCTCTTGTTGAGATGGGCCCCAAAGAGATCAATCCATTGACTCCACAACTTCAAGGTAAAGTCACACTAAAAGAGCAAATGATCTATTATATCCTCTTGGGTATTGCACATGACACATTTAGATGGGCCATGAAAACCCCCTTTGTGTAAGTTATCATAGGTGAACACACTTTTATGCATAACCTTCCAAAATTTGAAATTTATTTTTGGCCAGCCCTTTGCCAACCATACTCTATCCCATGGAACATCTAATTGAAAACATGAGATTTCGGAAGTTTGAAAGGAAAACTAATGCGATGTATCCAAAACAAAACTAACGCTTAAATCCTACAAATTGCAATGCATGAAATGAGGAAAAGAAACGAATCAAAACGAAATGAAAGAAGTATAGGAAGCACAACCCTTTTGTATTTATTCTCTCTCAATATCGGTTACAAAGACGTCTCCCGCCTGTTCAGGGACTAGGAGCGTTAACATGTTTCGGTTACAATAGTGACTAGTGATGCTCCTTCCGCATGCCCACATGTAAAATGGGCAGGCCAAAGTGTTGCCACCGCTTGTTGTTGATGATTCCTTGATCCTCGCTGCTCCCCCTGCATTCAAAGAAGCAACAAATTGTTAGTAGCACCTATGACAAAGATTGAAACGTTTGATCTCTAAAACAAAATGAAAGATGCACGCAAAATATTAACTGAATTGATAAACAACATGACTCCAAATAACCTGTAGATTTGACAGGAACCAGGGAACATTACCAGAGAGGCATTGCCATTAAAAAAAATGGGAAACTCGCTGTTGTCTGCTAATCGTTTTGGGCCAGGATGAGTAAACTTGCAAAAATTGGGATTCGTTTTGGGCAGGGACGAATAAACTTGCAGAGAATTGGGATTCATTCTGGGTAGGGACGAATAAACCTATAGAGAATTGGGATTTGTTCTGGGCAAGGACGAATAAACCTGCAACTAAAAAGGGTTAATGGCACTGTCCAAAATGTCTCATCTCTGAGCGTCCAAGTGGCCTGTAAGGTTAGGGCTTAGATAAATAGGGGTGTTTTAAGAAGACCCAAAAGGTCGGATTGCCTCAATTCGGCTTTAATCATTGGAGATCTAACAAAGTCACCTGCATGTTAGTGAAGAGAAGATATAAAATAAACATGACTGAAATTGCTTGAAATCCACTGAAACTTAAAATGTGACCTATTTAAATAGCATAAAACCAAATGCAAAAAGAACAGGGGCAAAATCTGCCACAGATCCATAATCATTTTGGGGTGGAACGATTAAGCCTGCGGCAATGTAGGGCGCCCCCGCGGGCAAGATGCCTGCCATTTGGGTCTCTGTTTCAGCCCCAATCCACTAGGAATTAGTCCAAAAATTGTTATTGGGTGTTGTCGATGGATTGATGATGCAATGTGGCCAAATTTTGGGTCCTTGGATCCGGATTCACACTTCCAATAACCACCCAATGACCTCCTTTACAAAAGAGATCAAGGATGTAGAAGAGGTGAATCAAAGATAAATGTGTGGTGATAAATTGGCAGCACTTCGTTGCTCCAAATGCTCCTAACCTGTCCTTATTTTGGGTGAGGAAACTCACCAATTTATAGACCCAAGGGGTCTCTTTGGATGGGCATGTAAGGGTGCCACATGGGGGCCATGCTTTCTCATGAGTGGAGGAGATTCCCCCTGACCTGGGCCTCCATGTTTGCCATTATGGCAATTTTCTAATGTCCATTTTGCCCACCTATGCACGCATGCTAGACAGGGACTGTCTTCCACTACCATTTGTCATGATTGCACTTTTTTCTCATTGAACATGGAATTTGTCCCACCCAGGAGCGAATTGGTAATCGTCCCCGGGTGGGACGAAATTGGTAATCATCCGAGGGTAGGATGGATTCCAGTTGGTACTCGTTCCGGGGAGGGACAAATTTGGAGCAGATTGCTTGCATGGGCCAAATTGCTTTTTGACCTTATAAAATTGTTGTGTGAGTGGCTATGACCATTGTTTGGCCTCTGAAGCATGCCCTGGGGGTTGTGTCTGTCAATGCGATCAGTGTTTGTAGTCACATAATCGGATTGGTGCTATTTTGGTGTCTACAGATGCCCCTTTTTGGAAGGCACTGCGAGTGACTCAGTGCTGAGAAAAAATAGATAACCAAAGCACTAATGATTGTTATTTCTTGGTAATCTAACCAACTTGTGATGCCCCAAGTATGGAAAGGGCATGCATTCTTGAATCCTTGCTTTTTACGAGCTAAGGAATCTTATTTCAAGTGTTAACCTATTTTGGTGAGGTGTGACTTGAGCTTAAACATTGATCAGTCATGAAATAGGCAAAGGGCACAACCTTTTGTCCACGGGGGAACCTTGAGTTCATGATTCAAGAATGTCAAGCGTTTGATCAATTTGTGATTATTGCTTGTTTTCTGCCCCAATCAGGAGCATGATTGTCTTTGTCAATGATTCTTTGAATGCATTCCATTGAAATGATTGGGTGTGTGTTTGTTGATTAGTAACTAAGTGTGATTACCCGCTCAAGCGACGAATCGATGAGGGAATGATGGCCATGAGAAAAGCGACAAGTCACTTGACCCAAGATGACGTAGGTGAGGGTGTCTTCAAATGTTTTTCGTTGGATGTTTAAGCAGTTTCCCGACATTTGGACCTATTTTTGGTGGGTGTTAACCCATTTTGGTGATGTCATTTGGGGATGAAATTGGCGAAAATATGTCTTCCCGTGGAGTGGTCCGGCTATGGTAGCCTTCTTGGGGAGTAGGATAGTGAAAATTTGTGACCCCGACATCATTTTTGTATGTTAAGAATATTAGGCACGAAGGCGCCTTTGTTCGACACTTTTATTGCTATTTTTGGTTGGTTTTTTGACCTTTTTGTGACGCGTTTTGGGGGTTAAATTGGTGAAAATCCTTCCTCCCGAGGAGCGGTCCAGCTATGGAAGCCTTCTTGGGGAGTAGGATATCTACAATTTGGGACCCCGACATTGTTTTTGCATGCCAAGAATGTCAAGTGTAGAGGCACTCTCCTTCGGCAGATTTATTGCAGTTTTTTTTGGAGTATTTCTTGCTATTTTTGGTGTTTTTTTATTTTCTTGTTCTGAATTCATCCCAAGGTGGGACGAATTCCTATTTAGAATTCATCCCAAGGTGGGACGAGCGATAACTAGAGCGCTCATGCCAGGTAGGAACGAATTCAGGCCAAAAAGGTCTATTTAAAGGCAAAAACTAGGATTTGGGCTCATTTGCATTCGATTTTTTTGGCGTTTGGAGCTTTGAGGACGAGGAGAGAGATTCTGCGAAGCGAAGTGCTACCACATATCTTCCAGCGACATGAGTTCTCATACCGGGTCGTCCAACGGAGGAGCCAAAGCGAGGCTAGTGAGTGCACTTCTTGTTATTGTTTGTTTTGTTTTATTGTGAGATTTTTTTTGTTTTATTTTGTTTTTAAAGTTAAGATCGAAACCCTAAATTACAAAATGGAAATGAATGATTTATTTTCTGCTTTGCTTTGGATTTAACAAAATGAACTTCAAGTTAACAAAACCACTGAAATTGTAACAAAGTAACCGAAGTTAAACTACATCCTGAAGTTAACCTGAAAACTGAAGTGAAACTGGAATCCTCGAAAAGACTAACTAAAAAATCATAGGCGAAAGCTAAAAGTGGAAGATACGCGGAACGCAAACCCTAGGTGAAAATGGAAACCCTAGACTACTGAAACCCTAGAATGTAGTGCATTCAAAACCCTAGGTTAACCCTAAATGAGAATGATTTTTTTGTGTTTTTTAACTGGTTAACTTAGGTTAAAACCATAGGTAGACCATGTCAAAAATTGTTTGTTTTTTGTTGAGTTAAATGAAACCCTAGATGAAATTTTTTAGTTTTTGTTTTGAACTGGTTAACTTAGGTTAAACCATCAGTAATAATTGCAGTTTTTTTTTTTTTTCGAGTTAAATGAAACCCTAGATTAAGATTAATGGATTTTTTGTTTTTGAATGGTTAACTTAGGTTAAAACCGTAGGTAAACCATGTCAACATTTGTTTTTGTTTTTCGAGTTAAATGAAACCCTAGATTAAGATTAATGGATTTTTTTGTTTTTTAATGGTTAACTTAGGTTAAAACCGTAGGTAAACAATGTCACCATTTGTTTTTGGTTTTTGAGTTAAATGAAACCCTAGATTAAGATTAATGGTTTTTTTTTTTTTTTCAAATGGTTAACTTAGGTTAAAAACCGTAGGTAAACCATGTCAACATTTGTTTTTGTTTTTCGAGTTTAAATGAAACCCTAGATTAAGATTAATGGATTTGTTTTGTTTTTGAATGGTTAACTTAGGTAAAAACCGTAGGTAAACCATGTCCAAAATTTGTTTTATTTTTTGTCAATTTAACTAGGATAGAAATCTTAGGTAAAAACTATTTTTATGTTTTGTTTTGAATTGTTTTTGTTTGTCAGTTTAACTAGGATAGAAACCCTAAATAAAAACTGTGTTTATGTTTTGTTTGTTTTTTTTTCGTTTAAAACTAGGCTATGGGCCGTATTAAAACGATTTTTTTCGTTGTTAAGTTTTTTTTATCAGTTAGAACTAGGCTATGAAAAATCGTAGTTAAAACTGTTTTTCTTTTGTTAAGTTTTTTGTTAGTTAGAACTAGGCTATAAAAAACCATAGTTAAAACTGTTTTTCTTTGTGAAGTGTTTTGTCAGTTTAATTAGGATTCGAAACCCTAGGTTTAAAAAAATTGTTTTATTATTTTGTTTGTTTTTTGTCAGTTTAACACTAGGCTATGAACTGTAGTTAAAACAGTGTTTTCATTGTTAAGTTTTTTTTTTTTTTGTTTATTGTCTGTCAATTTGCACGTTACAGTTTAGAAATTGTGAGTATTGACAAGTGTTTTGAACTGCTTTTGCTTAGTTGTACATTGTTGTGCGTGTTTATTAATGTTGTACATTACAATTTTCGTGCTGGTTTTCAATGTTTTGATATTTTTGTGTTTTGTTTGATGTGCAGGTTGTGAAGAGTCGATATCGGGTATCGACCGTGTTCTCTTATGCCCGAGAGGCGTTGACTATGGAGGACTGGGATTGGCTTGATGCCCTTGGGCTCAAGCACGTGACGCGGGGCTGGAGCCAGTGATTGGGGATCGGGCCTACCTGATGGCCTTATCAGTCTATGGGATGTGCAGACTAATACCTTCCATCTCCCAACAGGGGAGATGACGATGACCTTGGAGGATGTTTATCGGATCCTACGAATTCTAATAGACGGGATGCCGATTCGGACTACGTTGTGAGATCAGCGGACATCAGTGTTGACATGCTCCTTTGGGAATGGGGAGGAGTTCGATGTGGAGAGCCTGGTGGAGAAGGCTGAGGCTAATTTTTAGGTTGGGGGGATTTTGGTTCGATGGTGGTATGAGAGGGGTGTGTTGGGAGTAAGGCATGCACTTTTGATGAGCCTTATTTCCAACATGTTGTTGCCAAATTCATCGGGGGTGAGGTTCCCATGGAACCTACTGGAGTTGGTGTTCTGGTTGGTGGAGTGCCCTATGACAGAGCCCTTGATAATGAGGTGGGGGCATACATTGCTAGCACAACTCTATGATGAGTTGTATGAGGTCCGCTGCCAGAAGCAGAAGGGGATTAGCTGCAACTATCTACTGTAGAGCTGGGCCTGGTAGCATATAGTAGTGGATCGGCCACTTGGGTTACCATGGACTACACAAGAAGACTTGGTAGACTGGGATATCGGATATGTGGCTCTGTGGTATAGATCAAAGGAGCAAGGGCAGATTCAGTGGTTTGTTGAGCACGTAGAGCACTATGTCGAGACGTTTGCATGACTGACTCCAAGGGATGTGGTGTGGAGGCCGTATCAGGATTTTCTTGCATGGCCTGAGGCTAAGGAGTGGCTTCGATGAGTCTGAAGGGTTAGGTGGCCCATTGGTCAGCATGGCATGGAGCAGGATTACTTCCACTACCTTCAGGTTACACGACATTTTAGGGTATGGCAGGGGTTGCCTGGGGAGCCCTTGGTCTATTGGCATCGGAGTGATGAGAAGACCTTAGTTGCACCGATCCTCGAGCCACTAGGGGAAGAGGCAGACACAGTACTTGACACCCCATACATGGATGACATCAAGGTTATAGCCGAGTATGAGGGATGGTGGACCTTGCAGCGATGGCGGGGTGAGGGGCCACTAGGAGGGGATGAGGCAGCAGCAGGTATGGAGGGTGCAAAGGTACCAGGAGAGGGTTGGGGAGATCCCATGGCAGATGTGGAGATGGTAGAGGTTGTGGTTGTAGGGGAGGACTTTGGGTTTTTGGATCAGCCAAAGGATCAGGATGTCCCAGAACAGTGGGAGCCTGAGCAGGCGGCCGCTCCAGAGACTCCTATGCCTCAGATCGTTTCGGGGGATGCAGATGTAGGTTTGCACATAGAGAATGAATGGCTGACAAAATTGCTGCAGAGATGGGATCAGGAGTACCAAGCTGAGATGGATCGCTTGCATGGTTAGTTGCAGAGTACGCAAGCCAAGATGGATCGCTTGCATGTTTAGTTGGTGCAACAGGATGCGAATCTCACAACATATCATCAGTGGGATGTGGAGTGGCACTAGCGTCGGGTGGAGCTAAAGATCGAGATTATCCGCCTCAGTGGGCAGGTCCCTGCGGTTTTTGTTAGTGGATCATCACGGCGCTCGAGAGGGAGCGATACTGAGCAGAAAACATCTTCTCGGTGTAGGCAACTAGATGAGGTAGAGGCTAGTAGGCGAGATGTGGGGGCTAGCAATAGCCGCCCGGAGGGGTCACACAGGACCCATACCACACGGGGTAGTTCTCGTCGCACTGATCTTGCATGATCTTGGTGGCCGATGCCCTAGGCTTGGGGGTTTTTGGGTTTTGGGTTTATGATTGCGGGGTCAGAAGACTAGTTATTGTAGCCTGCGAGCATTTTTGATGATATATATATAGATGACTTTTTGGATTTATAATACATGTGTTGTGATTTGATTTTATGCATAGTAATTGATGTGGATGATTGCATGTGAATGATGGATGCATATGCGATGATGAATGCAAATGTTTAGATGATATGTTTATGAAATGAATGAAATGTATTGTTGATTTGTGGTGGTGGCACCATAGACTGTTTTGAACTTATGGCTTTATGTAGTATGCAGCGGTTTTATGAATTGAGTTGATAGTTGTATTGTGTTTTGTTTGTGGTGATTGTTGGATGAGATGATGTTAGATGTATATACATTGTTTTTGTATTATTTTGATAATAATGTAATAATGAATGATATTACAGTTGGTTTAGAATGTAGTTAAGATTTTTTGAGACTCAGATGTTGTAACTAACTAGCCAAGACTGTACTTTTATCTTACGATACTTTTGAACAAGGTATGAATCAAACTTGTTTTTGACCAAGGTATTTCACATCCCTGTGTGTGCAATTGAGTTCATTTATGTGGTATTTGTCAGGATACCGTCAGTGCTAGATAGGCTATCAACAAAACCTATACTGAGGATCACCTAATTAGCTCCACTAACTCCTTTGTTGTATTAAGTCAGATTAATCGATTTTGCTATTTGGGATACCATAAGCGAGCTCATCCACATGCAAACATTGATATGTACATAAGTAAATGGGATAGATATATCGTCATGCAAGAGGTTTGCCACTAGTGACCAATAGGCTATCAACTAAACCAGTACTGAAGTTCACCTAATAACCTTTGGAATGCTAAGAGTTCCAGGGATTCAAGTTCGACTCCCTTCTTTTCTTCATTTGTAGTGGGATACTTGTTCTTTTATAGCGATAAAATCATTGTTTATTTTTGTTTTTCTTTTTGAGCAAGGGATTTGAATTTTGGGAGTGATGAAAATCACTATTTCTTGTGCTTTTTGATGTATGCACTTTGTGGGATTTGATGTCAATGTTTGTAGTGTTGACTTATGCAAATTTTTGATGTGTTGCAACTTTTTGTTGGGATTTGGGATTCTTGGGAATTGGGTAGGGAAGATTCTTGTCCTTTTGCCAACTCTCAACATTCTTGAGGCCATTCGCATAGGGGGATGAGCGAGATAACATTTTCATTGTGTGATATCCTGAATTGCTTTACAAGTTTCATCGTTCTTTGACACAATTTGGGAGTTTTTTTATGTGTTTTTAGCTTGTGATGGGATGCTATGTATCAAGGTGTGATCCAAGAATGACTCGGCCTATTTAAAATCTTTCTAACTTTGTATAGATTTGCCTAGAAATTTAATGATAGTTGAATGACGAAAACTCTAGATACATTAGATGACAACTGATTTATGATATGGTGAATCTATGTATGGCGTTATTTGTGCGGTATTGTTTATGAGATGGAAAATGTGAAAAATGATGGTGTTGCCAAGTAATGACAGTCTATGGTGCCTTTGGGCTGTATGACCAAAAAATGTGCAATATATGGATGTGATGCCTAATGCAACTATTTTTTTTTTTTTTGTATTTTTGAATTTTGGAAGTATGCATAAAAATGGAATGCAGATTTTGTTATTTTTGGATTTTCTTTATGGTTGACCAAGTGATTGTGATAATCCTTGGAGATTTTGGGTTGACCAATAGGGTTTATGGAGACCTTTTGGGGCTTTTGGTTTGACCAAAGGGTTTATGGGAACCTTTGGAGCGTTTGGTTTGACCAAGGGGTGGATGGACACCTTTGGAGCTTTTGGTTTGACCAAGAGATTATGATAATTCTTGGAGCTTTTTGGTGTGACCAAAAAATGAGGTAAATTCTTGGGGCCTTTTGAGTTGACCAAAGGGTTTATGTTTTGAGTGTGACCAAGCGATTACGATAATCCTTGGAGCTTTTGGTGTGACCAAGCGATTGTGATAATCCTTGGAGCTTTTTGGTTTGACCAAGTGATTGTGATAATCCTTGGAGCTTTTTGGTTTGACCAAGTGATTGTGATAATCCTTGGAGCTTTTTGGTGTAGGCTATGGTTCTTTTAGATATGGAATGGCCTCAAATGACTGATGTTCAAGGGTTCTAATTCCTTGATTCCGTCAAGAGATGTTAGCCGGTATGTTCCAGGTCCTATTCTACTTTCAATCACATAAGGACCTAACCAATTTTCCGCGAACTTGTCCCAGAGATGGGGAGGGAAGTTGGGGTTTCGTTGGTTCTCTTTTAGGACTAGGTCACCAACTTGAAAGTCCCTCGGGTGAACTTTCATGTTGTATGCCCTTTTAAGTCACTCTTGGTAGATATGCAAATGCTCAAGAGCATTGACGCATCATTTGTCAAGCAACGTAAGCTGGTCTAATCGGGCCTATCGCGTAGTGTCATTATCGATGAAATATTGCATTGATATGCATGGGGAAGAAATTTCCAACTCAAGAGGCATGACTGCCTCAGAGCGATACACTAGTGAAAATGGAGTTGCCCCAATGGGTGTCCAAATTCTAGTGCGATAAGCCCATAGGGCAAGTGGGATCTGAATGTGCCAATCCTTATGACTTTTTGTGATTGTCTTTTTGAGGATGGCAACTAACATTCTGTTTGACGCCTCTGCTTGCCCATTTGCTTGCGGATAATAGGGTGTTGAAAAACTATGGTGAATCTTGTACTTTGTGGTCAAAGCACGCACATATTTGTTCTTGAAGGACGTCCCATTATTCGAGATTATCTTGGATGGAATACCAAAACGACATGATGTTATGCAAAATAAACTTTGTGATGCGGGGTCCAATCATAGAGGTAAATGGAATTGCTTCCACCCATTTGGTAAAGTACTCTATGGCCGTTATGATGAACGTGTGATGATCGAACAACGCAGGGGATATATTTTTGATTAGATCTAAGCCCCACTACAAAAATTGCCAAGATAATTGGATCAGTTGCAAGGCCTGAGAAGGTACGTGTGTGATATTAGCATGGTGTTGACACTTTACGCACTTCATGACATAAGCACAACAATCTCGCTCTAAAGATGGCCAATAATAGCCCATGTAAAGAATGAACTTTGCAATGGCCATACCACTGAAGTGTCCATTATAGGTACCATCGTGCGCTTGGGAGATTGCCCAAGTGGACTCCTGCTAGTCCAAATAATGGAGGAGGATCCCCTCGTAGTTGTGATGGTACAAAATGTCTCCTAACAAGACATGCTTTGCTGCTCTCTGCTTTAAAGCTCATTTTGCGACATGCGTCAATCCAAGTGGAAGGCTACCTAGCTTGAGGTAGTCTCTGATAGGTGAATACCAATCCTGTTGATCGGAAACCTCGATGGCATGAACAACCAATCCCTCTTGCAGGTCATCCCTACAAAAAGTTGAGCAGGAAATAATCTGCAAGAACAGCATTGTGTCGCTATTAAAGGGAGTAAGGGAAAACAAGGACACCCAGTTGGCATGTTTCAAATAGGCATGGATTCAAGAGAACTTATTCTGAGATGGTTCAATCTGGATCATGTGGATTCCTAGCATTAAATCAGAGCTTGCACACTCCATCGCTAATTGTGATAATATTTTGACTTGAATGGTTGTCATGTTACCAGTCATGTCTTGTGGGATTAATGACCCCAAAGAGGCCATAGTATCCACAAAATGATTTGAGGATCGAGGGAGTGCCTCGATGTCATACCATTCAAGCTTTGCTAGGAATTTATCCACAAGGGCTTTGTAAGCCTACAGAACTAGGCATTTGCATTAGAATACCCTTTCACTTGGTTGACTATTAATAGTGAAACACCAAAGATGTTTAAGCATTTGATGTTCATGGTGATTGCGGTCTGAAGAACTATGAGCAAGGCTTCATATTCAGCATTATTATTGGTGCACGGGAAGTCAAGTTTAAATGACAATGGGATTGGAGCCCCTTATGGTGTGAAGAATACAATTCCCGTGCCACCTCCTTGTTCACATTTAGAACCATCAAAGAATAGGGTTATGTCGGCCTGTGACTCAGGCGTATCAGAATCTGGCAATTCTAATACATGGAAGAACCCATCATCGGGTAGTTCTACTATCAGAGGTTGATCATCTTCAAGAGGAGCCTCTGCTAGTTGATCGGCTATAACTTGTCCTTTAATGGATTTTTGTCCAATGAACTCTATGTCAAACTCTGTCAACAACATGATCCATTTCACCATGCGGCTACTATGATAAGTATGACTCATCATGTATCACAATGGATTCTCCTTAGACACAACATATGTCGTGTTGCCTAGCATGTAATGGCATAGCTTTTTGGTAGCAAACACCACTACCAAGAGAGCTTCTTGACGTATGCATAGTTAAGTTTGTAACTGACCAGGGTGTGGCTAAGATAGTAAGTAGCCTGTTCTTTGTGATGTTCATTTTTCTAGGCTAGCATGGCACCCAGTGCCACCTCAGTAGCTGAGATGTATAAATAGAATGACACTCTTGGTCTAAGTGGTGCCAATACTGGTGGCGAAGCCAAGTATTGTTTTATGTCATCGAAGGCTGACTGGCACTCATCATCCCAATGAAATGCTACCCCCTTGTGCAATAATTTGTTCATGGGTCGACACTTGTCAAATAGCTACGCTATGAAGTGCTTGATCGACGTGACCTTTCCCTACAGGCTTCTGAGCCGCTCGATGGTAGTTGGGGGAAGCATTTCAAGGATTTCCTTGACTTTGTTTGGGTCCACCTCGATTTTGCGCTTTGATACTATGAAACCCAAGATTTTTCCAGATGTGACACCAAAGATGCACTTCTTGGGGTTTAGTCTGGCCTTATGTTCTATGAGGCGATCAAGGATCTTGCTCAAGTCAACGAGATGATCTGGGCGTAAAAGGGATTTAGATAACAAATCATCCTTGTAATCTTCCAAATTTTTGTGCATGTAATCATGGAAGATGTACGTCATGGCATGTTGGTAGGTGGTGCTAGCATTTTTAAGGCCAAAAGGCATGACCTTATAACAAAATGTCCCCCAAGGCATTGTGAATGCTATTTTGAATTGGTCCTCAAGATTGATACGAATCTGGTTGTATCCTCGAGAAACCATCCATTAGGGAGAGCATTTCGTGACCTCGCTATTGCATCTACCAATGAATCAATGCTTGGTAAGGGAAAATCATCCTTAGGACTCACTTTGTTTAGATCTCAAAAATCAGTGCATATGCGAATCCTCCCGTCAAGCTTCTTGATGGGCACCATGTTGGATAACCATGGTGGATAATCCATGTAGATGACAAACTATGCATCCAATAGCTTCTGCAACTCTACTTTGACCATTAAGGCCACTGTTGGGTGCATCTTACATAGTTTTTTCTTCACAGGCTTGATTGTCGGATCAAGCATCATGTTATGCATGACTAGCTATGGATCTAGCCCCAACATATCTTTGTATGACCATGCAAAAACCTCCTTCTTTTCCTTGAGAAGGGCAATGTATTCAGTTTACTCCTTGGGGGACAAACTTACCCCTAGCTTGATAATCTATGGATGTGTTGGATCTAAGCCAATGTCTATGTCAGTTGTTTTCTCAATTAACATGTGGAATCCATATTCCAGCTAGTGTGGAGTTGGGATCAAATTGATATCATTTGCTGAATTAAGATCTGCGTTGGGAACCTCGGGTTCCTCTTTAGCATGAAAGATATCTTGAGTTAATCCTGGGGTGAAATGAAGCATCTCACCGAAGGGTCAATACTCTTCTAGGTATGGTAAGGTGTTAACGCGATCCTAGTCTATGGCATCCATGTCTAGATGCAATGGCTATGTTGGATCGATTGGATTGCGGATGGGGGTGGTTAGGTCAATGGATATCACGTTGATGAGATGAATTAGGTCTCCATTACCATAGGTGTGGTTTCTCTGACATCTTGGATGAGCTTTGTGCTCAGGATATGGCTCTAGAGGGACTGGCACGAATGGATCGGCTTTATGAGCGGATAAAAGGATAGGGTATTCCCTTAGCACTGGTAACTCAATAGGATCCCTAGGCAGAAGTTGCTCTCTGTGTGCCCAATGTGGCAGATTCAACACTTGGTCCCATTGCACGGGGTTGAGATGCCACTCATGCCTAGGCACTATGTTCATTTGTTCAAATAAGTCATTAATGTCTAAATGGTGTTGTTGCGATCACATTTGATTAAGGTGGGTCACCATCTCAATTTTGTCTTCGTAATCACTATCAAAAATCAATAAACCTTCGTTGGTTTCGACAGCATCTTGCGACATGTTAGGTTCGTCTTGCTCAATCAAATTGATGTGGTCCCAATGGGGTTATTCCACTCTCCGCGGGGGGACCTGTCTTCCTTGGAGTGGCATTTGCTTGATCGGATCACTCAAGGGGAACATTATTAAGAGGCTCTCCTGATAATCATCCATTGAGGATCCTTCTTGATTGTGTCCATACCCCTCTTGTAGGGGAGCCCTCGAACTTTCTCCTTTTTTGGCGAAGGGAAAGGGTTGTTGAGGTCAACAAGTTTGTTTATCAACAATGGGAGGTAATATCCCAATGTATAGGTCATGTTGGGATTAGCATATGGATCTGATGCTAAACCATCTTTGTTGCCTATCCCTAAGCCTTGCATATTCTCGACCAAGATGTCTAGGGGTAGGGGGTGGTTGAACCCCACTCCCGACTTGTCATATGGCATTTGGTATCTTGGTGGCGAGAGGACACGCACTCCTTGTTCATACCTGCCTAACTCGTATCCATGCCAATTGCATTGGCTAAGATATCGTAAAGTGAAATTCAGGTTTGACAAATAATTGACATCTTTCGTAAAGGGGTCTTCGTCTTCTTCTTCTTTCTTGGAAGGTTCAGTGCCATGATCAAGGCCCCCGTACACAAAGTTCGTCTGGTTAGGCGGGTAGCCAAGAGGAACAATACTACCAATGGAAATGCGAGGTCTCCCCATGTCCTGCATGGACTCAAGTGTAGGCGTTGCAACAATGTTTTGCGCTAAATACTCTCCCAAGCCCGTGTTGGCTATTTCAACAGTGATTGTTGGTGATTGAGGGGGAGGGAAAGAAAGTCCTTCCTGAGTCCACTCCATGTCAGGTGGACTAGGCGTATCAACTTCCATGTTGCTAGACCTCTCTTCAGTAGATATGGTTGAGACTGACGGTGGTACTTCTTTCATAGGTTGCTTTCCTTTGTCCTTCGTTGTGTCCACTGTAGGTGGCACTGTTGATGAAAGATCAGCCGATGAAGATGGACCTGGTTGAGAATCTAAGGGTTTTGACAGTGGTGATGTTTGTGGAGTCGGACCCCGTTTAGATGGATTTAGTTGAAAATCCACGTGTTGATGGGAGGGTCGACTGCAGCATTAACTGCATCGAGTTGCAGTACTTGAAGGGTTCTAGGTTTGCTGGAACGACGTGCACTTCCCCTTTTACAAGTGTACTTGAGGCATTGGTAGGTGATCGAAGGGACACACTTCATGTCCCTGATCCATGGTCTTCCCAACAAAATGTTGTAAGCCATCTCACCCTCCAAGATGTGGCACAATGTAGGAATGGTCTTTTGTCCCACTTGGATGGGTAGGACAATTATGCCCACTGTCGAACATATTGCGTCGTTAAACACTCGTAGTGTATATGTGGAGGTCACTATGTGAGATGCGGGCAACTTCAAGTGTTTTAATGCCGCTATGGTAATGATATTACTGGAAGAACCCGTATCTACCAACACCCTCTTGTACGGAATCCTATTGACTCAGGCGATAACATGCAGGGGTGGATCCGCCATGTCACCAGTCACTATTTTTATTTCGTCGTATCTGAAATAGATGACTGATTTCGTGCATTGTTGTACATGCCCCACAAAATTTTTGAAAGCATTTGCGTCATGAGTTGCAACTCGATAGCTTTTAATATTTCCATTAGAGCTTCTCGATGACGTGGCGATTATTGTATAAGCTCATAAATGGAAAGCCTAGCCGATGTGGTCCGCAAGCTTTGAGTAAGCTTGCTCCGAATCATGACCACTGGTCTAGGCAGAGGAGAGTTTTGTTGGGGTTGCGATGTCATTGGAACCTCTCCTGTAGCTATCGCAGGGGTACTTGTGCTCGGATGCCTCTTATTTTTAGTCACTATACTAATCATTCCCACATATCTGTGTATAGGGCAGTCTTGGGTGACTTCGTTAACTTGTGCATGCTTTGTTTGTGTATCATGTGTGGGTAAGGGATATTTGAAGACTCTCATCTATTGGTTGCCTGGTGCTTCTGGATTTTCCACCATTAATGTTTTGTCATCAATAAGGTCTTGCACCAAGCCTTTGAATTTCCAACGGGCATTGAGATCATGCCCTCTCCGTCTATGAAACCTACAATATAATTCTTCCCTATAGCCTTTAGGTTTTGGCGCATTGGGATCTATGTGTTGAATCTCAGGTAGGTTAATCAAATTTGTCGCTGACAAGCGGTCAAATAGGGAGTCTCTCGACTTCGTGTAGGGGGTGAATTGTCACTGAGGGTGACGTTGCTGATTTTTCTTTTGTCGATTATTCTCTTGGTCATAATTATTTGGAGGGACTGCCTGATAGTTAGACTTTTTAGGTTGTGTTGCTTACGCAGGCGTAGGTATGTTAATAGCAACTTGATTGACCATGACGGGTTTCTGTTGTATTATCCTTGTCTTGCTGTTATTCTTAGTCCATTCTTTCTTTTTTGGCTTAGCAATTTCACCATATTAAATTTTGATCTCTTCAATAATTCTGGCTTGCACCAGGGATTCTTCTAGAGTGGCATATTGCTACAGTTGCAATAGCACAGAGATTGATGTCAAATAGATTTTGGAGAACATTTGTGTGAGGTTGGACATAGGAGGGAGGTAAGGCAGCTTTGAAAGCAAAGCCCTCCACCAGTTCCCATAGGTCGCTATAGATTCTTCCTCATACTACTTGAGGCTAGCTAGATCACTCAGTGAGGCCTTCTTCTTAGTGTTAAAGGCAAAGCATTCGAGAAATGCGTCCACTAACTGATCTAAATTGCAAATGCTATGCTTTGGTAGGTGGGTGAACCAATCCAAGGCAGGGCCTACAAACATGGTTATAAATGTTCTTAATAACAAGGCATCATTATCCTAAATGCCAAAGCATTGGCTCAGGAATCTAGTTATGTGCTCTTGGGCATCCTCCTCCCCTTTAAAGGTTGCCAACTGGGGCAGCTTGAAATGTTTGGGGTAAGGAGGTGCTGGTACTGATGGATGCACTGGATTACTACGGAGTAATCATAAGGTGGGCTTTTGGGGCCCAAATGTTTTAGTTTCCACGGACTCCAAATGCTCTAACAGTGCCTTGTATGCGTCGGAGGACTTGATCTCCTCCTCGATCACCTATTTTCATTACGCATTGCGGGGTACTAGAGGCCTATAGAGGGGTGGTCGGATAGTACCTCCTCTGCCTTAATAGGGCGTTTTATCCCGCTCTTCCTCTTTTTCATACTCCTTATAAGCTCCTAGAGGAGTTACTAGGAGAGCCTAATGAACAGGGGTGGGCACCTGTGGAGGGTACCCATCGTTGTTTCGGGAGTGGCCTCCCGCTCATGTCTAGGGAGTCTTAGAGGCACCTCTTGGTAAGGTCTTGGAGACCTATCTTGCACTATAGGGTTGTGCCTCTAGTACCTTTCCGCCCTCTATGTTTGGGGGGTCTAAACCCTTTCAGGCACATTGGTGTGGACCAGCTCATTTGTTTGGCGTCGGATGCACTCTTTACTAAGGCGATATAACTATTCTAGCTGCTATTGATCCTGCTCAAGCTATGTGATCTATGCTTGGCGGGTGGCATGTCTAGAAAATGCTAGGTAAATTTGCTCTGAAATTTTGATCCTAGGAGGCCTAGTCACCTCTCCTATGCATCTATCTCGGTTTTGGGGATCCAAAACTTCTATGTGGTGCTTCCTTCTTTCGAGGTTGGTAGCATTTACTTGAGGTTCTGGCCTTAGTGGGTGGCCTTGATACCTAGCAGGTGCGGAAGCGCATTGCTCCCGCACTGTATATTGCTCTCGAGAAAGGTAAGGGTCTTCCTCATGCTCTCTTTCATAAGTGAAAAAGGGATAGGCGGAGTTGGCTCGCCCCACCTAATGAGCCTTGTGCTATGGATTGTTTCTTGTAGTTCTGACAATGAGAGGGGGTAAAGGAGGGATAGTGTAATCATGTGGCCCCTCCCATCGAACCCTACATTGTCCTCGCACCTCACTGCATGATGACTATGTATACTGAGTGTTTATGGGATCTTCCCCTTCTATACTGAGTGCCACATCTATGGATCCTTCCTGAAAGGGGATATGTTGAGTGGTTGTGTCCCTCAAAGGGGTGCCTCTATAGCCTCATTCTGTCAAGGCACAAAGTGGACTATTATGTGTGTTGGGCTGCCAAGGTGGAATAACCAAGTATTTGGAGCTATAACGGAGGCGACTTGTGCCCCCTTGGTCATTCTCTGCAGCATCCACCCATGAGTGGGCTTGGCTATGGGTGAACACCATTGTGGTACCTCTCTACAAAGTGCATAGAGTATTTTTATCTTTTGTTTATGATTTTCTGATTTTTTTGTTACACTAAGCAGAAAAGAACATACACACACAAAGCAATGATTATCTCTTTTAAAGATTAATGGTGTGTCCTAGGTTGGTTTTAGTGTGTCTTGATGATTTTGTTTTGTTTTTGAAGATTTTTATAAAGAACATTTAAATGCATAATGAAGGCTCATATGACTCCCATAAATGGTCACCCCTTCGATATACCATTGCCAGGACGATATACCAACCTCTCTATATACCCGCCCTTACGAGAGGGAAACTATAGGTACATGAGAGTAGATGGTATGTGGTGCATAGGCGGTACGAAAGGGGGATTGTCTTGTTTATGAAACCTACCATAGAAGACTTATCCTCACGTGTTGGGAATCACCCCAGCGACACTAGGTCAGCTTTCATCAGGATTTACATCGAGCAATAGTGACAATCGGGGTAAATGGATGCAAAAATCAAGCCAAGGTGGTGATGAAATCCATCATTGGTCTTGATCAAGGTTTGGGGTTTTACGACCAGCTCCTTGGTTTAAAAATGCCACGTGATGTGTGTGGGGTTCTTTTTAATTAAAATTGAAACAGGCAAGCAACCTACTTTCCCTAAACAAGCAAAAATGACAAAAAATAGAAACAAAAAATCAGAAAATGACAGGAACAGTTTAGGAACCTTACCTCTTTTCTGCCTAGACCTGCTGCTTCTGACCCTCAGCTTTGAAACTGCACAAACAAATATTAGTATCTGGGTGAGACGAATTCCAGAACAGAATTCGTCCTAGGTTGAGACGAAATCAAATTCGTCCCTGGGTGAGACAAATTCCAGAATAAAATTTATCCCAGCTTGAGACGAAATCAAATTCATCCCTAGGTGAGATGAATTATAGTCCTGTATTCACCACAGGCTGGAACGAACAACAGTCAGAGTTTGAAAAACGATACCTGTAAGCAAGAAAAAAAGTTTTGATCAGTTTCTTGATCTCAAAAAAATTAGGGGACAGGGTCCCATCGTGATCGCCACTGAAAACATGAGATTTCGAAAGTTTGAAAGGAAAACTAATGCGATGTATCTGAAACAAAACTAACGCTTAAATCCTACAAATTGCAATGCATGAAATGAGGAAAATAAATGAATCAAAATGAAATGAAATAAGTATAGGAAGCACAACCCTTTTGTATTTATTCTCTCTCAATATCGGTTACAAAGATGTCTACCACCTTTTTAGGGACTAGGAGCGTTAACATGTTTCGGTTACAATAGTGACTAGTGATCCTCCTTCCCCATGCCCACATGTAAAATGGGTGGGCCAAAGTGTTGCCACCACTTGTTGTTGATGAGTCCTTGATCATCGATGCTCCCCTTGCATTCAAAGAAACAACAAATCGTTAGTAGCACCTATGAAAAATATTGAAACATTTGATCTCTAAAATAAAATGAAATATGCACGCAAAATATTAACTGAATCGATAAACAACATGACTCCATATAACCTGTAGATTTGACAGGAACCAGGGAACATTACCAGAGAGGCATTGCCATTAAAATAATCAAGAAACTCGTTGTTGTCTGCTAATCGTTCCGGGCTAGGACGAGTAAACCTGCAAAAATTGGGATTCGTTCTGGGCAGGGACAAATAAACCTACAGAGAATTGGGATTTGTTTTGGGCAGGGACGAATAAACCTACAGAGAATTGGGATTCATTTTGGGCATGGACAAATAAACCTGCAACTAAAAAGGGTTAATGGAACTATCCAAAATGTCTCATCTCTGAGCATCCAAGTGGCCTTCAAGGTTAGGTCTTAGATAAATAGGGGTTTTTTAAGAAGACCCAAAAGGTCGGATTGCCTCAATTCGGCTTCAATCAGCGAATATCTGATAAAGTCACCTGCATGTTAGTGAAGAGAAGATATAAAATAAACATGACTGAAACTGCTTGAAATCCATTGAAACTTGAAATGTGACCTATTTAAATAGCATAAAACCAAATGCAAAAATAACAGGGGCAAAATCTTCCACAAATCTGTAATCATTTTGGGGTGGAACAATTAAGCCCGTGGCAATGCGCGGCGCACCCGCGGGCAAGGCGCCCACCTTTTGGGTCTCTGTTTTGGCCTGAATCCACTAGGAATTAATCCAAAACTTGTTATTGGGTGTTGTCGGTGGATTGATGATGCAATGTGGCCAAATGTCGGGTCCTTGGATCTGTATTCACACTTCCAATAACCACCCAATGACCTCATTTGCAAAATAGATCAAGGAATCAAAGATAAATGTGTGGTGATAAATTGGCAGCACTTCATTGCTCCAAATGCTCCTAACCTGTCCTTCTTTTGGGTGAGGAAGCTCACCAATTTATAGACCCAAGGGGCCTCTTTGGATGGGTATGCAAGGGTGCCACTTGGAGGCCATGCTTTTTCATGAGTGGAGGAGATTCCTCCTTGACTTGGGCCCCCATGTTTGCCATTATGACAATTTTCTAATGTCCACTTTGCCCACCTATGTGTGCATGCCAGACAGGGACTGTCTTCCACTACCATTTGTCATGATTGCACTTTTTTCCCGTTGAACATGGAATTTGTCCCACCCAGGAGTGAATTGGTAATCGTCCCCGGGTGGGACAGAATTGGTAATCGTCCCAAGGTAGGACGGATTCTAGTTGGTACTCGTCTCGGGGAGGCACGGATTTGGAGCAGATTTCTTGCATTTGCCAAATTTCTTTCTGACCTTATAAAATTGTCGTGTGAGTGGCTAGGACCACTGTTTGGCCTCTGAAGCATGCCCTGGGGGCTTTGTATGTCAATGCGATCAGTTTTTGCAGTCACATAATCGGATTGGTGCTTTTTTGGTGTCTATAGATGCCCCTTTTTGGAAGGCGCTGCGGGTGACACAGTGCTGAGCAAAAATAGATAACCAAAGCACTAATGATTAGGATTTCTTGGTAATATATCCAACTTGTGATGCCCCAAGTATGGAAAGGGCATGCATTCTTGAATCCTTGCTTCTGATGAGCTAAGGAATCTGATTTCAAGTGTTAACCTATTTTGGTGAGGTGTGACTTGAGCTTAAACATTGATCAGTCATGAAATAGGCAAAGGGCGCAACCTTTTGTCCATGAGGGAACTAGGAGTTCATGATTCATGAATGTCAAGCATTTGATCAATTTGTGATTATTGCTTGTTTGTTGCCCCAAGCAGAGTGTGATTGTCTTTGTCAATGATTCTTTGAATGCATGCCATTGCCATGATTGGGTGTGTGTTTGTTGATTAGTAACTAAGTGTGACTAATGAAATGAAAGAAGTATAGGAAGCACAACCCTTTTGTATTTATTCTCTCTCAATATTTGTTACAAAGATGTCTCCCGCATTGTTAGGGAATAGGAGCGTTAACATGTTTCGGTTACAATAGTGACTAGTGATCCTCCTTCCCCATGCCCACATGTAAAATGGGTGGGCCAAAGTGTTGCCACTGCTTGTTGTTGATGAGTCCTTGATCCTCGCTGCTCCCCCTGCATTCAAAGAAACAACAAATCATTAGTAGCATCTATGACAAAGATTGAAATGTCTGATCTCTAAAACAAAATTAAAGATGCACGCAAAATATTAACTGAATCGATAAACAACATGACTCCAAATAACCTGTAGATTTGACAGGAACAAGGAAACATTACTAGAGAGGCATTGCCATTAAAACAATCAGGAAACTCGTTGCTATTTGCTAATCATTTCGGGCCGGGATGAGTAAACCTAAAAAAATTGGGATTCGTTCTGGGTAGGGACTAATAAACCTGTAGATAATTGGGATTTTTTTTGGGCAGGGACGAATAAACCTACAAAGAATTGGGATTCGTTATGGGCAGGGACGAATAAACCTGCAACTAAAAAGGGTTAATGGCACTGTCCAAAATGTCTCATCTCTGAGCATCCAAGTGGCCTTCAAGGTTAGGGCTTAGATAAATAGGGGTGTTTAAGAAGACCCAGAAGGTCGGATTTCCTCAATTCAGCTTCAATCACCAGAGATCTGACAAAGTCACCTACATGTTAGTGAAGAGAAGATATAAAATAAACATGACTGAAACTGCTTGAAATCCACTGAAACTTGAAATGTGACTTATTTAAATAGCATAAAACCAAATGCAAAAAGAACAGGGGAAAAATTTACCATAGATCCATAATCATTTTGAGGTGGAATGATTAAACCCGTGGCAATGCGGGGTGCGCCTGCAGGAAAGGCACCCATCGTTTGGGTCTCTATTTCAGCCCCAATCCACTAGGAATTAGTCCAAAAATTGTTATTGTGTGTTGTCGGTGGATTGATGATGTAATGTGGCCAAATTTCGGGTCCTTGGATCCAGATTCACACTTCCAATAACCACCCAATGACCTCCTTTGCAAAAGAGATCAAGGATGTAGAAGAGGTGAATCAAATATAAATGTGTGGTGATAAATTGGTAGCACTTCGTTGCTCCAAATGCTCCTAACCTGTCCATATTTTGGGTGAGGAATCTCACCAATTTATAGACCCAAGGGGTCTCTTTGGATGGGCATGTAAGGGTGCCACATAGGGGCCATGCTTTCTCATGAGTGGAGGAGATTTCCCCCTAACCTAGGCCTCCATTTCTGCCATTATGGCAATTTTCTAATGTCCACTTTGCCCACCTATGCGCGCATGCTAGACAGGGACTGTCTTCCACTACCATTTGTCATGATTATGCTTTTTTCCCATTGCACATGGAATTCATCCCACCCAGGAGTGAATTGGTAATCATCCCTGGGCGGGACAAAATTGGTAATCGTCCCAGGGTAGGATGAATTCCAGTTGGTACTCGTCTCGGGGAGGGACGAATTTGGAGCAGATTGCTTGCATGTGCCAAATTCCTTTCTGACCTTATAAAATTGCTGTGTGAGTGGCTAGGACCAACAGGGGAAAAATCTACCACAAATTCGTAAAGGCACAAATTGCGGTCCGGCTATGGAAGCCTTCTTGGGGAGTAGGATATCTACAATTTGGGACCCCGACATTGTTTTTGCATGCCAAGAATGTCAAGTGTAGAGGCACTCTCCTTCGGCAGATTTATTGCAGTTTTTTTTGGAGTATTTCTTGCTATTTTTGGTGTTTTTTTATTTTCTTGTTCTGAATTCATCCCAAGGTGGGACAAATTCCTATTTAGAATTCATCCCAAGGTGGGACGAGCGATAACTAGAGCGCTCATGCCAGGTAGGAACGAATTCAGGCCAAAAAGGTCTATTTAAAGGCAAAAACTAGGATTTGGGCTCATTTGCATTCGATTTTTTTGGCGTTTGGAGCTTTGAGGACGAGGAGAGAGATTCTGCGAAGCGAAGTGCTACCACATATCTTCCAGCGACATAAGTTCTCATACCGGGTCGTCCAACGGAGGAGCCAAAGCGAGGCTAGTGAGTGCACTTCTTGTTATTGTTTGTTTTGTTTTATTGTGAGATTTTTTTTGTTTTATTTTGTTTTTAAAGTTAAGATCGAAACCCTAAATTACAAAATGGAAATGAATGATTTATTTTCTGCTTTGCTTTGGATTTAACAAAATGAACTTCAAGTTAACAAAACCACTGAAATTGTAACAAAGTAACCGAAGTTAAACTACATCCTGAAGTCAACCTGAAAACTGAAGTGAAACTGGAATCCTCGAAAAGACTAACTAAAAAATCATAGGCGAAAGCTAAAAGTGGAAGATACGCGGAACGCAAACCCTAGGTGAAAATGGAAACCCTAGACTACTGAAACCCTAGAATGTAGTGCATTCAAAACCCTAGGTTAACCCTAAATGAGAATGATTTTTTTGTGTTTTTTAACTGGTTAACTTAGGTTAAAACCATAGGTAGACCATGTCAAAAATTGTTTGTTTTTTGTTGAGTTAAATGAAACCTTAGATGAAATTTTTTGGTTTTTGTTTTGAACTGGTTAACTTAGGTTAAACCATCAGTAATAATTGCAGTTTTTTTTTTGTTTTTGTTTTTCGAGTTAAATGAAACCCTAGATTAAGATTAATGGATTTTTTTGTTTTTGAATGGTTAACTTAGGTTAAAACCGTAGGTAAACCATGTCAACATTTGTTTTTGTTTTTCGAGTTAAATGAAACCCTAGATTAAGATTAATGGATTTTTTTGTTTTTTAATGGTTAACTTAGGTTAAAACCGTAGGTAAACAATATCACCATTTTTTTTTGGTTTTTGAGTTAAATGAAACCCTAGATTAAGATTAATGGTTTTTTTTTTTTTTTTCAAATGGTTAACTTAGGTTAAAAACCATAGGTAAACCATGTCAACATTTGTTTTTGTTTTTCGAGTTTAAATGAAACCCTAGATTAAGATTAATGGATTTGTTTTGTTTTTGAATGGTTAACTTAGGTAAAAACCGTAGGTAAACCATGTCCAAAATTTGTTTTATTTTTTGTCAATTTAACTAGGATAGAAATCTTAGGTAAAAACTATTTTTATGTTTTGTTTTGAATTGTTTTTGTTTGTCAGTTTAACTAGGATAGAAACCCTAAATAAAAACTGTGTTTATGTTTTTTTTGTTTTTTGTTCGTTTAAAACTAGGCTATGGGCCGTATTAAAACGATTTTTTCGTTGTTAAGTTTTTTTTGTCAGTTAGAACTAGGCTATGAAAAATCGTAGTTAAAACTGTTTTTCTTTTGTTAAGTTTTTTGTCAGTTAGAACTAGGCTATAAAAAACCATAGTTAAAACTGTTTTTCTTTGTGAAGTGTTTTGTCAGTTTAATTAGGATTCGAAACCCTAGGTTTAAAAAAATTGTTTTATTATTTTGTTTGTTTTTTGTCAGTTTAACACTAGGCTATGAACTGTAGTTAAAACAATGTTTTCATTGTTAAGTTTTTTTTTTTTTTGTTTATTGTCTGTCAATTTGCACGTTACAGTTTAGAAATTGTGAGTATTGACAAGTGTTTTGAACTGCTTTTGCTTAGTTGTACATTGTTGTGTGTGTTTATTAATGTCTGTACATTACTGTTTTTCGTGTTGGTTTTCAATGTTTTGATGTTTTTGTGTTTTGTTTGATGTGCAGGTTGTGAAGAGTCGATATCGGGTATCGACCGTGTTCTCTTATGCCCGAGAGGCGTTGACTATGGAGGACTGGGATTGGCTTGATGCCCTTGGGCTCAAGCACGTGACGCGGCTGGAGCCAGTGATTGGGGATCGGGCCTACCTGATGGCCTTATCAGTCTATGGGATGTGCAGACTAATACCTTCCATCTCCCAACAGGGGATATGACGGTGACCTTGGAGGATGTCTATCGGATCCTACGAATTCTAATAGACGAGATGCCGATTCGGACTACGCTGTGAGATCAACGGACATCAGTGTTGACATGCTCCTTTGGGAATGGGGAGGAGTTCGATGTGGAGAGCCTGGTGGAGAAGGCTGAGGCTAATTTTTAGGTTGGGGGGATTTTGGTTCGATGGTGGTATGAGAGGGGGGTGTTGGGAGTAAGGCATGCACTTTTGATGAGCCTTATTTCCAACATGTTGTTGCCAGATTCGTCGAGGGCAAGGTTCTACAGTTGGTGTTCCGGTTGGTGGAGTGCCCTGTGACAGAGCCCTTGATCATGAGGTGGGGGCATACATTGCTAGCACAACTCTATGATGAGTTGTATGAGGTCCGCTGCCGGAAGCAGAAGGGGATTAGCTGCAACTATCTACTGTAGAGCTGGGCCTGGTAGCATATAGTAGTGGATCGGCCACTTGGGTTACCATGGACTACACAAGCAGACTTGGTAGACTGGGATATCGGATATGCGGCTCTATGGTATAGATCAAAGGAGCAAGGGCAGATTCAGTGGTTTGTTGAGCACATAGAGCACTATGTCGAGACGTTTGCACGACTGACTCCAAGGGATGTGGTGTGGAGGCCGTATCAGGATTTTCTTGCATGGCCTGAGGCTAAGGAGTGGCTTCGATGAGTCTGAAGGGTTAGGTGGCTTATTGGTCAGCATGGCATGGAGCAGGATTACTTCCACTACCTTCAGGTTACACGATAGTTTAGGGTATGGCAGGGGTTGCCTGGGGAGCCCTTGGTCTATTGGCATCAGAGTGATGAGAAGACCTTAGTTGCACCGATCCTTGAGCCACTAGGGGAAGAGGCAGACACAGTACTTGACACCCCATACATGGATGACATCAGGGTTATAGCCGAGTATGAGGGATGGTGGACCTTGCAGCGATGGCGGGGTGAGGGGCCACTAGGATGGGATGAGGCAGCAGTAGGTATGGAGGGTGCAAAGGTACCAGGAGAGGGTTGGGGAGATCCCATGGCAGATGTGGAGATGGTAGAGGTTGTGGTTGTAGGGGAGGACTTTGGGTTTTTGGATCAGCCGAAGGATCAAGATGTCCCAGAATAGTGGGAGCCTGAGCAGGCGGCCGCTCCAGAGACTCCTATGCCTCAGATCGTTTCGGGGGATGTAGATGTAGGTTTGCACATAGAGAATGAATGGATGACAAAATTACTGCAGAGATGGGATCAGGAGTACCAAGATGAGATGGATCGCTTGCATGGTTAGTTGCAGAGTACGCAAGCCAAGATGGATCGCTTGCATGTTTAGTTGGTGCAACAGGACGCGAATCTCACAACATATCATCAGTGGGATGTGGAGTGGCACTAGCGTCGGGTGGAGCTGGAGATCGAGATTATCCGCCTCGGTGGGAAGGTCCCTGCGGTTTTTGTTAGTGGATCATCACGGCGCTCGAGAGGGAGCGATACTGAGCAGACAACATCTTCTCGGTGTAGGCAACTAGATGAGGTAGAGGCTAGTAGGCGAGATGTGGGGGCTAGCAGTAGCCGCCCGGAGGGGTCACACAGGACCCATACCACAGGGGGTAGTTCTCGTCGCACTGATCTTGCATGATCTTGGTGGCCGATGCCCTAGGCTTGGGGGTTTTTGGGTTTTGGGTTTATGATTGCGGGGTCAGAAGACTAGTTATTGTAGCCTGCGAGCATTTTTGATGATATATATATAGATGACTTTTTGGATTTATAATACATGTGTTGTGATTTGATTTTATGCATAGTGATTGATGTGGATGATTGCATGTGAATGATGGATGCATATGCGATGATGAATGCAAATGTTTCTAAGTTAGATGATATGTTTATGAAATGGATGAAATGTATTGTTGATTTGTGGTGGTGGCACCATAGACTGTTTTGAACTTATGGCTTTATGTAGTATACGGTTTATGAATTGAGTTGATAGTTGTATTGTGTTTTGTTTGTGGTGATTGTTGGATGAGATGATGTTAGATGTATATACATTGTTTTTGTATTATTTTGATAATAATGTAATAATGAATGATATTACAGTTGGTTTAGAATGTAGTTAAGATTTTTTGAGACTCAGATGTTGTAACTAACTAGCCAAGACTGTACTTTTATCTTACGATACTTTTGAACAAGGTATGAATCAAACTTGTTTTTGACCAAGGTATTTCACATCCCTGTGTGTGCAATTGAGTTCATTTATGTGGTATTTGTCAGGATACCGTCAGTGCTAGATAGGCTATCAACAAAACCTATACTGAGGATCACCTAATTAGCTCCACTAACTCCTTTGTTGTATTAAGTCAGATTAATCGATTTTGCTATTTGGGATACCATAAGCGAGCTCATCCACATGCAAACATTGATATGTACATAAGTAAATGGGACAGATATATCGTCATGCAAGAGGTTTGCCACTAGTGACCAATAGGCTATCAACTAAACCAGTACTGAAGTTCACCTAATAACCTTTGGAATGCTAAGAGTTCCAGGGATTCAAGTTCGACTCCCTTCTTTTCTTCATTTGTAGTGGGATACTTGTTCTTTTATAGCGATAAAATCATTGTTTATTTTTGTTTTTATTTTTGAGCAAGGGATTTTAATTTTGGGAGTGATGAAAATCACTATTTCTTGTGCTTTTTGATGTATGCACTTTGTGGGATTTGATGTCAATGTTTGTAGTGTTGACTTATGCAAATTTTTGATGTGTTGCAACTTTTTGTTGGGATTTGGGATTCTTGGGAATTGGGTAGGGAAGATTCTTGTCCTTTTTCCAACTCTCAGCATTCTTGGGGCCATTCGCATAGGGGGATGAGCGAGATAACATTTTCATTGTGTGATATCCTGAATTGCTTTACAGGTTTCATCGTTCTTTGACACAATTTGGGAGTTTTTTTATGTGTTTTTAGCTTGTGATGGGATGCTATGTATCAAGGTGTGATCCCAGTATGACTCAGCCTATTTAAAATCTTTCTAACTTTGTATAGATTTGCCTAGAAATTTAATGACAGTTGAATGACGAAAACTCTAGATACATTAGATGACAACTGATTTATGATATGGTGAATCTATGTATGGCGTTATTTGTGCGGTATTGTTTATGAGATGGAAAATGTGAAAAATGATGGTGTTGCCAAGTAATGACAGTCTATGGTGCCTTTGGTCTGTATGACCAACAAATGTGCAATATATGGATGTGATGCCTAATGCAACTATTTTTTTTTTTTTTTGTATTTTTGAATTTTGGAAGTATGCATAAAAATGGAATGCAGATTTTGTTATTTTTGGATTTTCTTTATGGTTGACCAAGTGATTGTGATAATCCTTGGAGATTTTGGGTTGACCAATAGGGTTTATGGAGACCTTTTGGGGCTTTTGGTTTGACCAAAGGGTTTATGGGAACCTTTGGAGCGTTTGGTTTGACCAAGGGGTGGATGGACACCTTTGGAGCTTTTGGTTTGACCAAGAGATTATGATAATTCTTGGAGCTTTTTGGTGTGACCAAAAAATGAGGTAAATTCTTGGGGCCTTTTGAGTTGACCAAATGGTTTATGTTTTGAGTGTGACCAAGCGATTACGATAATCCTTGGAGCTTTTGGTGTGACCAAGCGATTGTGATAATCCTTGGAGCTTTTTGGTTTGACCAAGTGATTGTGATAATCCTTGGAGCTTTTTGGTTTGACCAAGTGATTGTGATAATCATTGGAGCTTTTTGGTGTAGGCTATGGTTCTTTTAGATATGGAATGGCCTCAAATGACTGATGTTCAAGGGTTCTAATTCCTTGATTCCGTCAAGAGATGTTAGCCGGTATGTTCCAGGTCCTATTCTACTTTCAATCACATAAGGACCTAACCAATTTTCCGTGAACTTGTCCCGGAGATGGGGAGGGAAGTTGGGGTTTCGTTGGTTCTCTTTTAGGACTAGGTCACCAACTTGAAAGTCCCTCGGGTGAACTTTCATGTTGTATGCCCTTTTAAGTCACTCTTGGTAGATATGCAAATGCTCAAGAGCATTGACGCGTCATTTGTCAAGCAACGTAAGCTGGTCTAATCGGGCCTGTCGCGTAGTGTCATTATCGATGAAATATTGCATTGATATGCATGGGGAAGAAATTTCCAACTCAAGAGGCATGACTGCCTCAGAGCGATACACTAGTGAAAATGGAGTTGCCGCAGTGGGTGTCCAAATTCTAGTGCGATAAGCCCATAGGGCAAGTGGGATCTGAATGTGCCAATCCTTATGACTTTTTGTGATTGTCTTTTTGAGGA
Organism: Wollemia nobilis; assembly: GCA_028583015.1. Classification (NCBI taxonomy): domain Eukaryota; kingdom Viridiplantae; phylum Streptophyta; class Pinopsida; order Araucariales; family Araucariaceae; genus Wollemia; species Wollemia nobilis. The sequence continues at coordinate 1,429,878 of JAQPPZ010016705.1, forward strand.
TGGCAACTAACATTCTGTTTGACGCCTCTGCCTGCCCATTTTCTTGCGGATAATAGGGTGTTGAAAAACTATGGTGAATCTTGTACTTTGTGGTCAAAGCACGCACATATTTGTTCTTGAAGGACGTCCCATTATTCGAGATTATCTTGGATGGAATACCAAAACGACATATGTTGTGCAAAATAAACTCCGTGATGCGGGGTCCAGTCGTAGAGGTAAATGGAATTGCTTCCACCCATTTGGTAAAGTACTCTGTGGCCGTTATGATGAACGTGTGATGATCGAACAACGCAGGGGATATATTTTTGATTAGATCTAAGCCCCACTACAAAAATTGCCAAGATAATTGGATCAGTTGCAAGGCCTGAGAAGGTACATGTGTGATATTAGCATGGTGTTGACACTTTACGCACTTCTTGACATAAGCACAACAATCTCGCTCTAAAGATGGCCAATAATAGCCCATGCAAAGAATGAACTTTGCAATGGCCATACCACTGAAGTGTCCATTATAGGTACCATCGTGCGCTTGGGAGATTGCCCAAGTGGACTCCTGCTAGTCCAAATAATGGAGGAGGATCCCCTCGTAGTTGCGATGGTACAAAATGTCTCCTAACAAGACATGCTTTGCTTCTCTCTGCTTTAAAGCTCATTTTGTGGCATGCGTCAATCCAAGTGGAAGGCTACCTAGCTTGAGGTAGTCTCTGATAGGTGAATACCAATCCTGTTGATCGGAAACCTCGACGGCATGAACAACCAATCCCTCTTGCAGGTCATCCCTACAAAAAGTTGAGCAGGAAATAATCTACAAGAACAGCATTGTGTCGCTATTAAAGGGAGTAGGGGAAAACAAGGACACCCAGTTGGCATGTTTCAAATAGGCATGGATTCAAGAGAACTTATTCTGAGATGGTTCAATCTGGATCATGTGGATTCCTAGCATTAAATCAGAGCTTGCACACTCCATCGCTAATTGTGATAAGATTTTGACTTGAATGGTTGTCATGTTACCAGTCATGTCTTGTGGGATTAATGACCCCAAAGAGGCCATAGTATCCACAAAATGATTTGAGGATCGAGGGAGTGCCTCGATGTCATACCATTCAAGCTTTGCTAGGAATTTGTCCACAAGGGCTTTGTAAGCCTACAGAACTAGGCATTTGCATTAGAATACCCCTTTCACTTGGTTGACTATTAATAGTGAAACACCAAAGATGTTTAAGCATTTGATGTTCATGGTGATTGCGGTCTGAAGAACTATGAGCAAGGCTTCATATTCAGCGTTATTATTGGTGCACGGGAAGTCAAGTTTAAATGACAAGGGGATTGGAGCCCCTTATGGTGTGAAGAATACAATTCCCGTGCCACCTCCTTGTTCACATTTAGAACCATCAAAGAATAGGGTTATGTCGGCCTATGACTTAGGCGTATCAGAATCTGGCAATTCTAAGACATGGAAGACCCCATCATCGGGTAGTTCTACTATCAGAGGTTGATCATCTTCAAGAGGAGCCTCTGCTAGTTGATCGGCTATAACTTGTCCTTTAATGGATTTTTGTCCAATGAACTCTATGTCAAACTCTGTCAACAACATGATCCATTTCACCATGCGGCTACTATGATAAGTATGACTCATCATGTATCACAATGGATTCTCCTTAGACACAACATATGTCGTGTTGCCTAGCATGTAATGGCATAGCTTTTTGGTAGCAAACACCACTACCAAGCAGAGCTTCTTGACGTATGCATAGTTAAGTTTGTAACTGACCAGGGTGTGGCTAAGATAGTAAGTAGCCTGTTCTTTGTGATGTTCATTTTTCTAGGCTAGCATGGCACCCAGTGCCACCTCAGTAGCTGAGATGTATAAATAGAATGACACTCTTGGTCTAAGTGGTGCCAATACTGGTGGCGAAGCCAAGTATTGTTTTATGTCATCGAAGGCTGACTGGCACTCATCATCCCAATGAAATGCTACCCCCTTGTGCAATAATTTGTTCATGGGTCGACACTTGTCAAATAGCTACGCTATAAAGTGCTTGATCGACGTGACTTTTCCCTACAGGATTTTGAGCTGCCTGATGGTAGTTGGGGGAAGCATTTCAAGGATTGCCTTGACTTTGTTTGGGTCCACCTCGATTTTGCGCTTTGATACTATGAAACCCAAGATTTTTCCAGATGTGACACCAAAGATGCACTTCTTGGGGTTTAGTCTGGCCTTATGTTCTATGAGGCGATCAAGGATCTTGCTCAAGTCAACGAGATGATCTGGGCGTAAAAGGGATTTAGATAACAAATCATCCTTGTAATCTTCCAAAGTTTTGTGCATGTAATCATGGAAGATGTACGTCATGGCATGTTGGTAGGTGGTGCTAGCATTTTTAAGGCCAAAAGGCATGACCTTATAACAAAATGTCCCCCAAGGCATTGTGAATGCTATTTTGAATTGGTCCTCAAGATTGATACGAATCTGGTTGTATCCTGAGAAACCATCCATTAGGGAGAGCATTTCGTGACCTGCTATTGCATCTACCAATGAATCAATGCTTGGTAAGGGAAAATCATCCTTAGGACTCACTTTGTTTAGATCTCAAAAATCAGTGCATATGTGAATCCTCCCGTCAGGCTTCTTGATGGGCACCATGTTGGATAACCATGGTGGATAATCCATGTAGATGACAAACTATGCATCCAATAGCTTTTGCAACTCGTCTTTGACCATTAAGGCCATTGTTGGGTGCATCTTACATAGTTTTTGCTTCACAGGCTTGATTGTCGGATCAAGCATCATGTTATGCATGACTAGCTATGGATCTAGCCCCAACATATCTTTGTATGACCATGCAAAAACCTCCTTCTTTTCCTTGAGAAGGGCAATGTATTCAGTTTACTCCTTGGGGGACAAACTTACCCCTAGCTTGATAATCTATGGATGTGTTGGATCTAAGCCAATGTCTATGTCAGTTGTTTTCTCAATTAACATGTGGGATCCATATTCCAGCTAGTGTGGAGTTGGGATCAAATTGATATCATTTGCTGAATTAAGATCTGCGTTGGGAACCTCGGGTTCCTCTTTAGCATGAAAGATATCTTGAGTTAATCCTGGGGTGAAATGAAGCATCTCACCGAAGGGCCAATACTCTGCTAGGTATGGTAAGGTGTTAACGCGATCCTAGTCTATGGCATCCATGTCTAGATGCAATGGCTATGTTGGATCGATTGGATTGCGGATGGGGGTGGTTAGGTCAATGGATATCACGTTGATGAGATGAATTAGGTCTCCATTACCATAGGTGTGGTTTCTCTGACATCTTGGATGAGCTTTGTGCTCAGGATCTGGCTCTAGAGGGACTGGCACGAATGGATCGGCTCTATGAGCGGATAAAAGGATAGGGTATTCCCTTGGCACTGGTAACTCAATAGGATCCCTAGGCGAAAGTTGCTCTCTGTGTGCCCAATGTGGCGGATTCAACACTTGGTCCCATTGCATGGGGTTGAGATGCCACTCATGCCCGGGCACTATGTTCATTTGTTCAAATAAGTCATTAATGTCTAAAGGGTGTTGTTGCGATCACATTTGATTAAGGTGGGTCACCATCTCAATTTTGTCTTCGTAATCACTATCAAAAATCAATAAACCTTCGTTGGTTTCGACAGCATCTTGCGACATGTTAGGTTCGTCTTGCTCAATCAAATTGATGTGGTCCCAATGGGGTTATTCCACTCTCCGCGGGGGGACCTGTCTTCCTTGGAGTGGCATTTTCTTGATCGGATCACTCAAGGGGAACATTATTAAGAGGCTCTCCTGATAATCATCCATTGAGGATCCTTCTTGATTGTGTCCATACCCCTCTTGTAGGGGAGCCCTCGAACTTTCTCCTTTTTTGGGCGAAGGGAAAGGGTTGTTGAGGTCAACAAGGTTGTTTATCAACAATGGGAGGTAATATCCCAATGTATAGGTCATGTTGGGATTAGCATATGGATCTGATGCTAAACCATCTTTGTTGCCTATCCCTAAGCCTTGCATATTCTCGACCAAGATGTCTAGGGGTAGGGGGTGGTTGAACCCCACTCCTGACTTGTCATATGGCATTTGGTATCTTGGCTGGCAGAGGACACGCACTCCTTGTTCATACCTGCCTAACTCGTATCCATGCCAATTGCATTGGCTAAGATATCGTAAAGCGAAATTCAGGTTTGACAAATAATTGACATCTTTCGTAAAGGGGTCTTCGTCTTCTTCTTCTTTCTTGGAAGGTTCAGTGCCATGATCAAGGCCCCCGTACACAAAGTTCGTCTGGTTAGGCGGGTAGCCAAGAGGAACAATACTACCAATGGAAATGCGAGGTCTCCCCATGTCCTGCATGGACTCAAGTGTAGGCGTTGCAACAATGTTTTGCGCTAAATACTCTCCCAAGCCCGTGTTGGCTATTTCAACAATGATTGTTGGTGATTGAGGGGGAGGGAAATAAAGTCCTTCCTGAGTCCACTCCATGTCAGGTGGACTAGGCGTATCAACTTCCATGTTGCTAGACCTCTCTTCAGTAGATATGGTTGAGACTGACGATGGTACTTCTTTCATAGGTTGCTTTCCTTTGTCCTTCGTTGTGTCCACTGTAGGTGGCACTGTTGATGAAAGATCAGTCGATGAAGATGGACCTGGCTAAGAATCTAAGGGTTTTGACAGTGGTGATGTTTGTGGAGTCGGACCCCGTTTAGATGGATTTAGTTGAAAATCCACGTGTTGATGGGAGGGTCGACTGCAGCATTAACTGCATCGAGTTGCAGTACTTGAAGGGTTCTAGGTCTGCTGGAACGACGTGCACTTCCCCTTTGACAAGTGTACTTGAGGCATTGGTAGGTGATCGAAGGGACACACTTCATGTCCCTGATCCATGGTCTTCCCAACAAAATGTTGTAAGCCATCTCACCCTCCAAGATGTGGCACAATGTAGGAATGGTCTTTTGTCCCACTTGGATGGGTAGGACAATTATGCCCACTGTCAAACATATTGCATCGTTAAACGCTCGTAATGTATATGTGGAGGTCACTATGTGAGATGCGGGCAACTTCAAGTGTTTTAATGCCGCTATGGTAATGATATTACTGGAAGAACCCGTATCTACCAACACCCTCTTGTACGGAATCCTATTGACTCAGGCGATAACATGCAGGGGTGGATCCGCCATGTCACCAGTCACTATTTTTATTTTGCCGTATCTAAAATAGATGACTGATTTCGTGCATTGTTGTACATGCCCCACAAAATTTTTGAAAGCATTTGCGTCATGAGGTTGCAACTCGATAGCTTTTAATATTTCCATTAGAGCTTCTCGATGACGTGGCGATTATTGTATAAGCTCATAAATGGAAAGCCTAGCCGATGTGGTCCGCAAGCTTTGAGTAAGCTTGCTCCGAATCATGACCACTGGTCTAGGCAGAGGAGAGTTTTGTTGGGGTTGCGATGTCATTGGAACCTCTCCTGTAGCTATCGCAGGGGTACTTGTGCTCGGATGCCTCTTATTTTGAGTCACTATACTAATCATTCCCACATATCTGTGTATAGGGCAGTCTTGTGTGACTTCGTTAACTTGTGCATGCTTTGTTTGTGTATCATGTGTGGGTAAGGGATATTTGAAGACTCTCATCTATTGGTTTCCTGGTGCTTCTGGATTTTCCACCATTAATGTTTTGTCATCAATAAGGTCTTGCACCAAGCCTTTGAATTTCCAACAGGCATTGAGGTCATGTCCTCTCCGTCTATGAAACCTACAATATAATTCTTCCCTATAGCCTTTAGGTTTTGGCGCATTGGGATCTATGTGTTGAATCTCAGGTAGGTTAATCAAATTTGTCGCTGACAAGCGGTCAAATAGGGAGTCTCTCGACTTCGTGTAGGGGGTGAATTGTCACTGAGGGTGACGTTGCTGATTTTTCTTTTGTCGATTATTCTCTTGGTCATAATTATTTGGAGGGACTGCCTGATAGTTAGACTTTTTAGGTTGTGTTGCTTACGCAGGCATAGGTATGTTAATAGCAACTTGATTGACCATGACGGGTTTCTGTTGTATTATCCTTGTCTTGCTGTTATTCTTAGTCCATTCTTTCTTTTTTGGCTTAGCAATTTCACCATATTAAATTTTGATCTCTTCGATAATTTTGGCTTGCACCAGGGATTCTTCTAGAGTGGCATATTGCTACAGCTGCAATAGCACAGAGATTGATCTCAAATAGATTTTGGAGAACATTTGTGTGAGGTCGGACATAGGAGGGAGGTAAGGCAGCTTTGAAAGCAAAGCCCTCCACCAGTTCCCATAGGTCGCTATAGATTCTTCCTCATACTACTTGAGGCTAGCTAGATCACTTAGTGAGGCCTTCTTCTTAGTGTTAAAGGAAAAGCATTCGAGAAATGCGTCCACTAACTGATCTAAATTGCAAATGCTATGCTTTGGTAGGTGGGTGAACCAATCCAAGGCAGGGCCTACAAACATGGTTATAAATGTTCTTAATAACAAGGCATCATTATCCTAAATGCCAAAGCATTGGCTCAGGAATCTGGTTATGTGTTCTTGGGCATCCTCTTCCCCTTTAAAGGTTGCCAACTGGGGCAACTTGAAATTTTTGGTGTAAGGAGGTGCTGGTACTGATGGATGCACTGGATTACTACGGAGTAATCATAAGGTGGGATTTTGGGACCCAAATGTTTTAGTTTCCACGGACTCCAAATGCTCTAACAGTGCCTTGTATGCGTCGGAGGACTTGATCTCCTCCTCGATCACCTATTTTCATTACGCATTGCGGGGTACTAGAGGCCTATAGAGGGGTGGTCGGATAGTACCTCCTCTGCCTTAATAGGGCGTTTTAGCCCGCTCTTCCTCTTGTTCATACTCCTTATAAGCTCCTAGAGGAGTTACTAGGAGAGCCTAATGAACAGGGGTGGGCACCTGTGGAGGGTACCCATCGTTGTTTCTGGGAGTGGCCTCCTGCTCATGTCTAGGGAGTATTAGAGGCACCTCTTGGTAAGGTCTTGGAGACCTATCTTGCACTATAGGGTTGTGCCTCTAGTACCTTTCCGCCCTCTATGTTTGGGGGGTCTAAACCCTTTCAGGCACATTGGTGTGGACCAGCTCATTTGTTTGGCGTCGGATGCACTCTTTACTAAGGCGATATAACTATTCTAGCTGCTATTGATCCTGCTCAAGCTATGTGATCTATGCTTGGCGGGTGGCATGTCTAGCAAATGCTAGGTAAATTTGCTCTGAAATTTTGATCCTAGGAGGCCTAGTCACCTCTCCTATGCATCTATCTCGGTTTTGGGGATCCAAAACTTCTATGTGGTGCTTCCTTCTTTCGAGGTTGGTAGCATTTACTTGAGGTTCTGGCCTTAGTGGGTGGCCTTGATACCTAGCAGGTGCAGAAGCGCATTGCTCCCGCACTGTATATTGCTCTCGAGAAAGGTAAGGGTCTTCCTCATGCTCTCTTTCATAAGTGAAAAAGGGATAAGCGGAGTTGGCTCGCCCCACCTAATGAGCCTTGTGCTCTGGATTGGTTCTTGTAGTTCTGACAATGAGAGGGGGTAAAGGAGGGATAGTGTAATCATGTGGCCCCTCCCATCGAACCCTACATTGTCCTCGCACCTCACTGCATGATGACTATGTATACTAAGTGTTTATGGGATCTTCACCTTCTATACTGAGTGCCACATCTATGGATCCTTCCCGAAAGGGGATATGTTGAGTGGTTGTGTCCCTCAAAGGGGTGCCTCTATAGCCTCATTCTGTCAAGGCACAAAGTGGACTATTATGTGTGTTGGGCTGCCAAGGTGGAATAACCAAGTATTTGGAGCTATAACGGAGGTGACTTGTGCCCCCTTGGTCATTCTCTGCAGCATCCACCCATGAGTGGGCTTGGCTATGGGTGAACACCATTGTGGTACCTCTCTACAAAGTGCGTAGAGTATTTTTATCTTTTGTTTATGATTTTCTGATTTTTTTGTTACACTAAGCAGAAAAGAACATACACACACAAAGCAATGATTATCTCTTTTAAAGATTAATGGTGTGTCCTAGGTTGGTTTTAGTGTGTCTTGATGATTTTGTTTTGTTTTTGAAGATTTTTATAAAGAACATTTAAATGCATAATGAAGGCTCATATGACTCCCATAAATGGTCACCCCTTCGATATACCATTGCCAGGACGATATACCAACCTCTCTATATACCCGCCCTTACGAGAGGGAAACTATAGGTACATGAGAGTAGATGGTATGTGGTGCATAGGCGGTACGGAAGGGGGATTGTCCTGTTTATGAAACCTACCATAGAAGACTTATCCTCACGTGTTGGGAATCACCCCAGCGACACTAGGTCAGCTTTCATCAGGATTTACATCGAGCAATAGTGACAATCGGGGTAAATGGATGCAAAAATCAAGCCAAGGTGGTGATGAAATCCATCATTGGTCTTGATCAAGGGTTGGGGTTTTACGACCAGCTCCTTGGTTTAAAAATGCTACGTGATGTGTGTGGGGTTCTTTTTAATCAAAATTGAAACAGGCAAGCAACCTATTTTCCCTAAGAAAGCAAAAATGACAAAAAATAGAAACAAAAAATCAGAAAATGACAGGAACAGTTTAGGAACCTTACCTCTTTTCTGCCTAGACCTGCTGCTTCTGACCCTCAGCTTTGAAACTGCACAAACAAATATTAGTATTTGGGTGAGACGAATTCCAGAACAGAATTCGTCCTAGGTTGAGACGAAATCAAATTCGTCCCTGGGTGAGACAAATTCCAGAATAAAATTTATCCCAGCTTGAGACGGAATCAAATTCATCCCTAGGTGAGATGAATTATAGTCCTGTATTCACCACAGGCTAGAACGAACAACAGTCAGAGTTTGAAAAACGATACCTGTAAGCAAGAAAAAAAGTTTTGATCAGTTTCTTGATCTCAAAAAAAGTAGGGGACAGGGTCCCATCGTGATCGCCACTGAAAACATGAGATTTCGAAAGTTTGAAAGGAAAACTAATGCGATGTATCTGAAACAAAACTAACGCTTAAATCCTACAAATTGCAATGCATGAAATGAGGAAAAGAAATGAATCAAAATGAAATGAAATAAGTATAGGAAGCACAACCCTTTTGTATTTATTCTCTCTCAATATCGGTTACAAAGATGTCTACCACCTTTTTAGGGACTAGGAGCTTTAACATGTTTCAGTTACAATAGTGACTAGTGATCCTCCTTCCGTGTGCCCACATGTAAAATGGGTGGGCCAAAGTGTTGCCACCACTTGTTGTTGATGAGTCCTTGATCATCGATGCTCCCCTTGCATTCAAAGAAACAACAAATCGTTAGTAGCACCTATGAAAAATATTGAAACATTTGATCTCTAAAATAAAATGAAAGATGCACGCAAAATATTAACTGAATCGATAAACAAAATGACTCCAAATAACCTGTAGATTTGACAGGAACCAGGGAACATTACCAGAGAGGCATTGCCATTAAAATAATCGAGAAACTCGTTGTTGTCTGCTAATCGTTCCGGGCCAGGACGAGTAAACCTGCAAAAATTGGGATTCGTTCTGGGCAGGGACAAATAAACCTACAGAGAATTGGGATTTGTTTTGGGCAGGGACGAATAAACCTACAGAGAATTGGGATTCATTTTGGGCATGGACGAATAAACCTGCAACTAAAAAGGGTTAATGGCACTATCCAAAATGTCTCATCTCTGAGCATCCAAGTGGCCTTCAAGGTTAGGTCTTAGATAAATAGGGGTTTTTTAAGAAGACCCAAAAGGTCGGATTGCCTCAATTCGGCTTCAATCAGCGAAGATCTGATAAAGTCACCTGCATGTTAGTGAAGAGAAGATATAAAATAAACATGACTAAAACTGCTTGAAATCCATTGAAACTTGAAATGTGACCTATTTAAATAGCATAAAACCAAATGCAAAAATAACAGGGGCAAAATCTTCCACAAATCTGTAATCATTTTGGGGTGGAACAATTAAGCCCGTGGCAATGCGCGGCGCACCCGCGAGCAAGGCGCCCACCTTTTGGGTCTCTGTTTTGGCCTGAATCCACTAGGAATTAATCCAAAACTTGTTATTGGGTGTTGTCGGTGGATTGATGATGCAATGTGGCCAAATGTCGGGTCCTTGGATCTGTATTCACACTTCCAATAACCACCCAATGACCTCATTTGCAAAATAGATCAAGGAATCAAAGATAAATGTGTGGTGATAAATTGGCAGCACTTCATTGCTCCAAATGCTCCTAACCTGTCCTTCTTTTGGGTGAGGAAGCTCACCAATTTATAGACCCAAGGGGTCTCTTTGGATGGGCATGCAAGGGTGCCACTTGGGGGCCATGCTTTTTCATGAGTGGAGGAGATTCCTCCTTGACTTGGGCCTCCATGTCTGCCATTATGACAATTTTCTAATGTCCACTTTGCCCACCTATGTGTGCATGCCAGACAGGGACTGTCTTCCACTACCATTTGTCATGATTGCACTTTTTTCCCGTTGAACATGGAATTTTTCCCACCCAGGAGTGAATTGGTAATCGTCCCCGGGTGGGACAAAATTGGTAATCGTCCCAGGGTAGGACGGATTCTAGTTGGTACTCGTCTCGAGGAGGCACGGATTTGGAGCAGATTTCTTGCATGCGCCAAATTTCTTTCTGACCTTATAAAATTGTTGTGTGAGTGGCTAGGACCACTGTTTGGCCTCTGAAGCATGCCCTGGGGGCTTTGTCTGTCAATGCGATCGGTTTTGCAGTCACATAATCGGATTGGTGCTTGTTTTGGTGTCTATAGATGCCCCTTTTTGGAAGGCGCTGCGGGTGACACAGTGCTGAGCAAAAATAGATAACCAAAGCACTAATGATTAGGATTTCTTGGTAATATATCCAACTTGTGATGCCCCAAGTATGGAAAGGGCATGCATTCTTGAATCCTTGCTTCTGATGAGCTAAGGAATCTGATTTCAAGTGTTAACCTATTTTGGTGAGGTGTGACTTGAGCTTAAACATTGATCAGTCATGAAATAGGCAAAGGGCGCAACCTTTTGTCCATGAGGGAACTAGGAGTTCATGATTCATGAATGTCAAGAATTTGATCAATTTGTGATTATTGCTTGTTTGTTGCCCCAAGCAGGAGTGTGATTGTCTTTGTCAATGATTCTTTGAATGCATGCCATTGCCATGATTGGGTGTGTGTTTGTTGATTAGTAACTAAGTGTGACTAATGAAATGAAAGAAGTATAGGAAGCACAACCCTTTTGTATTTATTCTCTCTCAATATTTGTTACAAAGATGTCTCCCGCCTTTTTAGGGACTAGGAGCGTTAACATGTTTCGGTTACAATAGTGACTAGTGATCCTCCTTCCCCATGCCCACATGTAAAATGGGTGGGCCAAAGTGTTGCCACCGCTTGTTGTTGATGATTCCTTGATCCTCGCTGCTCCCCCTGCATTCAAAGAAACAACAAATCATTAGTAGCATCTATGAAAAATATTGAAATGTTTGATCTCTAAAACAAAATTAAAGATGCACACAAAATATTAACTGAATCGATAAACAACATGACTCCAAATAACCTGTAGATTTGACAGGAACAAGGAAACATTACTAGAGAGGCATTGCCATTAAAACAATCAGGAAACTCGTTGCTATTTGCTAATCATTTCGGGCCGGGATGAGTAAACCTACAAAAATTGGGATTCGTTCTGGGTAGGGACTAATAAACCTGTAGAGAATTGGGATTTTTTTTGGGCAGGGACGAATAAACCTACAAAGAATTGGGATTCGTTATGGGCAGGGACGAATAAACCTGCAACTAAAAAGGGTTAATGGCACTGTCCAAAATGTCTCATCTCTGAGCATCCAAGTGGCCTTCAAGGTTAGGTCTTAGATAAATAGGGGTGTTTAAGAAGACCCAGAAGGTCGGATTTCCTCAATTCAGCTTCAATCACCAGAGATCTGACAAAGTCACCTACATGTTAGTGAAGAGAAGATATAAAATAAACATGACTGAAACTGCTTGAAATCCACTGAAACTTGAAATGTGACCTATTTAAATAGCATAAAACCAAATGCAAAAAGAACAGGGGCAAAATTTGCCATAGATCCATAATCATTTTGAGGTGGAATGATTAAACCCGTGGCAATGCGGGGTGCGCCTGCAGGCAAGGCGCTCATCATTTGGGTCTCTGTTTCGGCCCCAATCCACTAGGAATTAGTCCAAAACTTGTTATTAGGTGTTGTCGATGGATTGATGACATAATGTGGCCAAATGTTGGGTCCTTGGATCCGGATTCACACTTCCAATAACCACCCAATGAACTCCTTTGCAAAAGAGATCTAGGATGTAGAAGAGGTGAATCAAAGATAAATGTGTGGTGATAAATTGGCAGCACTTCGTTGCTCTAAATGCTCCTAATCTGTCCTTCTTTTGGGTGAGTAAGCTCACCAATTTATAGACCCAAGGGGTCTCTTTGGATGGGCATGTAAGGGTGCCACATGGGGGCCATGCTTTCTCATGAGTGGAGGAGATTCCCCCCTGACCTGGGCCTCCATGTCTACCATTATGGCAATTTTCTAATGTCCACTTTGCCCACCTATGTGCACATGCCAGATAGGGACTGTCTTCCACTACCATTTGTCATGATTGCGCTTTTTTCCCATTGAACATGGAATTCGCCCCACCCATGAGGGACTTGGTAATCGTCCTTGGGTGGGACGGAATTGGTAATCGTCCCATGATAGGACGGATTCCAGTTGGTACTCGTACCGGGGAGGGATGGATTTGGAGCATATTGCTTGCATGTGCCAAATTACTTTTTGACCTTATAAAATTGTTGTGTGAGTGGCTAGGACCACTATTTGGCCTCTGAAGCATGCCCTGGGGGATGTGTGTGTCAATGCGATCAGTGTTTGTAGTCACATAATCGGATTGGTGTTGTTTTGGTGTCTACACTAATCACATCAGAGGAGGAAGTCATTTATTATAACCATCATAGATTCTATAGATGCCCAAATTATGATGACCCCAAGTTATCTTATTTTCTTCCTCCTTTACTATAAGGAGGTATTGCTTTAAGATCCTCTCTAAAAGTGGAAATACATTATGAGATATTGGGACTAGCCACTCTTCTCACTATTTTAGTTGCATATGGGAGAAGGTCACAATCTATCTTGTATGTAGATAACATGTATTTATCCAACCTTTATCCTCCAAGCCCTATTGAAGGGACTATAGCTATGGAAATTTTAAAATTAAGGGAGGGTATTGGTCCAAAGAATCAGTCCAAAATTTTGCTTTATCCTCTCTACGCACTTTCCAAAAGATTCTTGGTTTACCACTTTCTCTCCTAATTTTAGCACTTTTCAAATACTTACTAGTAATAACTTTTCTAAATAATTCTTCATAATTAGATGTCCATCTCTTATAAATCTTGCCTATTAGAGTTTGGTTATTTAGAGTTGCTTTTTGAATTCATAATCCCCTGCTTACTTTAGTTTGACATACTTTATTCCAACTTACTAGAGTCCATCCAGGGTTATGCATAGTGGTGAATATTCACAAATTGGGCAAAAATTAGGATCTCTAAAATTGGAAATTGGCCAATATGAGGATCCTCGACGTCGGCCCATTCACCTACAAATTTTGAGACCAATATTTTCTTAGGATCAATTTGCCACAATATATAACCAAACATAGGCATACTTATACTCTTTGGAAAGCTCTTTTCGAGCTTGATATAATTATTTTGATTGTATGCAGTTATATTATGATTTAATAAATAAAAAAGTACCCCAAATATGACCTTACATTTTAGAGATTCAAATACCCCTGAATTTTGGTATGAAGATGATAGATTTAATCTGCTTAGGATTTGCCTTGATTTCGATTAGGATTCACCATTTGTTTACAAGTACATTTTGGGTCCAATCCCTTATGCGTAATCCTGATTCCATTGCTTATCCATACTTGGACCATTCCAAAGGAATTTTTTCATGAGCATGTCCAACTCGCTCAATATTCCACTCAAAGTTGTAAATATAGAGAATTTGTAAACTTCCTTTGCTTGAATAACTAATTGAAGAAGAGTCACTCTTCATATAAAATAAAGCTAACAACACATCCAATGATTTACCTTCCCACTAATATTTTCTATTCCATTATCTTTAGCTTCTTATAATGAAGTGGAATCCCTAGGTAGTCCAAAAATAGGGAGCCCTGAGAGAAACCTAATATGTTTAGAATTTTATCTTGGATCCCCCTTAAATTATTAAATAACACTGCCTTGGACATGATTTCATTCACTTCCTAGCTTATGGCTTCCAATACTATTGAGGAATTTGAGGTTGTAGACATTAATTGTAGATCCATTATCAATAAGTAATCTTTTGATGAAACTATCACCAAAATAAGTTGATGAAAATATCCCCCTTGAGACCCCTTGAGCATCCACTTCCATATAACTAGAACCCCTCAAAAGTTTATTTATAATTTTACACATAAGATCCAATGATATTTTTATCTAGCAAAAAAATTGTTTGGTTTTTTTCTAAGAGTATTTTAACAACAAATTGATGGATTCTACAATTTAAAATCCTAATATTTCATGATCATATAATCATTGGTTACCTTGAGACCAATAAGAGTCATTGGCCTCACCAATCCCACAATGATTAGTTTGTCTCTTCTCCATATGACTTATTTTATTATTATTTTTTTAGTGAAAAACCCCTTGCAAGGCCACCTTGGTCTGAGAGACCATGAACAAGGGATTCTACACCGTTAAATTCACCTGGAAGTCACACCCAACCTTTCCCGTACCAACATTATCAATTGGATTTTAGGTACCCAATTCAACTTTTTGGTAGGGTGGATATTTGAACCTAGGACCTCCCTTGGAGGATTACCCTCTCCTCTCTAATTCACCTACAAAACCTGGGTCTCTCCATATGACTTATTTGTAGAGTTGGATTTTCTCTATTATTTTATGCTATATCTATGATGACATAATTTATTATCAACTACTCTTGGTTATGCACTATCAATACTCCTACAATATTTGATTGTGATAACTCATCACACTCTATTACCTGCTCTATAATATAAACTAAAAGAGGAGCTTGAATATGGTTTTTATTTTTTTTATCATTCCTCTTCACTCCTTCCATGAATTGTTCTTTTTCCTAGTCCACTAGTGTTATGAAGATATCATAACTATTTGAGGGCTTGATTTGGTTTGCTCTTTGCCATCCTTTTTTATTTTTTCTTCTCCTTATTTTGAGCTATTAAAATCATATTCATGTGCTTCTCCACCCTAAAAAATATTGGTTGTTTCTTTATTGATTTTCGATTTACCCTCAGGAAGATTCAACATTCGTAAAGGATCCTCCTTTTTTGTGTTCATATTATTTATATAATATCAGCCCAAATGCTCATATTTGTGATAAACTCTACACCTTACCTCATAATATATTTGTTGAATCCAATATAGTCTTGCAAGTTTAAATTCCACCTCCATAATAAATTGTTAGATAAGATCCATTTCCATGCATAATATAGCATAAACTATTGTGTTTCCTTCCATTGTGTCTTTAGAAACACTTAAACATCTTCCTAGGGAATTATCGATGATTTCCAATACCTACTTACTCTAGAACTCCATTGGAAGTGCATATAAACAAATCCAAACTAGGACAACAATAGGTTCAATTTGAGGATCAAATCCCACTCCCTAGGGTTGAAAAAATAATCATGCTAGACCATGATTCCTCTTTTCTAATTCAAAATCCCTATTTATTTTGGCAAGTGAGGAAAACGTAACAATAAAATATCCATTACTAACAAACCACAAAGAATACTCATGAATTTCGAAAATCCAAAAAATGAAAAAAATTCAAGGTAGTTAAAATACCCATGAATTTATAGATCAGATCATGATTGGTTCTATATAAGATTATTTCTTCTACCATCGTTTGATCAATGAAAATATTTGGCCTCATAATTAGTTATATTAAATTGGTATAAATTACAATAATAAAATTAAGTTGTGTAGATTTACCATTTTATATTTCGATATTGATTGTTGGTTAATTTGATATCTAAACTATAAGTTATAAATAGTGATATTATTGTCCCTAGAGTGATAGTGCAAAAATTCAAGCTTTGGTTCTTGTTCGAGTGGTCCAAGATTCAAACTATGACATGGGCAAGCGTGTAAGAGGGGGTGGTTGTGTGTTTGACCCCTATTGATAATCTCAAATCTCACCCTTATGAGAGATCATTGACAGGATGGGGATGCCCAACCCTGAGTGTCGATTGTAGGAGTTTCTTACACTAACCTCAATAAAAAAAAATAGTGAGACTATTTATTTACTATATATTCAATTGACTAGTATATCTACAATTTTTTATTTTTTATTTCCTTTATAGTATTTAATTTTATTTTTATTTTTAAATAATTCTAGAAATTAACTATAATAAATTAAAATACATTATTTTGATTTATATTTTATATATGAATTATCCATTTTTGTTTATTTAATTCATTGAAATAAGGTACAATACAATATTTTAACCATAATAATTGAGATACTATTTTAACTTCATTACATGCACACTTGCATTTGTCCATTTTATAGGTAATAAAAGAGGTATAATCGTTATACATAATTTTTTTTAAATAATATTCATTCATTAGATTAGATGATTTTGCATGATTTATTTAACATAAAATAATTTTTAATATAATAAATAAATATTTCTTATGTTCATTATATAGGTTAATAGTACAATATTTTTAAATTTGTTTTATTATGTTGAATATTTTTGCATTTTTTATTTCACATATGACAATTTGTAATGTAATAAATAAAAAATATTTATATTATGATGGATACCATAATCCACTAGCATTAAGTTATTCCACTAGCATCATAATCCCCTAAGTATGAATACCCCCAATCTATTTTGATAATTCATCCAAGCATTAAACAACTATTTATTGAGACAATTATGAAGATTCCAACTTTAGTTTTTTTATATATTATAAAATTGAAGTCACTTATTATTTAATTTGTTATTAAGAAAGAAGTATTCACCTAGTATAACAAGTCTATTTTGTTTAAAAAATTATTATTACAAGTCTATATTGTACAGATACCAATGGTATATTGTTAAATAATCACTGCAATACAAATTCATCAATTTAAAGGATCCTCTACTTATTTATACTAAGTTAATTATCAAATTACATCATTGGAAAGTCTATGTTAAGTCTTCCATAAATATCTATTTTAGACTATTTGCAATAAAAGAATGAATCCCTTGAGTGGTCATATTAAATTAAAGAGTAATGGGATAGTATTGTCAACAATTGATAGTGTTATCTGAGAAGAGGACTCTAAAGTGGAAGCATGTAAATTCAGAGTTCATGTCAATGTTAAGATGATTAAAACATGACATAATTTAATGTAATGGTAATGCAACTAAAAATAGTGAGTTCGCATGGGAAGGGTAGGATTCTTAGTGTTACAACAAAATATATGGTAATAAGGTTGCATTTGCAACATCTATGGATGAGAGAATGGTTGATTCTACTATATGGTCTTGAGGCTTCTGAGCCTCTAATTTGAATCCTATCAATTCCATAGGAAGGAGTGTGGCACAAGGACTAAGGACCATGTACATAGACATGAAAGCCTATTATCCAACCTACTCATGAAGGATAGAATATAATGTAGTTGTAGATACCAATAGAAGTAAGTAAATGAGGTAAAAATAAAACTCTATGTTAGGATACCTACTAATGTATTTTTTTGTAATAAAAAGAGAGATTCATAACATGGAAGTAGACTATAATTTTACTAAAATATTAAACAATATATTATATGTAACATTAATTATGAGTTTTAAGTTGTTTACGAACTTTATTATTTATAAATTCTTTTGACGAATGAGTAACAAATTTAGATTTGCCTTCATCACTTCTAATATAAACTTGAAATTTATTTAGTTATTGTTATATAGGTTAATGTTAAGACTTTAGTAACAATTTTAGATATAAATATGTGAATAAACAGTTTGAGTCTTCATCAATGATTATGTAGAATTCAAATCTTGCTCACAAATGCATATTAAATCTTGAGTGAAAAGTTATAAAATTTAATGAAGATAATAGGAAAAAGAAAATAAACTATCCCTTTTTGGTAATAGTGTTTGATACATTTAAACATTGTTTTTAAATATTTTTATACAATACTTATGGAAAAGAATTTAAATTATTTTAATAAACAAAAGTATATATATATTTATACTATTAAGAGAAAAGAGGGTTTTGAAAGGGACCCCACAACATTTTACATTAAAACCAGCCTAAAAATAAGCCAAAATAGAAAACACCACACAAGGCATCCCACAAAAACCAGAGAGGCAAAAACAAACTCGATGAGAGAAAAAACATGACAAGAGAAGACACAAGAGATAATTGAGGGAGTTATATACTAGCATTTCAATATTTTGGGTAATTGTTCCCATCATCCGTGACACCTACTCAGAATAGTCTAATGTGATCTTCATGGATCTCTAAATTACATGATGCTTGATTTTTATCAGTTTTAGACTATGCAAAATTGCACTCTTCCTCTTAGATGTCTCCTTCGAAACAATAATATTTTACAATATGGAAACAAAGGATATTGATCTAGAAAAAACAAAAAGACGTAGAAAGCGCAAAGCAAGCTAGAAAAGAAATAGGAATCCATCTTCCACGGGATGAAAAAAAAGGAGACTGATCCAGAACAAATAGAAAGATGCAAAAATATCCAAAGCAAGCCATAAAATAAATAGGCATCCACCATCTTCATAGTCGAAACCGTGCCACAAAAGACGCCATCAAAATTCTGCAACCAAGGACACCCAAGCACCCTGAGAAGAACCATAGCTGAAACAATGCATTTCAAACTAATGTTTAAAAAGAAAAAGGTGCTTAAGAGAAGAGAGAAGGCCCCGCCATACAAAAGGAGTACAAAAAACCAAGGCTTATGAGAGAACAACTCATAAACCGTACCCACCCTTTCATCACCAAGAAAAATCTAAAGTTCAAAAAAAAGGGGAATGAATAAAACCTCACCTCAAGCCACAACATCCAACAATCCCACAAAAGACCACCAGAGAAGCCATTCCCATTTAGGAAGGAAAAAATATGACTTGTATATTATTCTTTGAATTTATTTTCTATAATGTATATTTTAACAAATTCATTTTTTTTTTTATAAAACTATATCATATTTTAATTATTGGTAAATTTTTGAATAAAATATTTATTTAAAATTAAGATTGCATTTGTTGAAACAAATTTTAAAGAAAAGACCTACGTGCAAAATTTTGTCAAAAATATATACATAATTGTTAAACTATTATAATACCACTATATTATTAAGATCTAATAAATATTAAATCTCATATAACATTTAAAAATATTATTAAAATTTAAAATAATAAAATATTATTAAAACTTATTTAACAATAATAATATAACATATAAAATTTTTTCATTAAATTTCTATGATAACACTATATATACTAACTAAAGTACAAAAAAAATATCCAATATTGGGCCCTTTTCCAAACACAATTTCCTCTCACACATGGTATTCCATTCTAATGTGTGCAACCTTGTGTAATATTAAAATGTACTTAGAGAATTATCTTAAATACTATTTTCCTCGTTATAAATTAATACTAGAATTTTAAATTTTAGAAATTAAATAGTATATTATTATTGTTTTGTTTTAAGACTTTTAAGAAAGAAAAATAATATTTATTATAATTTTAGTTATTTTTTACATATTTCCATTTATATATATATATATATATTAAAATATTAAATATAAAAGTAATATTATTTAACACATAGCCTTATACATGATGTTGTGTCGTACCATTTAGTTATACTATTATCTAGAGGAAAACTACATGAAATTTTATATTTGTCTCCTCAATCTCATGTCTTTATACGAATTCAAACTCATATCTCTTAAATAAAAAAAGTTGGCAATCACCAATTTGTAACCGTTGCACACAAAACATATCTAAACCTAGACCAAAAGAATTTCATTAGAACTCTTAATTTTTTATATAAGGCATCTTATTACTACTTCACATAGATTTCCTAATCATTTTACTAGATTTAAATTTTAGAAGAATTAAAATACACCTTAATGATTAAGATTTTAAATTTTCTTCTCAAAAGTTCAAATATATTAATATGTGAATGAGTTCGTATAAAAAAAATAAAAATAGAATAAAAACTTTGGTATGCATTTCTATACTCACTGCAGTTATTAATAATCATTATTCTAATTGCATCTTGATTTAGGTGAAGATTTAGGTGAAGGGCCGCCTAAACCTTACGGAAAATGTCCATTATTCATTATTTTATTTTATGTTAGGTTAGTAGTATGGTTTTAACTTAAACCCAAACCCGTCCAAAAAATATAAGAATATATAAAATTAATTGTTTATTAATTTTTTTTAAAGGGTAGGTCTGGATACGAAAACACATTTCTAGGGATCCTCGACGTAAATTACAGCGGGAAAAACCATGCACGCAAATAACAAATAGAGCCCAAGCACTATAGATCTTAGGTAAAGATGAAAATTTATAATAATAATAATTTTTAAGGAGGGGGTGGACGATGACTAAAATGTGTGAGGGGCCGATACAACTTTGGATTGCAAGAAAAGGACAACGGAGAAGGCAGGAGCTTGGTAAGAATTAGTGGGCCAAGGAGCTTGGTATGAATTAGTGGGCCAAGGAGCTTGGAAACGTGCTCTACTGAACTTACTTTAAAGGCAAAGGGCTGATTGGTAAGGATTAGTTGGGCTGATTGGTAAGGATTAGTTGTCGAGAAGAGGAAACGTGTTCTATTGATAGCTAAATGATGTTACGACGAGTGTAAGAGTGAAAAAGTTATTTTTAAAAAAAAAAAAAAACAAACACCACAAAAAAAAAAACCCCAGCGGGGGCAAAATATGTGCTTTTATAATTATATATAAAAGTGTTTCACAAGCATCTACTTAATATTAATTTACATTCTATAATTTAAATTATATAATAATTATTATAATTTAAAAAAAATAATTTTTAATATTATAATGATATATATATTTTTAAATTTTTATTATAATTAAAAACAATTTTTTTTATTTAATAATAAAAATAATATTTATTATTTATTATAATATTGTTTATATTTATCATTTTGATTTCTATCAAGCATTAAGAGTTTGAATGTGCATATAACATCTTAATGAAATATTAATTATATATTGAACAAATTAAAAGTTTGAATTTGTATATAATATTTAATAAAATACTAATTATATATTGATCGTATCATATCTTAAATAAATTTTAATAATGCATAGAATCACATGCGTCCTACCTCTATCGTTGCACCTTTGTCTTTACATTCACATATCCAGTTGTTGGGATCCCATACTATGTACTTGTACCATTCTAATTTTTGATGGCCCATTCTATATACATACACCATGGACACAAGCACCAATTCATCCATACAATAATAGGCTATTGTTGTACTAAATAATATATTTTTTAATTTATTTTACATAAATAAAAAAATAGTATTTATATTTTTTTACCATTTTTTTCTTCAAAATTTTGGTTGTTTTTTTATTTAAACAATTTAAACATGATTCTCAAATGCGAATTTAACTTAATTAATCAAATTTTTTATTTCAAAGTAAAAAATGGAAAATAATGTATATAAAAATAATTTTACTATTTAATTAAAAAAAATTATTTTTTTCCTAGATTTTTAAGAAGTTATAATTTACTAAAGATTATTGTTGCTCTCGGTAAGGATGCCACTTGCATTATCGGTGATGTGATCCGGGTTCCCCATGACGGATGTGTATGAGAAGTATTTACTCAAAAAAAAATTAAATAAATAAATAAATTGTTGTTGCTTTTTAGTATTATTCATAATATTAGTAACAATAAAATTTAATTTGATATTAAATATTTTATTATAGTAATAAAAATACAATTACTTCAGTAATTATTAAGTAATTTTTTTTTATTTTAAGAATTTTTTTTTTTACTAGGGTCATCCAAATCATATCACTTTTCCTTAGATGTTTACAGTTTATAAATAGTTTCAATTATCATCTCAATTGTGCTATAGCTAAATATGTGCATCTATTTTAGTCAAACATTTGAATTCTTGATTTTCATTTTATGGATCTTCTTAAAATTTGTTTGTAAATACAAATATTCTAAAATTTAGAATCCTTCTAAAATTTTTCTTTCGCATACTTCACAATATCAAAACTCTACTTATATTGTCTATGCATTGCATATTAGTAGAGTAATATTTTCAAAATTGCACTATCATAGTTCACTTTACAAGATCTGGATTGTTAGTTTCATTTTTGAAGCATAAATGCAACCATAAGAATTGTAATAAATAGTTTATATGTAAACACATTAATATTATAAAATGTAACAAATATTACCTATGGAAAACATTAAAGTAAATCTTAATCATTATTTAATTTAGGCAATCAACATTTTCTTGTTAGTTTTAGCTAAACTTACTACTCCCTCTAACCATAGAAAAGAGAATTTAACTTCCTAATACCCTATTAAAATCCCTCTATTAACTAGCCTATTCGCACATTTATTCCCTTCCCTTAATGTATGTGCAAACCTAAATTATTCAAACTCTATAACAAGGTCTTGTGTTTCTACAACGATCTCTTATATGTTCCATGGAGCTTTTGCTTTCCTCAAAATTTCATTTCTTACTATTAGTGAATTTTCTTCCATCCATACTCTATTCCATTTTATTTGTCTCCTTATGTTTAACCCTTTCAAAGTTGCTCAGGCTTCAGATTTATTATTTTCTAATATAACAAAATATTAACCCACTATTGAAATTATAATGTGATAAAATTTTACCCCTATTATTTTCTAATTATTCCTCCTCCTCCTACTAGTTCTAGATTTCCCTTAGATGCTACATCAAAATTCAATTGAATAAATTCACTTATGGTGGTTTCCCCTTTATATTCCTTACCTTACTTTCTTTTCTTCTATACCCAACATCATAATTCCATTTGATGACCTAACTCTATCTATCAAGGCTTTTTGGTTTGAGATTAGGGGATAAATCAATGGATAGAATTGGATTAGACTCCTCTATGGTTAAAAAAACCATCATTTTCACTACCTCTAAATCACTTTCCTTTATCTTAAATATTATTCTATTATGGTACAAAAATAAGGAGTGGGTAAATTTGTTTTATCATCAATGATCAATAGGTGCTTTAGTCGATGATTCCTAGTGACTACAACACCTCTTTGTTGACACTCTTGGATGGTTAAATGACCTCAAATGGCAAGTATCCCTCTTTATGGAAAATATTTTAATGGTGGACTTCTTATTTTATGCACAATATTAGATATGATGACAACCTAATGATGATAGGCTCTTGTGTCAATAACCTGATGATGATAACCTAATGATGGTAGGTACTTATATCTTGTGATGGCATTTTCTTTCACTTGTGTCAACACTCTTTAGTATGGCATATGATATGGTGACAACCTCAAGTCAGTGTTCCCAGGATGGCACATTTCATGATGGTATTTGGTATATTGCGTCGATAAATGTTAATAAAAACATTAGTAAGCTTGTGATAGTGATTCTCTTCAATGGAATTTGTTGGCAATAAATTATAATATATCAATATTTTGCTCCACTTGAAATTAATTAATTTATTAGTCTTGATGACAAGCTAGATTATGAAATTATTCTTAGAGGTACTCCCTAGCATCACATCAACATATTCTCAAGTCAGCATGTTTCAAACTATGTCATGTAGCTTTGGTCAATAATCCCTGCTCTTCAAACAACAGTCAACGGTAGAAAACCGGGTTGAGGGAGTTGGAGGGGAGAAAATCCCCAAGGGGTCCTAGGTTCAAATCCACCCAAGAGCCCGACCCGGCTAACCCCCGGTTCTCCGGACCAAGGCGGCCCCACAAGGGGTTTTTATCTTTAAATAAAAAAAAAATAGGTAGAGTCTAAATTTTTTTGATTGAATAATCTTGTAATAGTGATATTCAGGTGGTAAAATCCTTGTCAAACCCTTGTGTAATCAATTGGTCAATTGATAGTATCTATTACGCTCAATAACCTATAAATGTACAAAGAACAATATACAAGTCAAATATTTATTCACACAAAAGCTAGTTACATTTCAACTCCCTCCAAGCGGTTCAATTTATGGACAGTTGATCTTCTTGTTTAGATGCTCCAACTATTTACATGTGGATGCTCTTGCATCATACTCACCAGGTGATAAAAATATTTTATGAATATTTGTGAGATCTTAAATAGATTTTCCATATTTGATGATCTCAAAAGCCTTCATACATGTTGTTGCATCAACATCATGATTCTTCCATTTAACTAGATACTATGAATATATATTTTATCTTGTCTTTCTTGCCACTTTAGAACCTAAGGTTTTGAAAAAATTTGTTGTGTTCCTTCCTTGGAAGTCGTGCTATCTATTTCTTAGCTAAAATATCATCCACGTGATCTTCACCATCACCTTTTTATTGATTATAATATGGATACAAGTCAATAAAATTAAATATTGACAAAATATCAATGCCCTTTAGAAGCTCAATTTCATAATCATTGACATCAAACTTCTTCAAGACCTTACAAAGTCCAATCTTATTCCAATTGAGTTTGTTGTAGGTACCTTTGGGAAATATTTCCATTTAAAAATGTGCTAAAACAAAATATACAACTTAGAATTCTTGTATCTAGTGCTTGAGGTTAGCATGTTTTTTGTATTTCATGATATTCCTTTTCAAACTAGACCTCACCTCACGATGTAAATCTTGCATATATATAAAAAATCCTCTATCATAACACTAGTTTTTTGAAACTTAGCTATGCTCTACAACTCATATGCTTCTTGAGGATGAGTTCCATACATGATATGGGATGGAATTTTGGTCGTGTTTCTATTTACTGAATTGCTATATGCAAATTATACCTATGCCAACACAATATCCCATAAATTTGAGTTCTTACTAACTAGACATCGCATCAAATTCCCAAGGCTTCTATTTACTAGTTTGGTTTATCCATTTGTTTATGGATGATAATTTGAATTGAAGCTCAATTTTATACCCAAGTTTTTCCACAAGGTATGTCAAAAGTAACTCACAAACTTTGTATCTTTATATGACACAATGTTCTTTGGAAATCCATGTATTATGAGTATTATAAGGAGTTGACCCTTGAAATACCATACCACTTTCTATTAGGATAGACTTACTTGAGTTACCACTCTTCCATGAGTCAGGTGAAGTCAGGTGAACTCGCAGTTTATCCTAGTTAAGATTTGATGAGTTGTAATCCAACTACTCTTAAAGATCAACTTTGTTATTTACACAAAGTTGATCCATTAAATAAATCAATCAAGTATTTTACTTTTTTAACATGGTATCAGAGCAGTCTTTCCCTGCCCTATGAGCCTGAGGAGATTTTCTTCATGGGCGGATTTCCCTCATGGAAATTCCTCCTCTTTTTTTTCTCTCTCTAATTTTTTTAACCGAGGGAGTATGCTCTCCATATTTTGATGGATAAAAAACTAGATGGTCTTAAAATTTTAGATTGGGAGGTTAATATTTTTTTTAGTGTTTTTTAGGGTTGCCATCATTTTCGGTAATCCAACATTTCAGTAGATTGGAGAGTTTGAGATAAAGGGTTTTTCTATAGTTTCCAATGTCTAAATGCAGTGTTTGTGGCTTATTTTACATGGAGTTTTTATGTGCAACGAAATTAAGAGGTTCTTTCTTGACTGGACGTGTGTGGGCAGTGAAGGCGGTGACTATTTTTTAAATGGAACTTCAGGTCGATGTTGCTAGTTTTTGAGGCTTCATAGGGAAAAGCGTCGATGGTGATGGCCCTCTTTTCTCAAACCAGCAACTGGTGCTTCTCTTTTTTAATACGATGACCTTTATCCTCTAGTGATTGGCTGCAACGAAGTTTTTTATAGTCTCTTCTATTATTTTTGCCGCAATGTAAAAGGAGATACCGAATTGTTTAATGCCAGAGAAAATCACTGAGCAACATTTCCAGATTATATATATATATATATTCCTCCTTTTGCACTCCTAACTCGTCTTAGCAGCACAAAAAAAAATGGTTTAGCGGCATCAAAAAAAATAGTTACATAGAGGTTGAGCACATCCCGAAGGTTGTAGTTAGGTGGAGATTACAACAATATTGTTCATGGCAGTGATTTCCTCCGCAATCAATGCCACGATATTGATGGGACAATTTGTTGTTAAAATAAATATTCAATTAACGTAGATGTCGAAGTCGTAGTTTCCTTCGATGGCTAGAATTTTGGTGATCACCTATTCCTTTTCATGATTCCAGATGATATTGGTGATATTGGAGGTTATTGGAGGGCAAATGAAAGGAGCAATGACCAAAGATGATTAGAGATGAATAAAAATTGCTTGAAGCATCTATTTTAATGTGCATCAATTTTATTGTAATCAAACAGTAAACCTATAAAAATTAATACTTGTCTAGTAGTTTGTTTAAAAGCTCATCCAAGCCAGAGATGATGTGCAGTTCTGTTGCTCAATTTTTTTATGGTCGATATTGACAAAATCATGTGGCAAAAACATAGCTCGAGGAGGCAGGTAGAGTTTGTATGGATTGTGAACAATGTATGCCAAAAATCCAAGTACTATGATAAATCTTCACCAGTTCGGGTATTTTATATGTCGATTGAGCTGAATACAACAAGTGGAGCGAGATTTTGCATGGTTTATTCCTCTCTCACCCCAACGAGTTCAATACTTCTGATGACAAATCATGATGCAGGCTTGAAATTTTTTTTTCCACGGGGTTGGCTTTCAATAGTGGCGGGAACTGTCAATTTTGGAAGCCTTTAGAGGCCAATCCAATTTTTTTTTTTCTGCCTCCATCTAGCCTTTATGGATCACTGTGCTTGTGTGAAGGAGAGAATGCATGCTTATTGAAAGCTACGTTGAAATCCTTTGTGTTTCCTGTATTGGAGATACCCATTGTGTTAACTTGAAGTGTCTTGTATCAGCACCTGTAACATATCTCTTTGTATTTGCAGTGTAGGTTATCAACTATGGATTCTCAATTTTCTAGGGGTTCTCATACTCATGCTTCACACTGTAAAGTATGACTTCAAAACCAACAATGCGAGTAGTATTAGTTTCCATATCCCTGTGGAACTTTACTAAATAGTTTAAATGGTTTTGTATAAAGTATTCCTCTTTTGTACTCCCCAGGAAGTGGATGAAGGCAAAGAGGTTATCTTTACTTATGATGTCAATTTTGAGGAAAACCATTTGAAATGGGCATCCCGATGGGACACATACCTACGATGGCAATTATCATGATGAGAACTTTGTATAGATATATATCAAAATACAACCAGTTAGAGACACAAGATGAAGCTCAAGAAGAAATAGGATGGAAGTTGGTCCATGGAGATGTGTTCAGGACCACTACTCATTATAGCCTACTCTGTGTGTATGTGGGAACTAGGATTCAATTATTTGCGATGACACTTATGACCATGATATTTGCAATGCTTGGTTTCCTTTCACCTTTCAATCGTGGTAGGTTGATGACAGCTATGGTTTTATTATAGGTCTTCAAGGATTTATTTGTTAGGTATTCTTCAGCTCGCTTGTATAAGATGTTCAAGGGTACCAAATGGAAGAAAAATACATTGAAGACTGCTTTTATGTTTCCTGGTATTATTTTAATGTATTTTATTCATATTGAATGCACTGATTTTGGGTGAGAAATCATCTAGTTTTGTAACCTTTGGGACAATGTTTAACTTGGTATTTTTATGGTTTAGAATTTTTGTACCTTTGGTTTTTGTTGGTAGTTACTTTGGGTACAAGAAACCTGCAATTGAGATCCAATGAAAAAAAATAAAATTCCTAGGCATATTCTAGAATAGGCTTGGTACATGCAACCCATATTCTCCGTACTGATTGGGGGCATACTGCCTTTTAGAGCTATTTTTATTGAGTTGTTTTTCATTTTAACGTCTATATGGCTGAACCAGTTCTACTACATCTTCAGGTTCTTGTTCATAGTGTTTTTTAACTTTCTAGCCACTTGTGCTGAGATCACTATTGTTCTCTGCTACTTCTAGCTATGCAGTGAAGATTATCATTGGTGATGGAAAGCATATCTAACTTCAAGCTCATCAGCACTCTACTTTTTTTTGTATGTGATATTCTACTTCTTCACCAAGATGGAGATAGCTTGTTTTTGTTTCAAGAGTAGCGCTATGTTAAGTTGGTGGTCAGTTCTGTTACAAAATGAACATGATTAGAAAAAGTGGAGCAAATTGTGGAGATGACATGCAGATGAAGTGTAGTTATTGGCGATCATTCAATAAAACCTAGAATAAAGTAGAGTGGTGATTCAAGTGGTATATGTCGAGTTGCAATGGAACTGTATGATTGATAGCGCCAAAATATGTGTGATGCCCATATTGATTTTTTTCAACTATATGTTCGGTGGAGATGTATTTGGTTGATGTTCTATCATGTATTTGGAATGTTGCATTCAAAAGTAGCCTAGTTGAGCAGTAGTCCACAATGAGTAATATAATTGTAGACACCAAAACAGCACCAATCCGATTATGTGACTGCAAACACTGATCGCTTTGACAAACACAGCCCCCAGGGCAGCCCTCAGAGGTCAAACAGTGGTCTTAACCACTTTCATAGCAATTTTGTGAGGTCAAGAAGCAATTTGGCACACTTAGACACTTTGCCTAGTAATCGTCTCACCCAGGGACGATTTCTGAATTGAAATCGTCTCACCCAGGGACGATTTCTGAAATCGTCCCTGGGTGGGACGATTTCCAAGTTTAACGGGCAAAAAGGCAAATGAGGCCAAGTGGCAGCCCAGAACAGTCAGTTGAGGACTCCTGTCTTGCACGCGTGTGTAGGTGGACAAAGGGGCCGTTAGAAGACTGTTACAAAAAGCATTTATCAAAGCCCAAGTCAATGGAGGACTCCCCTCCCTCATGGGAAGACAAGACTGCCACATGGCGCCTATGACCAACACATGGCATTTGTGCTTCCCTCCCAAAAGAGACCCCATGGGTCTATAAAAGGTGGGACTTTTCTCACCCAAAACAGACAGGTTGAAGGAGTTTTCAAGCAACGAAGTGCTGCCGAATTGAAGACCCACTTGCATCCCTTTTGGTTCACCTTCCCACATCCACCAATCTCTTTTGCAAGGGAGGTTGTTGGGTGGCCTTTGGAAGCTCGAACCTTACCCAAATCCAACGCATGGACACCTGAACCAACCAATTCGCCGACCCCCCAATCCTAAAAGGTTTTGGGCCCATCCCTAGTGGATTGGCTCCAAAATCGAGGGCCAACGGTGGGAGGCCCACTTGGGCACCCCCGCACCTCCCAAGTCCTATTTTTAGTTTTTGAGCATTTTAGATTATTTTTTAGATTGCATTTTGTGTTACTAGGTTTGATTAGTCCATAGCTGCAATTTTGTAACTTTTGGTCAGATTCTAGGATGTTTTGTGTTGCTTTGTCGTTTCGCTAACTTGCAGGTGGCGACATCAAATTCCCGAAGATAGAGGCCAAATTGGGAGAATCCGACCATCTGGGTCGTCCCAAAATGGCCCCAATTACATAACCCCCTTGTCTGCAGGTGTTTTGGAGACCTCGGGAGTCGACATTGGAGCGTGTCGGTTCGGCTTCCCCAACACGAAGAAATCGTCCCACCCAGGGACGATTTACAGTCAGAAATCGTCCCACCCAGGGACGATTTCCAGTGGAAAGCAGATTGGCCGACTGTCTCAGTGGCAGTGGCCTTCTGGTAACTTTTCTTACCTTCTGTCAAGTTTTGAAGCAATTTGGATTCACTGTATTCACTGTTTTAGGCAAATATTTACATGCATATTTCGTTAGTTTTAGAGAGCAAACGCTTTTCATTTGCAGCAGGTGCTACTGACGTCTTGGTCATTTCTTTGTTCGTAGGAGAAGCAGCAGAGGTGAAGAACTCATCGACATCAGCGGCGGCATCATCTTGGCCCGCCCATTGCAATCGTGGGCACGCGGAAAGAGGAATCATTCAATGATTGTAATCAAACTCTATTTGCGCTCCTAGCCCCCGAAAAGGGAGGAGACGTCATTGTAACAGAGATCAAGGGATATTAATGAAAGGGCTGTGTTTTCTCTATTTGATTGTGTCTCTTCCAATGTGTTTCTTTTCCATTTCATGCAATTTACATTTCTAGGACTTAAGCGTACTTAATTTTGAATGCAATCGCACTTGGTGTTTCCTTTGCCCGGAATCTCGTGCTTTCAGTGGCGATCACGGTGGGACCTGTTCCCTGTTTTTAATATCACAGAAAAACTAATTGGGTTTTTGTGTTTTGTGTTTTACAGGTACATTTTTCTTGCAGACTGTTAATCGTCTCTGCAAGGGACGATTTCTGTTCTGGAAATCGTCTCACCCTGAGACGATTTTAAAATCGTCTCTGCCAGGGACGATTTCTGTTCTGTTAATCGTCTCACCAAGGGACGATTTTCTGTCTGCAACTTTTCAGAGCAGAAATTCAGAGGCAACTGGAGCAGGCAGAGAAGAGGTAGGGATTTTATCATCTCTGTTGAAATTTTCTGTTTCTGTTTCTGTTTCTTTGACTGTTTTCATTTTAGCTTGCATTGCTTAGGAAAAGTCATTCATGCATGTTTCATTTTCGTTGGATAAAATGAACCCCACACACTCCACGAAACAATTTTAAACCAAGGAGCTGGTCGTAAGACCCCAGCCCTTGATCAAGACCATTGGTGGATTTAATCACCACCTTGGCTTGATTTGCATCCATTTCCCGATTGTCAACTCGTTGTTAGGCGTAAATCCCGACGAAGACAGACCGAGCGTAGCCGGGGTGATTCCCATGCGCGCGAGGATAAGTTTTCTATGGTAGGTGCCATTAACAGGACAATCCCCCTTCCGTACCGCCTACGTACCACGTACCTTCTGCTCTCACGTACCTATAGTCTCCCTCTCGTAAGGGCGGGTATATAGAGAGGTTGGTATATCGGCCTGGCTGGTATATTGAAGGGGCGACCTTTTTGGAGTTATAAGAGCCTACATGATGCATTTAAACGTTCTACAAAACCTACAAAAACAAAACAAAACATCAAAATGCACTAAACCAGTCTAGGGCACACCAAGAATCCTTAAAAGAGATAATCACGGTTTTGTGAATGTGTGTGTTTAATTCTGCTCAGTGTAGACAAAAAAAAAGAGAAAATCATAAAAACGAGATAAAAACTTATTTAGATAGCATAGAAGCACCGCAATGGTGTACACCCACAGTCAAGCCCAATCAAGGGTAGAAGCTCCGGAAGGTACACAAAAAGCAGGCGCAAGTCGCCTTCACTTCAGTCCTGAGGATTTGGTCATACCGCCTTATAGGTCAAACCTACAAAAGAATCCAATTCAGAATCCTCGGTGGGGTATGCCTATTCAAAGCAGCCCCTTTCGGGAAGATGCCTTACATGTAGACCTCGACATAAATAGAGAATCACCTCTTGAAGTTAGGCATGAGTGGCCACCGCGCGATGAAGCGCTAAACAGGCACACCGTCCATTTGGAGGGGCAACGTGGATATGGCATCCCTTCTTTACCTCTCATCAGAACAGAGAGACCAAATCCAGAGCGTAGGGTTCCTCACACAGGGCGACCTAACTCCGCCTGCCCCTTACGCACCTATGAGAGAGAATATGAGGAAGATCATCGCATTCCTCAAGGACAACAACATACAACTCGGGAACCTTATGCTTCTGCACCAGCCGGATATCATGATCACCCCTTGAGGCCAGAACCTCGAGCACATACCGCCTACCTCGACAGAGGGAAGCGACCCCTTGAGATTTTAGAGCATCAAAACCGAGGTAAACCCATAGGAGGAACATTTGAACCTTCTGAACAAAATAGGGTAGATCAAATTGACCCGACTGTCGCCAGATATACCACCCGTCAAGCCCAAATCATGCGGCTTAAACAAAGTCAGCAAGAGATAGAGTATCAATACCGCTTGGATAAAGAACGCATGCAACGCGAAGCGGATGAGTTACGCTATGAAATACCTGAGAGGGGGCCAACCCCTCGCATCCAAAGAGCTGAACAAGTATGAGAGGCGTAATCCGTTGGTGCAGGACGAGTCTCCACGACCTCGTCAAGCTCGGCCTCCAAGACCCCATAGATTCGAGAGGGAGGCAACTCCCCGAAACAATGATGGGTACCTTCAGCAAGAGCTTGATCGGGGTCGCAGGTTTCGCCTGAGACTCCTCAAGAATTTTACGAGGAGTATGAACCAGAAGAGGAATATGTTGAAACTCCCCATCAAGGCAGGAAGGATGCCATTCGGCCACCCCTCCATAGGCCTCCAGTTTACCGTAACTTGCAACAAGAGCGAACAAGAGAGGAAGAAATAAAATCTTTCGATGCATACCAAGCGCTATTGGAGCGTTTGGAGTCTGTGGAGACAAAAGCTGCTGGGCATCAAAAGCCCACATTACGTCTACTCCGCAATAATCCGGTGCATCCCTCAGTGCCTACACCTCTTTACCCCGAACACTTCAAGTTGCCTCAATTGGCAGTTTTTAAAGGTGAAGAGGACGCACAGGAACATGTTACACGATTTCTAAGCCAATGCTTCGGCATTCAAGATAATGACGCATTATTGCTTAGAACATTCATAACCACATTCGTAGGCCCTACCTCGGATTGGTTCACACAACTGCCCAAACACAACATAAGCAGCTTAGATCAGCTAGTAGATGCGTTTCTTGAACGTTTCGCCTTCAACACAAGGAAGAAGGCATCACTTAGTGATCTTGCTAGCCTTAAACAATTTGAGGAGGAAACAATGGCAGCGTACGGGAACCGATGGAGAGCTTTGCTTTCTAAGTTACCCTACCGTCCTCCCATGTCGGACCTCACGCAAATGTTCGCAAAAAGTTGCTTAAAATCAATCTCTGGTCTATTGTTGCTGCGACAATACGACAGCTTAGAAGAAGCTTTGGCGCAAGCCAGAGTCATAGAAGAGATTAAGATAGGCGAAGGCGCAATTGCCAAGCCTAAGAAGAAAGAGTGGAATAAAACCACTAAAACCGGGACAACGCAACCACAACATGCCGCAATCAACCAAGTTGCGATAAATGTCCCCGCGCCTGTGCAAGAAACGTAGCCTCAAAAGGCTAACTACCAGGCAGTGCCTCCTTCTTACGAAAGAGATAACAGAAGATAGGAGCAGTATCAATAGCGTCGCCCTAGGCGACAATTCACCCCGTATGCGGAGTCTAGGGACTCCTTATTTGACCGCTTGTCAGCGGAAAATTTAGTTACTCCGCCGTAAATCCAAATTTTTGACCCTAACATTCCCAAGCCTAGGGGGTATAGGGAGGAATTGTATTGCAGATTCCATAGGCGCAGAGGACATGACCTAAATGGGTGCTGGAAATTCAAAGAACTAGTCCAGGATTTGATCGACAACCGAACATTGGTCGTGGACAACCCCATCGCACCAAACAACCAACAAATGGGGGTATTCAAAGACCCCTTGCCTGCCCACGAGGCACAGACAAAACCGCTCCAGATTAACGAGGTGCGACAAGATCTTCCCGCGCAAGGATTTGTGGGAATGATTAGCATTGTAACAAGGAACAAAAGATACCCAGCAGTTGCCCCCGAGGTAGCTACGAGGGAAGTTCCGTCGACATCGCAGCCTCAACAACGCCCAACGCAGTTACCTCCGCCTAGACCTGAGGTCACGATACGAACCAAACTCACGCAGAGTTTGCGGACCACGTCGGCTAGGCTGTCCATCTACGAGCTTATTCAACAATCAGCTCCCCATAGAGAAGCTCTTATGGACATTTTAAAAGCCATTGAAGTACAACCCCACGAAGCAAATTCTTTCAACGCCTTCGTGGGACATGTGAAACAATGTACGGAGCTTGTCATCACATTCAAAGAAGACGAGGTCAAAACGATCTCAAATGACATGCCGGATCCACCCCTGCACGTTATCGCGCGGGTCAACGGGATCCCGTACAAGAGAGTGCTGATAGATACCGGCTCGTCCAGTAACATTATAACCACTGCAAGCGTTAAAACATTTAAAACTGCCAGCCTCTCACATCACCGCTTCCACGTACACACTACGAGCTTTTAACGATGCAATTTGCTCGACAGTCGGCACGGTTGTTCTGCCTATACAGGTAGGACAAAAGTCAATACCCACACTGTGCCATGTGCTGGAAGGCGAAATGGCTTATAATATACTGCTAGGGCGGCCTTGGATCAGGGACATGAAGTGTGTCCCCTCGATCGCACACCAGTGGCTTGAAGTATGCCTATGAAGGGCAAATACATGTAGTCCCAATGGACTTAGAGCCCTTCAAGTATTGCAATGCGGTACAATTCATACCTCAATCGACCCTCCCATCAACGCATTTGGATTTTCAATTAAATCCATCTAAACAGGGTCCGATACCGCAAGTACCATTGGTGGCCAACAAGGCAAAATCCCAGCCAGGTGAGACTTCATCACCTACTCCTTCATCATCAACGCCACCTATCGTGGCCCAACAGAAGGACAAGGGAAAGCAAATCATGGAAGAGGTTAAGCCTCTAGAAGAGGGGTTGCCCACGATTTCAGCGATATCAACAGAGGAAGCGCCCAACGCAACGGAAACCAAGATTCCTGAACCACCAAACATGGAATGGACTCAGGAAGGACTACCGTTTCCTCCTACCCAATCATCAACAATCACTGTTGAGATGGCAAGTACGGGCCTGGGGGAATACTTAGTGCAAAATGTTGTGGCAACCCCCACACTGGAGTCAGTACAAGACATGGGAAGACCTCGCCTTCCCATTGGAACAATCGTCCCTCTAGGCTACCCACCGAACCAAACGAATTTTGTGTATGGGGGCCTTGATCATGGTTCTGAACCATGCGAACAAAAGGAAACAGATGAAGAACCTTTTGTCGAAAACATCAATTATCCGTCGAACCCAGAATTTGCCCTAAAATATCTCGAACAATGCAATTGGCATGGGTATGGGCTAGGCGAGATATGAGCAAGGGATGCGGATCCTTTGCCAACCAAGATATCAGATGCCATATGACAAGTCAGGGGTAGGGTTCAACCATCCCCTGCCATTAGACATCTTGGTTGAAAATATGCAAGGCCTAGAAATAGGCAACATGGGGGGATTGGCACAAGACCCGTACGCCAATCCAAACACTAGAATACACCTTAGGGGATTATCTCCCATGGTCTACAAACACCCCCGGAAATAGTAGTAATCCCTCTTCTTTGCTAGAGAGAGGCGAAAGTTCAGAGAGCAATCCTCAAAGAGAACAACAACGGCTGCCAGACATTTTTTTGAAACTGTTCCCCTTAGAGGTTCCGGATGAAATAACACGAGTCTCAAAAGAATCAGGTCCCTCCACTAAGAGTGGAACAACCGCAATGGGACCAGATTAATTCACTGGAACAGGAAGAGTCCTCAATGTCGCAAGCAACAGATGCTCGAAGAGGATGAACAATTTTGGATCTATGAAAGCGATTCAGAAGACGAAACTGAAATGGACTATCTCAGACATGCGCGACGACATCACCGCGCTCTAACTCATGAAGATCTAATGGGACAAATGGGTATACGGTTAGGACATGAATGGCATGTAGACCCAACGAGGTGGGACCAAGTGTTAGGCCTATGGCTCCAAATTCAAGATGAGCATCGTCCACCTCGAGATCCCATCGAGACAGCAGTATCGAGGGAAGACCCCGCCTTCCTTTTCACACATAGAGATGAATTTGCACCTAGAGAGGATCCATTCGTGCCTGTTCCCGTAGAGCCAGATCCAGAGTATAGGGAACAGCTAAAAGAATCAAGTCATCACACCCGTGGTTCTGGAGACCAAATTCATTCCATCCACATGATCTCCATTGATTTGACCACACCCATCCGTAATCCGACCGATCCATCACGGTCATTGCATCTAGACATGGATGCCATTGACTGGGATCGCGTCAATTCACCATTGTCACCATCAGAGTACTGGCCTTTCGGTGAAATGCTTCATTTTACCCCAAGGACAACTCAAGATATTTTTCAAGCCGAAGAGGGACCCGAGGTTCCAAACGTAGATCTTAACTCACTCGATGATATCCATTTAATCCCAACTCCACATCAGTTGGAGGACGGATCTCACATGTCAGTCGAGGAGACGACTGACGTAGACATCGGCACAGATCCAATGAATCCACGGATTCTCAAGCTAGGGGTAGGCCTTTCCCCCGAGGAGCAAGCCGATTACATTGCCCTTCTTAAAGAAAAGAAGGAGGTTTTTGCATGGTCATACAAAGATATGCCAGGACTAGACCCGCGACTAGTCATGCACAATTTAACGCTTGATCCGAAAATCAAGCCTGTAAAGCAAAAACTAAGAAAGATGCACCCAACAATGGCCTTGATGGTCAAAGACGAATTGCAAAAGCTGTTGGATGCACAATTTGTCATCTGCGTGGATTATCCGCCATGGTTGTCCAACATGGTTCCTGTCAAGAAGCCCGACGGGAGGATTCGCATATGCACCGACTTTCGAGACCTAAACAAAGCGAGTCCTAAGGATGATTTCCCCTTGCCAAGCATCGACGCATTGGTAGACGCTACAGCAGGTCACGAAATGCTCTCCCTAATGGACGGTTTCTCGGGATACAATCAAATTCGTATCAATCCTGAAGACCAACTCAAAACGGCATTCACAACGCCTTGGGGGACATTTTGCTATAAGGTCATGCCTTTTGGCCTTAAAAACGCTGGCGCTACATACCAACGTGCTATGACGTATATCTTCCACGATTACATGCACAAAACTTTGGAAGATTACATGGATGATTTGTTAGCCAAGTCTCTCTTGCGCTCAGATCATCTCGGTGACTTAAGCAAGATTCTCGATCGCCTCATAGAGCATAAGGTCGATCGAATCCCAAGAAGTGCGTGTTCGGCGTCACATCTGGAAAACTCTTGGGTTTTATAGTCTCCAAGAGAGGCATCGAAGTGGACCCAAACAAAGTCAAGGCAATCCTTGAAATGGCTCCCCCAACCACTATCAAGCAGCTCAGAAGTCTGCAAGGAAAGGTCGCGTCGATTAAACGCTTCATAGCGCAATTATCTGACAAATGCCGACCAATGAACAAATTATTGCACAAGGGGGTCACATTTCATTGGGATGACGAGTGCCAGTCAGCCTTTGACGAAATCAAACAATACTTGGCTTCGCCGCCAGTATTGGCACCGCCTAGACCAGGTGTGCCGTTCTACTTATACATCTCAGCTCATCGAGGTGGCACTGGGCGCAATGCTAGCCCAGAAGAATGAACTTCACAAAGAACAGGCTACTTACTATCTTAGCCGCACCCTGGTCAGTTACGAACTTAACTATGCATACGTTGAGAAACTCTGCTTGGCAGTGGTGTTTGCTACAAAGAGGCTACGCCATTACATGCTGAGCAACACGACGTATGTTGTGTCTAAGGAGAATCCATTGCGATACATGATGAGTCGTACTTATCATAGTAGCCGCACGGCGAAATGGATCATGTTGTTGACGGAATTTGACATTGAGTTTATTGGGCAAAAATCTATAAAAGGACAAGTCATAGCCGATCAACTAGCAGAGGCTCCTCTTGAAGACGATCAGCCTCTAGTTATAGAACTACCCGATGATGAGGTCTTCCATGTCTCAGAATCGCCAGATTCTGAAGAGCCTGAGTCTCAAGCCGACATAACCTTATTTTTTGATGGTTCTAAATGCGAGCAAGGTGGTGGCACAGAATTGTATTCTTCACACCGCAGGCGCTCCAATGCCCCTGTCATTTAAATTAAATTTCCAGTGCACCAACAACAATGCGAGAATATGAAGCCTTGCTCCTAGGTCTTCGAGACAACAATCGCCATGAACATCAAAAGATCGAACATCTTTGGTGATTCGCTGTTAATCGTCAATCAAGTCAAAGGGGTATACCAATGCAAATGTCCAGTTCTAAAGGCCTATAAAGCCCTCGTGGAAAAATTCCTGGCAAAACTTGAGTGGTATGACATCGAGGCACTCCCTCGATCATCGAATCATTTTGCGGACACAATGGCCTCCTTAGGGTCACTAATCCCGCAAGACCTTTCCGGTGATATAACAACCATTCAGGTCAAAACCTTATCGCAACCCGCGATGGAGCGCACAAGCTCAGACTTGACGCCAGGAATCCACATGATCCAGATCGAACCATCTTCGGATAAGTTCTTTCGAATCCGAGACTATTTGAAACATGCCAACTAGGGGTCTTTGTTCTCCCCCACTCCCATTAATAGCAACACAACGCTATTCTTACAAGTTCTATCCCAATCAGCATTTGTTAGGGAAGAACTCCAAAAGGGATTGGCTGTTCAAACTGTCGAGGTATCCGATCAACAGGACTGGTATTTACCAATAAGAGAATACCTCAAGTTAGGTAATCTACCCTTTGGATTGACGCACGCCGCAAAACGAGCATTCAAACAGAAAGCGGCAAAATATGTCTTGATAGGAGACATTTTGTATCGTCGCAGCTACGACGGAATTCTTCTTCGTTGCTTGGACCAGCAAGAGTCCACTTGGGCAGTCACCCAAGCGCATGACGGTACATGTGGCGGCCACTTCAGTGGTATGGCCATTGCAAAGCGCATTCTTCGCATGGGCTATTATTGGCCATCTTTAGAGCGAGATTGTTGCGCGTATGTCAAGAGGTGCGTAAAATGTCAACATCATGCCAATTTAATGCACGCACCTTCCCAGGCCCTACAGACAGTCCAGTCTGCTTGGCCATTTTTGCAGTGGGGCCTCGATCTAATCGGAAAGATCTCCCCGCATCGTCAAAGCCGTCACACGTTTATCATAACGGCCACAGAATATTTTACCAAATGGGTGGAAGCAATTCCGTTAACCTCTACGACAGGACCCCGCATTGCGGAGTTCATTTTGCAATACATCATATGTCGTTTTGGTATTCCATCCAAAATAATCTCGGATAATGGGCCATCATTCAAGAACAAAGACGTGCGTGCTTTAACCACAAAGTACAAAATTCAGCACAGATTTTCAACACCCTATTATCCGCAAGCAAATGGGCAAGCGGAGGCGTCAAACAAAACGCTAGTCGCCATCCTTAAAAAGACCGTCGCAGCATGATCATAAGGATTGGCACATACAAATCCCACTTGCCCTTTGGGCTTATCGCACTAGTATTCGGACGCCCACTGGGGCAACTCCGTTTTCACTAGTGTATGGCTCAGAGGTAGTAATGCCTCTCGAGTTGGAAATTCCTTCCCTCTGCATATCAATGCAGGAATTCATCGATGATGACACCGCACGGCAGGCCCGGTTAGACCAACTTACGTTGCTTGACGAAAGACGCGTTAATGCTCTCGAGCACTTACGTATCTATCAAGAGCGGCTTAAGAGAGCTTACAACATGAAAGTTCACCTAAGAGACTTTCGGGTTGGTGATTTGGTTCTGAAGGAAAACCAACAAAACTCTAATTTGTCGTCCCATATGAGAGACAAATTCACGGCAAATTGGCTAGGTCCTTATGTCATTGATAGCAAAATAGGACCAGGAACGTACAGGCTAGCTTCTCTTGACGGTATCAAGGAAACAGAACCCTTGAATATCAGTCATTTGCGACCATTTCATATCTAAGAAAGCCTATACCAAAAAAAAAAAAAAGCTCCAAGGATTATCACAATTCTTGTCACCAAAAAGCTCCAAGGATTATCGCAATCTCTTGGTCAACCCAAAAAGCTCCAAGGATTATCGCAATCTCTTGGTCAACCCCAAAAAGCTCCAAGGATTATCGCAATCTCTTGGTCAACCAAAAAGCTCCAAGGATTATCGCAATCTCTTGGTCAACCAAAAAAGCTCCAAGGATTATCGCAATCTCTTGGTCAACACAAAAAGCTCCAAGGATTATCACAATCTCTTGGTCAACCCAAAAAGCTCCAAGGATTATCGCAATCGTTTGGTCAAAAAAATCAATAAATTCAACAAAAACAAAACAACAAAAATCATCAAAAACAACAAAGATTTGCATCTCAATTCTAGGCATACTCGAATTCATCAAAATCAACAAAAACACCATGCAAACTTTTACCACAGTCAGTGGTCCGGGAATGTACCAAGAGTTTCGGTGATTCAGTCATCATTTTCCTCTTTAGCCATGTAGTGTACCAAGTCGAACGCATTTTACGAAGGTAGAGTCATACTTGAAATACACCTTGTTACGTAACATCCCAACACAAATCAAAACACTAAAATTCCCAAAATTGTGTGAACGAAAGACGAAACCTGCAAAATAATCTAGGTCACCACAAGCGAAACGGTTATCTTGCTCATCCCCCGTGCGAATGACCCCTAGAATGCCGAGAGTTGGCAAAAGGACAAGCATCCTCCCTACCCAATTCCCTAAGAATCCCTAAAGTTCTCAACAGATTGCAAAACACAAAAATTTGCAAAATGTCAAAACTCCAAATTTGACAAACTATAGTGCACACATCAAAAGGCACAAACAACAGTGATTTTCATCACTCCATATCCCCAATCCCTTGCTCAAAAGAAAAACAAATCAAAATAAACAGTGATCTTATCACTACAAAAGAGCAAGTATCCCAATACAATTGAAGAAAAGAAGGGAGTTGACCTTGAATCCTCGGAACTCTCAAAATTCTGTAGGTCATAAGGCAAGCTTTTGTACCAATTTGGTTGATAGCCTATCGGTAATGTAGTAAACCTCCCGCATGACGATATATCTCGTCACATTAACTTGCGTACGGATCAATGTTTGCATGTGGATGAGCTAGCTTATGGCATCCTGGATTACAACGCAGATTAATCTTAGTACATACAACAAAGGAATTCGTGGAGCTAATTAGGTGATCCTCGATACAGGTTCGGTTGAAAGCCCACTGGCACTGGCGGTATCCTAACAAATACCACTAAATGAACTCAATTGCACACACAGGGATGTTAAATAACTCGGTCAAAAATAGGTCCGATTCATACCTTGTTCAAAAGTCTTGTAAGATAAAGTACAGTCATGAATAATGAGTTAAAACTGTCTGAATCTCAGAAAATCTTACATTCATTCCAAAACCATCTGCGCTACTTATCATCCTTATGATACCATCAGAAAATACAAAAACAGAAAAAATCATGTAAATAAAGAGCTTCTTAAACAGCCTACAGTGCAATCAACACAAATATCATTCATCCATTTCAATTTGCATATCACATAG
Source organism: Wollemia nobilis (assembly GCA_028583015.1). Classification (NCBI taxonomy): domain Eukaryota; kingdom Viridiplantae; phylum Streptophyta; class Pinopsida; order Araucariales; family Araucariaceae; genus Wollemia; species Wollemia nobilis. The sequence goes on from JAQPPZ010016705.1 coordinate 1,471,419, forward strand.
ACATCTAAAACATTTGAATTCATCATAACATCTGCATTCATCAAAATGAATAAACATGCATAACAAAAATCACATCATCACATGTACAAAACCAAAAATAAAACCGGTATATATATATATCATCAAAAAGATGCCCGCAGGCTACAAAATCGGTCCTCAGACCTCGCAAGCATATCCAAAAACCCAACCTAAGGCGTCGACCACCATGATCACGCAGGATCGGTGCGACGGGAACTACCCCCCGTGGTGTGGGTCCGACGGGACCCTGCAGGGCGGCTACTGCTAGCCCCCGCATCATGCCTACTACCACCCCCCTCATCTAACCGCCTGCGACGAGATGATGCTGGCTGCTCAGTCAGACTATCCCTCGTCCGTCGAGAAGATCTACTGATCGAAGGCTCAGGGAGCCGCCCGCCAAGGCGGATGACCTCCCTCTCCAAGTCTATCCGGTACAGACACCACTCTGCCTCCCGTCGATGATAGATAGACAATGCATCATCGCGCTGTGCCAAAACTCTATCCCGCTCTGCCAACTGAGCCCGTAGAAGATCCCTCTCCAGATCCCGCATCCGCAGCAACTCTGTAAGTCGTGCAACCTCATCGCCTACATCCGACCCCACCTCCTCTGTATCTGCCGGACGCATAGGACTCGCGGGGACGTAGCCTGCTCAGGCTCCAAATGCTCCTCCACATCCGGCATGTCCGGCTGCTCCGGAACACCCAAGTCCACATCCTCATCTCCCACATCCACCATGTCCGCATCATCCAACGGACCTCCCCAATCAACCCCTCGCTGCTTCAGCATCCTCCACCGCCGCCTCCGTGCCTCCCAATGGCCCCTCTCCTCTCCAACGCCGCAGTACCCACCACGAATCATACTCAGTGGTAGTCCCGATGTCATCCACATCCGGAACCTCTATCACTGCATCGGAATCCTCGCCCAATGGCGCGGTGACCGGTGGCTCCAGATCCCTCTCATCCCCCCGCCGTCGATAGACCACGGGCTCACCAGGCAACCCCTGACGCACCCCAAACTGTCGTGTAACCCGGCGGTACGGAAAGAACTCATGCTCCGTCCCGTGCCGCCCAGTCAACCACCGCTCCCTCCGTACCCGTCGGAGCCACTCTCCAGCCTCAACCCAGCCTGGACAGTCCCGATAAGGACGCCAAAACACCTCCCCGGAGTGAGCCGAGAAAAGGCATCAGTGTAGTGCTCAACGGCACCTGCCCATCGCCGACTCCGCCTCGCTCCGTGGACCGCCGCCACAAAGCCGCATAGCCAATCTCATCGTCATCCATCACCGCCCGCGTCATCCACGGTAACCCGGTCAGCTTCTCCACTGCCAACCCCAACACTGAAGAAGATAACTGCAACTCACCCCCTTCCGCTGCCGACAGCGAACGCCGTACAGCTCCCCGTAGAGCTGTGCCACCAATGTCCGTCCCCATCCATAAATCGGCGGTGCCTCTATCGGGCACTCTACCAACTCGCCATACCAACTCCAGCGAGTTCCACGGGAACCTCCCGCTTGACGAATCGGGTAGAAGCATGTTAGAAATGAGGCCCATCAAGAATGCGTGCCTCACTCCTAACACCCCCCTCTCCTGCCACCAACTAACAAAAATCCCGCTAGCTTGACAATCCACCTCGGCTGTCTCCACCGGGTTCATTACACCCAGCCGCTCCGCATGCCCAAAACATCTCATTAGTATGCGAGTCCGCTGATCACGCGGTGATGTCCTAATAGGCAGTCCATCTATCGGAATCCGAAGCAGCCGATAAACGTCCTCCAGTGTCACAGTCATCTCCCCTGTCGGAAGATGGAAAGTGTTGGTCCGCGGATCCCAAACTTTGATCAGGGCCGTCAGATAGGCCCGATCCGGGACCACAGGCTCCAGTCGAGCCACCTGCTTGAGCCCAAGGGCATCAAGCCACTGCCAGTCAACATCAGTCAGCGCCGATCGCGCCTCAGCAAATGCGGCAGGTACACGGTACCGGCTCCTAACCTGCAAAACAATAACACCAAAAAAAAATTCAAAAACTAATTTTTCAGATTTAGGGTTCCTAACCTAAACTGAGTAATTACAAAAAAACAACACAAAAATTCAAAAATAAATCTTTCAGATCTAGGGTTTCTAACCTTAACTGATTGAATACAAAGAAATAACTAAGTGTCAAGATCTAAATTTTATTTCAAACAAAGAAATAAACAAAAAAAAAAAAAAATTCAAATCAAAACATCAATTACAAGAATAAACTCTAGGAAGCACTTACGGATTTCGCCTCCGCTCCGCCGCTCGAACCAGTTTGCGCACTCATGATGACAAAGGGAATTCGGCAGCGCTTCGCTTCGCAAAATTACCTCCTCCTCCCAGAGCTACCAAATCGCAAGAAAAAAAAATGACACAAATGAGCCCAAATCCAAGTTTTGGGCCTTAAATAGGCCTACCAATTGGAAATCGTCCTTGGGTGGGACGAGCGCTCTGGTCAGCGCTCGTCCCACCCAGGGACGATTTCTGAAATTGGAAATCGTCCCACCCAGGGACGATTTCCAGCCAGAAAAGTCAAAACAACAAAAAAATCAACAAAAATGAACTAAAAACAAAAAATAAATTTGCCTAATAAGAGTGTTGTTGCACTTGACATTCCGGCATACAAAATACGCATTGGCGTTACAAAATGTCAATATCCTACCCCCCAAGAAGGCTAACGTAGCCGGACCGCTCCACGGGCAGACGGATTGCAGACAATTTAATCCCCAAATGGTGTCACAAAAACAACAAAAATAGTACAAAATTCAACAAAAACACAGAGAAACATTGCCAGACATAAGTGCTCATGCACTTAACCTCTAGGCAAAGAAAATGAATGTCGAGGTCCAAATTATCGCTCTCCTACTTCCCTAAGAAGGCTACAATAGCCGGACCGCTCCACGGGAAGTTAGATTTTCGATGATTTCACCTCATTTTGGCATCACCAAAAGGGTTAACACCCACCAAAAACAGGTCCAAATGTTGGAAAAATTGCACACGCTTAACGGTAAACCCTCTAAAGGCACCCTTGCACAAGTCATCTTGGGTCAAGCGACTCGTCGCTTCTCTCACAAAGGTCATTCCCTCATCGATTCGTCGCTTGAGGGGGTAGTCACACTTAGTCACCAACCAACAATCACACACCCAATTAAGGAAAAAGACATGCATTCAAAGAATCATTGACAAAGACAATCACGCTCCTGCTTGGGGCAAGTAAACAAGCAACAATCAAATCAATCAAACACTTGGCATTTCGTGAATCATGAACACAAGGTTCCCCCCGAGGATAAAAATGCCCTTCACTTGTTCATGACTCATCAATGTCTAAGTTCAAGTCACACCTCACCAAAACAGAGTTAATACTTGAAATCAAATTCCTTAGCTCGTCAAAAGCAAGGATTCAAGAATGCATGCCCTTTCCATACTTGGGGCATCAAAAGTTGGTTAGGTTACCAAGAAACCCTAATCAGTAGTGCTTTGGTTATCTATTTTTGCTCAAGATCTGCGTCACCCGCAGCGCTTCCCAAAAAGGGGCATCTGTAGACACCAAAACAGCACCAATCCGATTATGTGACTGCAAACACTGATCACTTTGACAAACACAGCCCCCAGGGCAGCCCTCAGAGGTCAAACAGTGGTCTTAACCACTTTCATAGCAATTTTGTGAGGTCAAGAAGCAATTTGGCACACTTAGACACTTTGCCTAGTAATCGTCTCACCCGGGGACGATTTCTGAATTGAAATCGTCTCACCCGGGGACGATTTCTGAAATCGTCCCCGGGTGGGACGATTTCCAAGTTTAACGGGCAAAAAGGCAAATGAGGCCAAGTGGCAGCCCAGAACGCTCAGTTGAGGACTCCTGTCTTGCACGCGTGTGTAGGTGGACAAAGGGGCCGTTAGAAGACTGTTACAAAAAGCATTTATCAAAGCTCAAGTCAATGGAGGACTCCCCTCCCTCATGGGAAGACAAGACTGCCACATGGCGCCTATGACCAACACATGGCATTTGTGCTTCCCTCCCAAAAGAGACCCCTTGGGTCTATAAAAGGTGGGACTTTTCTCACCCAAAACAGACAGGTTGAAGGAGTTTTCAAGCAACGAAGTGCTACCGAATTGAAGACCCACTTGCATCCCTTTTGGTTCACCTTCCCACATCCACCAATCTCTTTTGCAAGGGAGGTTGTTGGGTGGCCTTTGGAAGCTCGAACCTTACCCAAATCCAACGCATGGACACCGAACCAACCAATTCGCCGACCCCCCAATCCTAAAAGGTTTTGGGCCCATCCCTGGTGGATTGGCTCCAAAATCGAGGGCCAACGGTGGGAGGCCCACTTGGGCACCCCCGCACCTCCCAAGTCCTATTTTTAGTTTTTGAGCATTTTAGATTATTTTTTAGATTGCATTTTGTGTTACTAGGTCTGATTAGTCCATAGCTGCAATTTTGTAACTTTTGGTCAGATTCTAGGATGTTTTGTATTGCTTTGTCGTTTCGCTAACTTGCAGGTGTCAAGGTCAAATTCCCGAGGGTGGAGGCCAAATTGGGAGAATCCGACCATCTGGGTCGTCCCAAAATGGCCCCAATTACATAACCCCCTTGTCTGCAGGTGTTTTGGAGACCTCGGGAGTCGACATTGGAGCGTGTCAGTTCGGCTTCCCCAACACAGAAGAAATCGTCCCACCCAGGGACGATTTACAGTCAGAAATCGTCCCACCCAGGGACGATTTCCAGTGGAAAGCAGATTGGCCGACTGTCTCAGTGGCAGTGGCCTTCTGGTAACTTTTCTTACCTTCTGTCAAGTTTTGAAGCAATTTGGATTCACTGTAATTACTGTTTCAGGCAAATATTTACATGCATATTTCGTTAGTTTTAGGGAGCAAACGCTTTTCATTTGCGACAGATGCTACTGACATCTTGGTTGTTTCTTTGTTCGTAGGAGAAGAAGCGGAGGTTAGAAGCTCATCGACATCAGCGATGGCATCATCTTGGCCCGCCCATTGCAATCGTGGGCACGCGGAAAGAGGAATCATTCAGTGATTGTAATCAAACTCTATTTGCGCTCCTAGCCCCTGAAAAGGGAGGAGACATCATTGTAACAGAGATCAAGGGATATTAATGAAAGGGCTGTGTTTTCTCTATTTGATTGTGTCTCTTCCAATGTGTTTCTTTTCCATTTCATGCAATTTACATTTCTAGGACTTAAGCGTACTTAATTTTGAATGCAATCGCACTTGGTGTTTCCTTTGCCCGGAATCTCGTGCTTTCAATAATATGTGTTTTAATGGTGAAAAATAACGATGCAGTTTATTTATCGCAACACAAAACGTGGTGTGCAATGCACTATTATGGCATTAATTGGTGCAGCACTGATGATGATCAAGGAGCCATATTGGAATACCCAAACTGGTATCTTCGTACTAATGATGGACTGCTGAGTTATTTTTATCATGCGACTACAAAATAAGGTGCCTCACATGCCCGCTGAAGGAAGATAGTTCACCCTCCATAAAGATAAATTAGATCATCGTCTAGAGCTCAAGCAGCAATGTTCACTACCAAGAATATTTTTTCTAACATTACTACAGTAGGTTACAATGGCCAATCTATCGTCAGGCACAAAACCAATTCAAAAGCTGAGTACAAAAGTTATGAATGCAATGGTTGTGATATTTTTTCTTGTTCTACCTATAACTGTTTAGGCAATAAACTATGCCCATATGCTTTTACATATAGAGAACTTATGCGCTATGTGGAAGGTCGAAAAGAGATGTTTTTGGTGTTTTGCGCAGGCCAAAAATAGGTGATCACCGACACCTTTGCGCTAGAAGGAGGGTCCAACTAGGTTTGCTACGCCCAAGCCTAAGGGGGCATTTTATATTGAAATCTATGCAATTTTGACTTAATAAGTTCCTTTTAGAGTCATGTTTCTTGAAATATGGGACCCACAAGATGAATTAAGATGTTCCTTTACTATATTCAAAATTTGTATGGCCCATATCTTTTTTTCAAAATAGAAGGGTTGGCCATATTTTTAAGAAGAGGGTTGGGCCCATGAAAAACTGAAGGATATTTAAAAATTATGGATCTTTTCAAGGGAAAGGAGTTTTTTCTAAGCACCAATTTTTTATTTCAATTTTTGGAATATGCGAGGAATAATCCCTTATGAGGGGAAGAAGAAGATGATTGTTTTTTTTTGCATTAAAGGACTTCTTTGACACCCAATTATAAGGGTATTTATAGTCATCAAAAAGATTTTTCTGAGATGAACACATTGATGGTGTACATTTTCCATTTTGAGGCGTTTTAACCTATGTTTTCAGCCTCAAAGTTATTGTATTATGGAGTGCATTCTTGGCTGAACCCGACACTCCCAACATTTGTGCCCATATTTTGTTGTTTGTCCATTTTATTTCAGATATTTATCAGCCCATTGTGTCCATATAGGTGGTAACCACATACTCATGCTTGTGAAGTTGATTTGGACTTCCCTAGTGATTTTTATGGTTCTTTCTCCATCCTATCTTTACACTCCTTTTTGTGAGACACTTTGGTTTTTAAGGGAGTTCTCTTTGGTGATATTTATTCTTTTTTATCACATATTGTACATGAGTACCTTATCAGGCCTTGTTGTTGGGACTCATACTTGTGGATATGCCACTTGTTTTGTTGTTTGTCCACTAGTTTTGGACATAGTTATCAACCCATTGTGTTCATATAGGTGGAAACCACATACTCATGCTTGTGGAGTCATTTTGGACTACCCTTGCGATTTTTTGTGGTTCTTTCTCCATCCTATCTTCACACTCTTTTTATAGACACTTGTGGTTTTTCATCATCTTTCAATAGATTTTTTTACCATATATTGTACATGAGTACCTTATCAGGCCTTGTTGTTGGGACTCATACTTGTGGATATGCCATTTTTTTTGCTTTTTGTCCATAAATTTTGGACCTTGTTATCAACCCATTGTGTTCATATAGGTGGGAACCACATACTCATGCTTGTGGAGTCATTTTTGGACTACCCTTGTGATTTTTGTGGTTCTTTATCTATCCTATCTTCACACTCCTTTTTTGTGAGACACTTTGATTTTAGAGGACATTTTCTTTAGTGATATTTATTATTTTTACTCACATATTGTACATGAGTACCTGATCAGGCCTTGTTGTCAGGACTTATTTCTGTGGCTATATCGTCTTTATTGTACATGAGTACCTTATCAGGCCTTATTGTTGGGACTCATATTTTGTGGATATGCCATGTCCTATTTATTCCTTTTTTCACTTACCCCTACTATCACTTAAAGGGGGGTGTAAGAGTATCTTGGTGCATAGAGGTTATCACCTCTCTCTTAATTTTATTGTCCTTTTTTGGAAGATGGTTTTTTCCCATGTGGTTTTTCACCATCTCTCCTATATAGAGTACATTGTACATGAGTACCTCATCAAGCCCAATTTTCAAGACTCATTTTTATTTGATGACAATATTCACCATATGAAGACATGCATCTTTTATTTTTTATTTTTTGATAGATGGTTATTTCCCATGGGGTCTTACCATCTCTTCAAAAATAAATATTGTACATGAGTACCTCATCAGGCCATGTTTTCGGGACTCGTTTGTTAAATTCACCTCTAATATCACTTAAGGGGGGGATTTCCTTTTTGTTCAATGGCATACCTCTTCCTTTTTGAAAGATGGTTTTTTTTATGTGGTCTTTTCACCATCTCTCATTTATGTAATAACATAACACATGAGTACCTCATCAAGCCCAATTGCCAGAACTCCTTTTTTTAGGATAATCTTTGCCATACGAAGACATACCTCTTCTTTTTTATTTTTTAATAGATGGTTTTTCCCCTGGGGTTTTACCATATATTAAAAAAAAATCATTGTATATGAGTACCTCATCAGGCCCTGTTTTCGGGACTCATTTATTAAATTCACCTCTAGTATCAATTAAGGGGGAGATTTCCTTTTTGTTCAATGAGGACAATCTTCGCCATTCGAAGACATACCTCTTATTTTTTCTTTTTTGATAGATGGTTTTTTCCCATGGGGTTTTACTATCTCCTCAAAAATAAATATTGTACATGAGTACCTCATCAGGCCCTATTGTTGGGACTCATTTATTGAATTCACCCCTAGTATCACTTAAGGGGAGTGTTAGAATAAATAATTATTCTCGTAAGTTCTACTAGGATAGAATTACTTTATTTACCACTCTTAAATGAGTTAGATGAACTCGTAGTTTATCCTAGTTCATATTTTATGAGTTTTTGTAATCCAATGACTCTCAATGATCAACTTTGCTATTTATACAAAGTTGATCCATGAAATAAATCAATCAAGTATTTTACTTTTTTAACACTTTCATAGTTTGGGGAATGAAAATTCTTATTAAAGTATGTACAAAATCTTTGGTAGTTAGTCATCTATTAATTCATATCTTATAGGTTGATCTGCTTCTCTATTGTCCTTTTTTTCATGAGATTATTGAATGGAAGGATTTCCCATGTCAAGTAAATACAATTTATATTGCACGTGCTTGTGGTCTAGGGAGTATTTTTCATCACAATTGTAGCATAGACTTTGTACCGTTTATGCCTCAATTTATTCTTTGGTCAAATGTTTGATTGGGGATATTTTTTTGGTAGGATTTGATGCTAGGGAAGATGGAATTGGGGATTGAGTTTGAGGGAGTTTTAGCTATGAATTTATGATCAATCAATATGGCCAAACCTACTACTTGCATCATGGTTTTTGGTTTAAATATTATTACCTCAACTTGAATATCTTCTTTTAACTCACTAATGAAAATACTTTGGAATAATTCATCACTCAATCCTCTTGTGTGGTTTGTCAATTTTTCAAACTACATTTGATAGTCTTGGATTGTTGTGATTTGCTTTAACTTGGTGAGGGTACCTGTGAAATCCTCATACTTAGTGGGTCTAAAATGAATGCGTATATGAGTCTCAAATTTTCCCAAAAGATATCTAGATGCATATTCATCAATCCTTGCATATTCATCAATCCTTGATACATTGAAGCATGCCAGACTCAAAATTGAAGGATGTTATGATAAGACTTTGATTTTAGGGAATATCATAAAGAGGAAAATAATGGTTTGTTCGATATATCTAACTGGTGGGGTCCTCTCCATCAAATTTTGGGAAATCTAGCTTAGTGTGTATATATATATATAAATATATATATATATATATATATATTATTGTTGAGCAAGGTACTATAGGATCCACCCTTTGAACTGCCTATCTTTATTTTTAATCCCTTGTTGCCTAATTGGTCATATTTATGATCAAAACCCAATAAACAACTCTCAAAGTCATTTAGTTTCTTAGAGTAGCTTCTCCTAATTTTCTTACTACTGTATCATGTAACTCGCTTGTTTATCTAATTCCTCTATTGGATGCCTCCAATTGTTCTATTTGATACCTCTAGGAGCACTAACCTTTTTTAGATACCCTAGAGCTCTCAAAAAAGCTTATGGGTATTATATAGCAAAAAACGATTAGATCAAAGAGAATCAAAATGGACTACATCGCAAAATGATGAATTTTGGTCACTAAAAAAAAAATTATGGGAGCTATATATCAAAACAGTCAACTTGAGGAAACAATCATAAAGGACTATACCACAAAATGGTAATTTTTTGACCTCCAGACTTTTGGTCGAATTGCCAAATGTTCTACAAACAAACAAGGTTTTTTTTGTTGTTGCGTACTAGTGTTCAAATGGCCAAATAGGGTATTTTATGGAATAGCGGACTAGCAACTAACAACCACCTACATTACCTATTGTCAATTGATTGCTCTAATTTAATTTCTAACTATATATTCTTTGTATTGTCTCACCGAATAAGACCATTAAACTCTTATGGTTATAATATCCTCTATAACATGCTAAAATTTAATATATTTATATGGAAAACATTCCAATTCCAATTCCACCCTTACTTTTATATAAACTCTTGATCTACCCTTTCCTTAATCCTGAAAGATCAATTTATATGCAAATAAAGAACCTAAACTAATAACTTTTAATTAGAAAACAAATATATGAATATTGGTTTCATAACAACCTTTACGCATTAAGTGTCCAATTACATAATGACGTTCGCATAAAATCCTAACAAAAGCAGATCGGTAAGTTTCCATAACGATGTTAACATAAAATCCTAACAAGAGCAGATCGATAGCTATGATCGATAAGTTTCCATAATGATGTTAACATAAAATCGTAAAACCGCTAGACGGCGTATTAATATTTCACGTAAGAGTAAAACCGCTAGACGGCGTATTAATGTTCCACATAAGAGTAAAACTGCTAGACTGGCGAATGGCATTTGGTGTAATGGCAATTACGTTAGAGGACACATTTTCTTTTTCATTATAGAATTACTCCAATAAAAGCTATTCGATAACATACTTGGAAATTCTAAAATATTTGACACATTATTTTATTAGATAAGGCACAAAAGCAGATCGATAGCTATATTCCACATAAGAGTCAAACAACTCAACGACGTATTAATAAGGACACACTTTCTTTTTCGTCATAGAATTACTCCAATAAAAATTATTCGATAACATACTTGCAAATTCTAAAATATTTGACACAATATTTTATTAAATATTTACAATTTCGAATAAAATTAATTATAGTTAAACAGAACCAAAACAAATCTCTCGAGTATTTCGTTTAATATGGATATTTCTGCTGGTTGATTAAACAAATTGAATGTTCTGTTTCTTAACGCTGTTGGAAACGTTTTCTTAAGTTACAGGCTTACAACATAGCTTCATAGAAGTCGTTTGGCCGGATGGAACGCTATCAAACATATCTCCGGCCACATGGGTAACACCTGAAAACAAAAAGGAGTCCCAAAACAAAAGGTCAACCACGGATTTAAAAAAAAAAATTACAAAGGTCCGACTTGCTTTTAATTAAAAATCAAAAGTACTTTTCAAAGAGACCCCATTCTTCAGGGCACCGACCTGGATAGTCCGGGGCATCAGCCACAACCTGGCCAATATTAAGATACAAATAAAATTAGCTCTAACATTATTTTAGACCATAGATTTTTTTTTAGTGTAATTTAAAGAGTAGAAATTCCCATCCTGATTATAATTTTTATTAATACTATTTTAGAGAATCGGATTTTCTTTTTTCTCTTGCCATAACTTTAGGGGCTATTCTAAATCAGGACCAAGAATGCTACAAACAACAATGTGATGCTATACCAAAGGCTAATCATCATAAACATCTACCTTAGTCCCACACACTTCATTGGTTAGATTATTGATTTTTTTTTTGAATTTACATGGTGGAATCGGTAGCCGCCACGAATCCAGGCATGTTGTCCAACTTTTTATGGCCACCACAGTATTCTGCGTTCTCCTCCTCAGAAGCCGCCACACAGATCTTTGCGCAGTCCGCCCCTATAACCACCATGCCACAATCATTTTAACCATTTTACGCCACTGAAAGCACCAGGAAAGGGACAAGCGTTCAGTTTGACGAGGCCCGAGATTTGAACCTTGGACCTCCGCCCCCTTATGGGGTTTGGATGAACCAATTGGTCTACACCTCGGACCTCATTGGCTAGATTATTGTTGGCTAGTAACAAAATGTGTTTGTTCACCTCCATCCATTCTAGAGTATCCCTATTTTGATTAGATTAGTATACCTATTTTAATTAGATTTCAACTGGTATGGAGCAAAATGTTCACTTCCCTTTTGAGCTAAAAAGTTAGTCGTTGCATTCTTCCCTCTGCCTACATAAACTAAAATGACATCCTCAAAATGCTGCCAAATGAATTTAATTAGACTCACTATTTTTGATCTGCCATGCACTTGGTATAAAATTCCTAATCTCATCTAATAACTCGACTAAAATTTGAGAGTCAGAATCAAATATGATCTTTCAAACTCCCTTATCCCAAGCATTGAGAGAGCCTTACTGATTTTCAAATCTTCTACTTCATTATTTGATGCTACTCCTAGGTCTTTCAATTCCTAAGGAAGAACCTTCCCCTTATAGTCTCTTCTAAGGAAACTAATGCCTGTTTTCCCTAAGGTTCTTCTTGGATGCTCCATCCATGTTGATTGCTTTCTAACCTAGGGGTAGGGGTTGCCAAATTTCATGAGTTCACCTCATAGAAATATTCTCTTCTTGCTAGTTTTTCTTCTCCCCCACATGAGCTTTACTATTTATGTAACCTTTTTTAATTTTTTTTTTTCAAACTATCTCTATTAGAGTGTATTCCTCTCTAAAAATTTTGAGATTTCCTTCAAATATTATGTGTCAAAAGATAAAGCTTAGTCCCATTGACCAACCCAACTGAATTGATTTATTTTTTAAGCTTCTTTGTTTTCATATTTCCCACATATTAGTATGTATTAACTCCTGTTTAGATGAACCTTTAAGAGATAAACCCATTGACTCCACAAATTCAAGGTAAAGTCAAACTAGAAGAGCAAATGATCTATTGTCTCCTCTTGGGTATTGCACATGAGACATTTAGAAGGGCCATAAAAATGTCCTTTTTGTAAGTTATCATAAGTGAGGACGCTCTAATGCATAACCTTCCAAGAAATGAAATTTATTTTTGGCCAACCTTTTCCAACTATACTCTATCCCATGGAACATCTACTCACGTTTCATTGCATATATCCCATGGAACATTTACTCTATTCACTTTGATTATCTATGCATTGCATCTTAGTAGAGTAATATTTTCAAAACTGCACTATCATAGTCCACTTTACAAGATATGGATTGTTAGTTTTCTTCTTGAAGCGTAAATTCAACCATAAAAATTGTAATATACAATTTATATGAAAACACATTAATGTTATAAAATGCAACAAATATTACCTATGGGAAATATTAAAGTAAATCTTAATCATTATTTGATTTAGGTAATCAATATTTTCTTGTCAGTTTTAGCTAAACTTACTACTCCCTCTAACCATAGAAAAGAGAATTTAACTTCCTAATCCTCTATTAAAATCCCTATATTAACTAGCATATGCACACATTTATTCCATTCCCTTAACGTATGTGTAAACCTGAACTCTTCAAACTCTATAGCAGGGTCTTGTGTTTCTACAATGATCTCTTATATGTTCCATGGACCTCTTGCTTTCCTCAAAATTTTATTTTTTACTATTAGTGAATTTCCTTCCATCCATACTCTATTCCATTTTATTTGTATCTTTATTTTTAACCCTTTCAAAGTTGCTCAAGCTTCAGATTCATTATTCTATAATGTGACAAAATCTTAACCCACTATTGAAAGTATAATGTGACAAAAATTTACCCCTATTATTTTCTAATTATTCCTCCTCCTACTAGTTCTAGATTTCCCTTAGATGCTACATAAAAATTCAATTGACTAACTCCACTTATGGTGGTTTCCCCTTTATATTCCTTACCTCCATTTCGTTTCTCCTATACCCAACATCATAATTCTATTTGATGACCTAACTACATCTATCAAGACTTTTTGTTTTGAGATTAAGGGATAAATGGGTGGATACAATTAGATTAGACTCCTCTATGGTTAAATAAACCATCCTTTTCATTACCTCTAAATCACTTTCCTTTCTTGTAAATATTATTCTATTATGGTGCAATAATAAGGAGTGGGTAAATCATTTTTTATCATCAATGATCAATAGGTGCTTTAGTCAATGATTCCTAGTGACTACAACTCCTCTCTGTTGATACTCTTGGATGGTTAAATGGCCTCAAATGGCAATTACCCCTCTTGATGTAAAATCTTCTAATGGTTGCCTTCTTCTTTGAAGCACAATCTTAGCTATGATAATAATTTATTAATGATAACCTAATTATGGTAGGTACTTATGTCTTATGATGATAGGTTCTTCCACTTGTGTCAGCACTATTTAGGATGGCATATTATATGACAAAAAACTCAAGTCGGTTTTTCCCAAGATAGCACATTCCATGATGGTATTTGGTAGATGGTATCGGTAAAGTTTAATAAAAAAAATTAGTAAGCTCATGATAGTGATTTTATTTGATGGAATATGTTAGTAATAATTTATAATATATCAATATTTTGCTCCACTCAATATTAATTTATTTCTTAGTCTCGTTGACAAGCTATATTATGGCATTATTCTTGGAGGTACTCCCTAACATCACATCAACATATTCTCTAGCAAGCATGTTCCAAACTATGTCATGTAGCTTTGGTCAATAATCCTTGCTCTTCAAACAATAGTCAATAGATAGAGTCTAGATTTTTTGATTGAATAATCTTGTAATAGCGATCTTCAGGTGGTATACTCCTATTCATACCCTTGTGCAGTCAATTGGTCAATTGGAAGTATTTATTACACTCATTAAATTATAAATGTACAAATAATAATACATGAATAAAATATTTATAGGTCACAATAGCACACATAGACTCCAAAATAGATAACTGGACACAAAAGGAACTGTAATTATATTAGCAATATTCTTCACAACTATAATGTGTTACATTCTTTGGTAAATTGCCTTAATTCTTGTTCCTCTCATAATCCCACTATATTCTCTCTACCATCCCCATGTTCTCTTCTAAATCCCTACTAATTTATTCATGCAAAAGCTAGTTACATTTCAACTCCCTCCAAGCAGTTCAATTTATGGATGGTTGGTCTTCTTGTTTGGATGCTCCAACTATTTACACGTGGATGCTCTTGCATCATACTCACCAGGTGATAAAAATATTTTATGAATATTGGTGATATCTTAAATAGATTTTCCATATTTGGTGATCTCAAAAGCCTTCATACATGTTGTTGTATCAACTTCCCGATTCTTCCATTTAATTAGATACTCTAAATATATCTTTTCTCTTATCTTTCTTTCCAGTTTAGAACCTAAGGTTTTAAAAAATTTCATCATGTTCCTTCTTTGGAAGTTGTCCTATCCATTTCTCAACTCAAATATCGCCCACATGATCTTCACCATCACCTTTTGATTGATCATAATATGGATACAAGTCAATGAAATTAAATGTTCATAAAATATCAATGTCCTCTAAAAGCTCAATTTCATAATCATTGAAATCAAACTTCTTCAAGACCTTACAAAGTCCAATCTTCTTTCAATTGAGCTTATTTTAGGTGCCTTTGGGAAACCTTTCCATCCCAAAAAGTGTCCAAAAAAGTACCAATATGAAATTATTGTATCCAATGCTTGAGGTTAGCACGTTGTTTGTATTTCATGATATCCCTTTTCAAATTAAATCTCACCTCATGATGTAAATATTGCATATATTTAAAAAATCATCTACCATAATACTAGATTTTGAAACTTAGCTATGCTCTACAACTCATCTACTTCTTGATGATGAGTTCCATACATAATTTGGAATGGAATTTTGGTCATGCTTATATTTACTAATTTGCTATATGCAAATTCTACCTATGCCAACATAGTATCTCATAAATTTTGCTTCTTACTAACTAGACATCGCATCAAATTCCCAAGGCTTCTATTTACTACTTTGATTTATCCATTTATTTATGGATGATAAGTTAATTGAAGCTCAATTTTATACTCAACTTCTTCCACAAGGTATACAAAAAGTTACCCATAAATTTTACATCTTTATATGACACAATGCTCTTTGGCAAACCATGTAGTCTTATAAGTTCTTGAAATAACATGTTAGAAATATGGGAAGCATCATTTTTCTTCTTATAAGGTATGCAATATGTCATCTTAAAGAATCTATCAAAAACAACAAAAATAGATTCATTACCCTTTTATTTTCTTGGAAATCCAAGAATAAAATATATATTGATGTCCTCCCATGGTCTCTCTATTACTGGTAATAGTTGATACAACTCGGTATTTTGGATTCTTCCTTTGTTATGTCGACAAACTCTACAATACTGCACAAACACTATTACATCTGCATTATTCCTAGCCAATAGTAACTAGCATTAAGTCATCCCATTGTTTTATCTACTCCAAAATATCTAGGTAGTCCTCCACTATGTTTTTCTCTTATCAGGTTCTTCCTCATTGATCCTTGTGGTATGCACAATTTTTTTCCATTGAACAATAGTTCCTCTTGGATAAAGTAATATAACCATGGCATCCTATCCCCTACAATAGGATTACTGCATAGTTTCCAAGCTTTCTTGAAGTCCACATCATCAACATAAATCTCCTTCATAGCATTGAAATCCACGACTTCAACCTGTATCATTTTTAGAAATAAATTTTTTCTACTCATGGTATTAGCTACTCAATTTGAATGACTAATCCTATGATTTAAGACAAATGAATATCCCTACAAAAAATCCACCCACTTCATATGTATTTCATTCAACTTACTCTGGTTATTGACAAACTATAAAGCATGATTATCTAAAAATAAGACAAACTCTGTTGGCACAAATAATACCTCCATTTATTTAGGGTCTGTACAATGGCATAAAAATCTTGGTCCTAGACCAAGTATTTCCTCTTTGTTTCATTTAGCTTATCATTAAAGTAGGTAATGGGCTTGCCAACTTGACTCAAGACTCCTCCTATCACTTTCCCACTTGCATCATAATCCACCTGAATAAGTTTGTTGAAGTCTGGAAAAGCTAGAATAGTTGTTCCATTATCTTCTCCTTTAGGTTTTGAAAACTTCTTTTTTTGTAGTCATCCACTTAAATTCATGCTTTGCTCCTTTCATTTTTTTTATAATCAGAGCACAAAATTTACTAAATTTTTTGATTAACTTCCTATAAAAACTTAGGAGACCATGGAAACTCTTAATCTCAAACACACTTCTAGGTGATGGCCAATTTACAATGGTATTAACCTTCTCAGGGTTCATCTGTAACCTTCCTTAGAAAATCATAAAACCTAAGCACATTAATTCCTCCTTCATAATACTACATTTCTTAAAGTTGACTAGTAACTTCTCTTCCAATATTAGATGTGTCAAATGGTTTTCCTTGATCTTAATAAATATCAAAATGTCATCCAAATAGACAACGATAAAGTTGCCAAGAAATGGTTTCAACACTTTGTTCATCAACCACACAAAGGTATTGGATGCATTTGTCATACTCAATGGCATAACCCACCACTCATATAATTCATCATTTGTCTAGAATGTAATTTTCCACACATCTTCTTCCTAATACAAATTTCATTATAGCCAATGAGATTTAAAATTTTGGGTTTCCATGAGTTCTTTGGATAAGGCTTTTAGAAAATTCAAGTCACTATGGATTAACTCTAGAGGGGATGAGGCTTTTAGAGAACCACTTGATGGGAAAGGATATTTATGTTGCTTTCCAAGAGCACATCCAGGACATACTCCATCAATAGAAGTGACTTGAGGTAAACTTGTTACCATTTCATGGGTGCTCAATTCCTTTATTTAGTTATAACTGAGATGACCAAACCTCTCATGCCAAAATTTGCTTTCAAGATCTCCATGAGCCACAAAACACAAGGCCCCTTATAGATTTTTGAATCCTTTGAAGGGAAATAGGTGAGAGTTGTGATCAATATCTCCCTTGGCTATTAGAGAACCACTTAATGGGAAAGGATATTTATGTTCCTTTCCAAGAGCACATCCAGGACATACTCCATCAATAGAAGTGATTTGAGGTAAACCTGTTACCATTTCATGGGTGCTCAATTCCTTTAGGTAGTTATAACTGAGATGACCAAACCTTTCATGCCAAAATTTGCTTTCAAGATCTCCATGAGCCACAAAAAAAGAGGCCCCTTTTAGATTTTTGAATACTTTGAAGTGAAATAGGTGAGATTTTTGATCAATAACTCCCTTGGATATTAGAGAACCACTTAATGGGAAAGGATATTTATGTTGCTTTCCAAGAGCACATCCAGGACATACTGCATCAATAGAAGTAACTTGAGGTAAACCTGTTACCATTTCATGGGTGCTCAATTCCTTTAGGTAGTTATAACTGAGATGACCAAACCTTTCATGCAAAAATTTGCTTTCAAGATCTCCATAAGCCACAAAACAAGAGGCCCCTTATAGATTTTTGAATCCTTTGAAGTGAAATAGGTGAGAGTTGTGATCAATAACTCCCTTGGAGAACCACTTAATGGGAAAGGATATTTATGTTGCTTTCCAAGAGCACATCCAGGACATACTGCATCAATAGAAGTTACTTGAGATAAACTTGTTACCATTTCATGGGTGCTCAATTCCTTTAGGTAGTTATAACTGAGATGACCAAACCTTTCATGCCAAAATTTGATTTCAATATCTCCATGAGCCACAAAATAGGAGGTCCCTTCTAGTTTTTTGAACCCTTTGAAGTGAAATAGGTGATAGTTGTGATCAACATCTCCCTTGGCTATAAGATAGTGGGGGTATTGAAGGTCTCTTATCTCAACTCCTATTTGAGATAAGAGAACTATTTTCCCCTCTCCAACAGTATAAATTTGATAGATAGAGAGGAGATTGGTTACAATGTTTGGGACATAGAGAACATTATTGATATAGCCACCTTCAATGTATATGTCACCATTTCCTTTGACTGGGATAAAGTAAGAGTCATAAACTTCTATGTTATATGTTGAAATTGAGGAGATAGAAGAGAATGACTCGTTTGAAGCAGTCATGTGATGAGTTACTCCAAAATCTAGGACCCAGTAATTAAATGAAGTATTGGTGGTATTTCCTTAAAATTTTAGGGCTTTTCCTATTGTTTTATTGTCTATATTTTGATCCTTCATAGCTACCTCTAGTTGTAATATTTTCCAGAAGTTATTTGCAGAATGACCATTCTTTTTGCAGTGAGTAAAAGTTATGGGATTCCTTTATTTATTTTTTAATTTTTACTTAGAAGAGGTGGATGCTACTAAGGATCTTGAGGAAGAGGAAGAGATTTCATACTTTGCAACTTTGGTTTCTTCTCTAGTTAGCCTATCACAAAATTCTTCTAAGGAGGGCATTTTGAAACTAGCACCAAGAGCACCTTCTTTAGATAGAAAGGTAGTTTCAAATATTTGAAAAACACCATTTTGTAGACACCAAAACAGCACCAATCCGATTATGTGACTGCAAACACTGATCGCTTTGACAAACACAGCCCCCAGGGCAGCCCTCAGAGGTCAAACAGTGGTCCTAACCACTTTCATAGCAATTTTGTAAGGTCAAGAGGCAATTTGGCACATTCAGGCACTTTGCTCAGTATTCGTCTCACCCAGGGACGAATTCAAACTGGGATCCGTCTCACCCAGGGACGAATTCTGAATTCGTCTCTGGTCGGGACGAATTCCAAGTTTAACGGGCAAAAAGAAGAATGGCGCCAAGTGGCAGCCAAGGACAGTCAGTTGATGACTCTTGCCTCGCACGCGTGTGTGGGTGGGCAGATGGGCCGTTAGAGGACTGTCACAAGGGCAGCTTATGAAAGCCCAAGTCATGGAGGACTCCCCTCCCTCATGGGAAGACATGACCGCCACATGGCACCTATGACCAACACATGGCGCTTATGCTTCCCTCTCAAAAGAGACCCCATGGGTCTATAAAAGGTGGGACTTTTCTCACCCAAAAGGGACGGATTGGAGGCGATTTCAAGCAACGAAGTGTTGTCCGATTGATTACCCACTTGCATCTTTTTGATTCACCTTCTCACATCCACTAATCTCTTTCGCAAGGGAGGTTATTGGGTGGCTTTTGGAAGCGTGGATCCAACCCAAATCCAACATTTGACCACCTTACACCACCAATTTGTAGACATCCCAATCCTAAGAGGTTTTGGGCCCATCCCTAGTGGATTGGCGCCGAAATCAAGTGCCAACGGTGGGAGGCCCACTTGGGCACCCCCGCACTTTCTAAGTTTTATTCTAAAGCATTCTAGATTATTTGTTCATGTTGCATCTTATGTTATTCTGTCTAGTTAACTCATAGCTTCAATTTCATAACATTTTGATCAGATTTTATCATGCCTTTTGTCGCTTTGTTGTCCTACTAACTTGCAGGTGGCGATATCGAATTCCCGAGGATAGAGGCCAAATTGGGAGAATCCGACCATCTGGGTCGTCCCAAAATGGCCCCAATTACATAACCCCTCTATTTGTAGGTGTTTTGGAGGTCTCGGGAGTCGACATTGGAGCAGCATCACCTCGGCTTTTCCAACACAGTCGAATTCGTCCCACCCAGGGACGAATAGCAGTCAGAATTCGTCCTGCCCAGGGACGAATTCCAGGTGAAGGCAGATTGGCCGACTGTTTCAATGGCAATGGCCTTCTGGTAATATCTTCTGACCTCTGTCAAATTTCTAGGTGACTTAGATCTATTTTACTCATCGTATTTGACAAATGTTTGCATGCATCTTTTGGCAATTTTAGAGAACAAACACTTCTTATTTGTAGCAGGTGCTACTGACATCTTCGTTGTTTCTTTGTTCGTAGGAGGAGCAGCAGAGGTTAAGGACTCATCAACATCAGCGGTGGCATCGTCTTGGCCCGCCCATCTCAAGTGTGGGCACGCGGAAAGAGGAACCTTAAGTCTTGATTGTAATCAAATTCTTTTAACGCTCCTAGCCCCTGAAAAGGGAGGAGGCATCTTTGTAACAGAGATCAAGAGAGTTTAATGAAAGGGCTGTGTTTTCTCCATTTGCTTGTATCTCATTTCAATGCGTCTCTTTCATTTCATGCATTCTACATTTCTAGGACTTAAGCGTATTTGATTTTGAATGCATCGCAATTAGTGTTTCCTTCGCCCGAAATCTCGTGCTTTCAGTGGCGATCACGGTGGGACCCTGTCCCCTGTTTTTAAGATCACAAAAACTGATTAAATTTTTGTGTTTTGTGCTTGACAGGTACATTTTTTTGTTGCAGACTGTTATTCGTCTCTGACTGTGACGAATTCTTTACTGTAATTCGTCTGACCCTGAGACGAATTCAAATTCGTCTCTGGCAGGGACGAATTTTGTTCTGAAATTCGTCTCACAGAGGGACGAATTCCTTCCTGTAGATTTTCAGAGCAGAAATTCAGAAGCAACCGGTCCAGGCAGAGAAGAGGTAGGGATTTTTATAATCTCTGTTAAATTTTTTGTTTCTGTTTCTGTTTCTTTGATTGTTTTCATTTTATCCTGCATTGCTTAGGGAAAGTCATTTATGCTTGTTTCATTTTCGCTAAATAAAATGAATCCCACACACATCACGCGGTAAATTAAACCAAGGAGCTGGTCGTAAGACCCCAGCCCTTGAGCAAGACCAACGGTGGGTTCATCACCACCTTGGCTTAGCTTTGCATCCATTTCCCCGATTGTCACTGTTGTTAGGCGTAAATCCCGACGAAAGCCGACCGAGTGTCGCCGGGGTGATTCCCATGCGCGCGAGGATAAGTCTTCTATGGTAGGTGCCATTAACAGGACAATCCCCCTTCCGTACCGCCTACGTACCACGTACCATCTCGCTCTCACGTACCTATAGTCTCCCTCTCGTAAGGGCGGGTATATAGAGAGGTTGGTATATCGGCCTGGTTGGTATATTGAAGGGGCGACCATTTTGGGAGTTATATGAGCCTTCATTATGCATTTAAACGTTCTTCAAAAACATTCAAAAACAAAACAAAACATCAAAATGCACTAAACCAGGTTTAGGACACACCATTAATCCTTAAAAGAGATAATCACGGTTTGTGTATGTGTGTGTTCATTTCTGCTTAGTGTAGACAAAAAGAAAAATCATCATAAACGAGATAAAAATCTGCTTAGATAGTAGAGAAGCACCGCAATGGTGTACACCCGTAGCCAAGCCCAATCAAGGGCAGAAGCTCCGAAAGGTACACAAGAAGCAGGCACAAGTCGCCTTCGCTTTAGTCCTGAGGACTTAGTCATACCCCCTTGGCGGTCTGGCCCACAAGAAGGTCCACGTCAGACCACATCAAAAAAGAATTATTGGGATCCCCCTCGGTGGGGTATGCCCATTCAAAACAGCCCCTTTCGGGAAGACGCTTTACATGTAGACCTTGACGTAAATAGAGAATCACCTTTTGAGGTTAGGCATGAGTGGCCACAGCGCGATGAAGCGCTAGAGAGGCACACCGTCCATTTGGAGGGACAACGTGGATATGGCGTCCCTTCTTTACCTCCCATCAGAATAGAAAGACAAAATCCAGAGCGCAGGGCTCTTCACACAGGGCGAGCTCACTCCGCCCGCCCCTTTCAAACCCATGAAAGGGAGTACGAGGAAAGCCATCGCATTCCTCAAGGACAACAAACAACGTGGGAACCTTGCGTTTCTGCACCAGCTAGATATCATGATCACCCATTGAGGCCAGAGCCTCAAGTACATGCCGCCTACCTCGACAGAGGGAAGCGACCCATTGAAATTTTAGACCATCAAGATCGAGGCAAACACATAGGAAAAACATTCAAGCCTCCTGAGCAAAAGAGGGCAGACCAAATTGACCCGACAGTCGCCACACATGCCGCTCGCCAAGCCCGAATCTCGTAGCTTGAGCAAGGTCATCAGGAGTTAGAGTACTTATGCCGCCTGAACAAAGAGCGCATGCAGCGCGAAGTGGATGAGTTACGCTATAAACTACCTGAGAGGGAGCCAACCCCTCGCACCCAAAGAGCCGAACAATATGAGAGGCATAATCCGTTGGCACAGGACAGGTCACCACGACCTCGTCAAGCTTTGCCTCCGAGACCTTATAGACCCGAGAGGGAAGCTACTCCCCGAAACGATGATAGGTACCCTCAGCGAGGACTCGATCAGGGTCATAGGCTTCGCCCAGAGACTCCTCAAGAATTTTATGAGGAGTATGAACCAGAAATAGAACATGCTGAAACTCCCCATCAAGGCAGGAGGGCTGCCATTCGGCCACCCCTCCATAGGCCTCCAGTCTCCCATAACTTACAACGGGAGCAAACAAGAGAGGAAGAAATAAAATCTTCCGATGCATACAAAGCGCTATTAGAGCGTTTAGAGTCTGTGGAGACAAAAGCTTCTGGGCATCAAAAACCCACATTACGTCAACTCCGTAGTCATCCGGTGCATCCCTCGCTTCCCACACCTCTTTACCCCGAACATTTCAAGTTGCCTCAATTGGCAGTCTTTAAAGGTGAAGAGGACGCACAAGAACATGTTACAAGATTTCTAAGCCAATGCTTCGGCATCCAAGATAATGATGCATTGTTGCTTAGGACATTCATAACCACATTCGCAGGCCCTGCCTCGGATTGGTTCACACAATTACCAAAACACAGCATAAGCAACCTAGATCAATTAGTAGATGCGTTTCTTGAACGCTTTGCCTTCAACACAAGGAAGAAGGCATCACTGAGTGATCTGGCTAGCCTCAGGCAATTTGAGGAAGAAACAATGGCAATGTACAGGAATAGATGGAGAGCTTTGCTTTCTAAGTTACCCTACCGTCCCCCTATGTCTGATCTCACACAGATGTTCGCAAAAAGTTGCTTGAAATCGATCTCTGGCTATTGCAGCTGCAAGCAATACGCCAGCTTAGAAGAAGCTTTGGCGCAAGCCAGAGTTATAGAAGAGATCAAAATAGGTGAAGGCGCAATCGCCAAGCCTAAAAAGAAAGAGTGGAATAAAACCACTAAGACCGGGACAACGCAATCACAACACGCTGCGGTTAACCAAGTTGCGATAAATGTCCCCAAGCCTGTGCAAGAAATGCAGCCCCAAAAGGCTAATTACCAGGCAGTGCCTCCTAGTTATGAAAGAGAAAATACAAGACAGGAGCAGAATCAGCAGCGTCGCCCTAGGCGACAATTCACCCCTTACACGGAGTCCAGGGACTCCTTATTTGACCGCTTGTCAGCGGCAAATTTAGTCACCCTGCCAAAAATCCAAACTATAGACCCTAACGCTCCTAAGCCTAAGGGATACAGAGAGGAATTGTATTGTAGATTCCATAGGCGCAGAGGACACGACTTGAATGGATGCTGGAAATTCAAAGGATTAATCCAAGATCTGATCGACAATAGAACATTGGCCGTGGACAACCCCATAGCGCCAAATAATCAACAAATGGGGGTATTCAAGGACCCTTTGCCTCGCCCACGAGGCACAGGCAAAACCTCTCCAGATTAACGAGGTGCGACAGAATCTTCCCATGCAAGGATTTGTGGGAATGATTAGCATAGTGACAAGGAACAAAAAGTACCCAGCAGTTGCCCCCGAGGTAGCTACGAGGGAAGTTCCGACAACATCGCAGCCTCAACAACGCCCAACGCAGTTGCCTCCGCCTAGACCCGAGGTCACGATACGGACCAAACTCACGCAGAGTTTGCGGACCACATCGGCTAGGCTTTCCATCTACGAGCTTATTCAACAGTCAACACCTCATAGAGAAGCTCTTATGGAAATTTTAAAAGCCATCGAATTACAACCTCACGAAGCAAATTCTTTCAACAACTTCGTGGGACATGTGAAACGATGTACGGAGCCGGTCATTACCTTCAGAGAAGATGAAGTCAAAACAATATCGAATGACATGGCAGATCCACCCCTGCACGTTATCGCATGGGTCAATGGGATCCCGTACAAGAGAGTGTTGGTAGATACTGGCTCGTCCAGTAACATCATTACCACCGCAGCACTAAAACATTTGAAGTCGCCAGCCTCTCATATCACAACCTCCACGTACACACTGCGAGCTTTCAACGATGCAATATGCTCGATAGTCGGCACAGTTGTTCTGCCTATCCGGGTAGGACAAAAGACAATACCTACATTGTGCCATGTGTTGGAAGGCGAGATGGCTTACAATATACTGCTAGGGCGGCCTTGGATCAGGGACATGAAGTGTGTCCCTTCGATCGCTCACCAGTGCTTAAAGTATGCTTTTGAAGGAGAAATACATGTAGTCCCCATGGACTTAGAACCCTTCAAGTATTGCAATGCGGTACAATTCATGCCTCAATCGACCCTCCCTTCAACGCATTTGGATTTCCAGTTAAATCCATCTAAACAGGGTCCGATACCGCAGGCACCATTGGTGACCAAATCAACAAAATCCCAGCCAGGTGAGCCTTCATCATCTGCTCCTTCATTATCAACGCCACCTGTCATGGCCAAATAGAAGGACAAGGGAAAACAGATCATGGAAGAGGCTCAGCCCTTAGAAGAAGGGTTGCCCACAATTTCAACGGTATCAACAGAAGAAACACCTCGCACAACGGAAGCAGAGACTCCTAAAACACCAAACATGGAATGGACTCAGGAAGGACTCCCGTTTCCTCCCTCCCAAGCATCAACAATCACTGTTGAAATGGCCAGTACGGGCCTGGGGGGAGTATTTAGTGCAGAATGTTGTGGCAACCCCCGCATTGGAGTCAGCACAAGACATGGGAAGACCTCGCCTTCCCATAGGAACAGATTGTTCCTCTAGGCTACCCACCAAACCAGACAAATTTTGTGTATGGGGGCCTTGATCATGGTCTTGAACCATGCAAACAAAAGGAAGAAGACGAAGAGCCTTTTGTTGAAAATATCAACTATCTGTCAAACCCGAAATTCGCTCTAAGATATCTCGGCCAATGCAATTGGCATGGATACGGGCTAGGCAGATATGAGCAAGGGATGCGTGTCCTTTGCCAACCAAGATATCAGATGCCATATGATAAGTCAGGAGTAGGGTTCAACCACCCCCTGCCCTTAGACATCTTGGTCGAAAATATGCAAGGCCTAGAAATAGGCAACAAGGGGGGATTGGCACCGGATCTTTATGCCAACCCAAATACAGAATATACATTGGGAGATTACCTCCCATGGTCAACAAACACCCTTGGCAACAGTAGTAATCCCTCTCCTTTGCTAGAGAGAGGTGAAAGTTCGGACATTAATCCTCAAAGAGAACATCAACGGCTTCCAGACATCTTTTTGAAGCTATTCCCCTTAGAGGTTCCAGCTTGAATCAATACAAGTGTCAAGAGAATCAGGTCCCTCCACCAAGAGTGGAACAACCGCAATGGGACCAGATTAACTTACTGGAACAAGGAGAACCCTCAATGTCGCAAGTAACAGTTGCTGAAGAGAATGAACATTTTTGGGTCTCCGAAAGTGATTCAGAAGATGAGACTGAGATGGACTATCTCAGACATGCGCGACGACATCACCGCCCTTTAACTCATGAAGATCTAATGGGACAGATGGGCATACGGCTAGGGCATGAATGGTGGGTAGACCCAACAAGGTGGGACCAAGTGTTGGATCCATGGCTCCAAATTCAAGATGAGCACCGTCCACCACGAGACCCTATCATGACATCAGTGCCGAGGGAAGACCCCGTCTTCCTACCAACACATAGGGCCGATCCATTCATACCCGTCCCTACAGAACCAGATCCAGAGCATAGGGAGCATCCAGAATGTTCGAGCTATAACACCCACGGTAATGGAGACCAAATTCATTCCATCCACATGATCTCCATTGATTTGACCGCACCCATCCGCAATCCGGCCGATCCATCACGGTCATTGCATCTAGACATAGATGCCATCGACTGGGATCGCGTCAATTCACCTTTATCACCATCATAGTACTGGCCTTTCGATGAAATGCCTCATTTTACCCCAAGGACAACTCAAGATATTTTTCAAGCTGAAGAGGGACCCGAGGTTCCAAACGTAGATCTAAACTCAGCCAATGATATCCATTTGATCCCGACTCCACATCAGTTGGAGGACGGATCCCACATGTCAGTCGAGGAGACGACTGACGTAGACATCGGCATAGATCCAATGAATCCACAGATTATCAAGTCGGGGTAAGTCTTTCCCCCGAAGAGCAAGCCGACTACATTGCCCTTCTCAAAGAGAAGAAGGAGGTTTTTGCATGGTCGTACAAGGATATGCCAGGACTAGACCCGCAGCTAGTCACGCATAATTTAACGCTTGATCCGACAATCAAGCCCGTAAAGCAAAAACTACGAAAGATGCACCCAAAAGTGGCCTTGATGGTCAAAGACGAATTGCAAAAGCTGTTGGATGCACAGTTTGTCATCTCGCGTGGATTATCCGCCATGGTTGTCCAACATGGTTCCCGTCAAGAAGCCCGACGGGAGGATTCGCATATGCACCGATTTTTGAGATCTAAACAAAGCGAGTCCTAAGGATGATTTCCCCTTGCCAAGCATCGACGCGTTGGTAGACGCTACAACAGGTCACGAAATGCTTTCCCTAATGGATGGTTTCTCAAGATACAATCAAATTCGTATCAATCCTGAAGACCAACTAAAAACGGCGTTCACAACGCCTTGGGGGACATTTTGTTATAAGGTCATGCCTTTTGGCCTTAAAAATGCCGGCGCCACCTACCAACGTGCCATGACATATATCTTCCATGATTACATGCACAAAACTTTGGAAGATTACATGGATGATTTGTTAGCCAAGTCTCTTTTGCGCTCAGATCATCTCGGTGACTTAAGCAAGATTCTCGATCGCCTCATAGAGCATAAGGTCAGACTGAATCCCAAGAAGTGCGTATTTGGAGTCACATCTGGAAAGCTCTTGGGTTTCATAGTCTCAAAACGAGGAATCGAGGTGGACCCAAAGAAAGTCAAGGCAATCCTTGAAATGGCTCCCCCAACTACCATCAAGCAGCTCAGAAGTCTGCAAGGAAAGGTCGCGTCGATTAAACGCTTCATAGCGCAATTATCTGACAAATGCCGACCCATGAACAAATTATTGCACAAGGGGGTTACATTTCATTGGGATGACGAGTGCCAGTCAGCCTTTGACGAAATCAAACAATACCTGGCTTCGCCACCAGTATTGGCACCACCTAGACCAGGAGTGTCGTTCTACTTATACATCTCAGCTATCGAGGTGGCACTGGGCGCCATGCTAGCCCGGAAGAATGAACTTCACAAAGAACAGGCTACTTACTATTTTAGCCGCACCTCGGTCGGCTACTGAACTTAACTATGCATACGTTGAGAAACTCTGCTTGGCAGTGGTGTTTGCTACCAAAAAGCTACGCCACTACATGTTGAGCAACACTACGTATGTTGTGTCTAAGGAGAATCCATTGCGATACATGATGAGTCGTACTTATCATAGTAGTCGCACGGCGAAATGGATCATGTTGTTGACGGAATTTGACATAGAGTTTATTGGACAAAAATCTATCAAAGGACAAGTCATAGCCGATCAACTAGCAGAGGCTCCTCTTGAAGACGATCAGCCTCTAGCCATAGAACTACCCGATGATGGGGTCTTCCATGTCTCAGAATCGCCAGATTCTGATGAGCCTGAGTCACAGGCCGACATAACCCTATTCTTCGATGGTTCTAAATGTGAGCAAGGTGGTGGTGCGAGAATTGTATTCTTCACACCGCAGGGTGCTCCAATGCCCCTGTCATTTAAATTAAACTTCCAGATGCACCAACAATAATGCGTAATATGAAGCCTTGCTCCTAGGTCTTCGGACAACAATCGCCATGAACATCAAACGACCGAACATCTTTGGTGATTCGCTGTTAATAGTCAATCAAGTCAAAGGGGTATATCAATGCAAATGCCCAGTTTTGAAGGCCTATAAAGCCCTTGTGGACAAATTCCTGGCAAAACTTGAGTGGTATGACATCGAGGCACTCCCTCGATCATCGAATCATTTTGCGGACACAATGGCCTCCTTGGGGTCACTAATCCCGCAAGACCTTTTCGGTGATATGACAACCATTCAAGTCAAAACCTTATCGCAATCCATGATGGAGCGTGCAAGCTCAGACTTGACGCCAGGAATCCACATGATCCGGATTGAACCATCCTCGGATAAGTTCTTTCGAATCCGAGATCGTCTGAAACGTGCCAACTGGGGGTCCTTGTTTTCCCCTACTCCCACTAATAGCAACACAATGCTATTCTTACAAGTTCTATCCCATTCAGCATTTGTTAGGGAAGAACTTCAAAAGGGATTGGCTGTTCATACTGTCGAGGTTTTCGATCAACAGGACTGGTATTTACACATTAGAGACTACCTCAAGTTAGGTAATCTTCCCCTTGGATTGACGCACGCCGCAAAACGAACATTCAAGCAGAAAGCGGCTAAGTATGTCTTGATAGGAGACATTTTGTATCGTCGCAGCTATGAAGGAATTCTTCTTCGTTGCTTGGACCAACAAGAGTCCACTTGGGCAGTCGCCCAAGCGCACGATGGTACATGTGGTGGCCACTTTAGTGGTATGGCCATTGCAAAGCGCATTCTTCGCATGGGATATTATTGGCCATATTTAGAGCGAGATTGTTGCGCATATGTCAAGAAGTGCGTGAAGTGTCAACATCATGCCAATTTGATGCACGTACCTTCCCAGGCCTTGCAGACAGTCCAGTCTACTTGGCCATTTTTGCAATGGGGCTTCGATCTAATTGGAAAGATCTCCCCGCATCGTCAAGCCGTCACACGTTTATCATAACGGCCACAGAGTATTTTACCAAATGGGTGGAAGCAATTCCGCTAACCTCTACGACAGGACCCCGCATTGTGGAGTTCATCTTGCATAACATCATATGTCATTTTGGTATTCCATCCAAAATAATCTCGGATAATGGGCCATCATTCAAGAACAAAGACGTGCGTGCTTTGACCACAAAGTACAAAATTCAGCATAGTTTTTCGACACCCTATTATCCACAAGCAAATGGGCAAGCAGAGGCGTCAAACAAAATGCTAGTTGCCATCCTTAAAAAGACGGTCGCAGATAGTCATAAGGATTGGCACATCCAAATCCCACTTGCCCTTTGGGCTTATCGCACTAGCATTCGGACGCCAACTGGGGCAACTCCATTTTCGCTCATGTATGGCTCAGAGGCAGTAATGCCTCTCGAGTTGGAAATTCCTTCCCTCCGCATATCAATGCAGGAGTTCATCGATGATGACACTGTGCGACAGGCCCGGTTAGACCAACTTACGTTGCTTGACGAACGACGCGTTAATGCTCTCGAGCACTTACGTATCTATCAAGAGCGGCTTAAGAAAGCTTACAACATGAAAGTTCACCTAAGGGACTTTCGGGTTGGTGATTTGGTTTTGAAGGAAAACCAACAGAACTCTAATTTGCCGTCCCACCTAAGGGACAAGTTCACGGCAAATTGGTTAGGTCCATATGTCATTGATAGCAAAATAGGACCCGGGACGTACCGGCTAGCTTCTCTTGACGGTATCAAGGAAACAGAACCCTTGAATATCAGTCATTTACGACCATTTCATATCTAAGAGAGCCATATCCCAAAAATGCTCCAAGGATTCCTGAAATCGCTTGGTCAATCCCAAAAGCTCCAAGGATTATCGCAATCACTTGGTCACCCAAAGCTCCAAGGATTATCGCAATCACTTGGTCACCCCAAAAGCTCCAAGGATTATCGCAATCACTTGGTCACCCCAAAAGCTCCAAGGATTATCGCAATCACTTGGTCACCCCAAAAGCTCCAAGGATTATCGCAATCACTTGGTCACCCAAAAAGCTCCAAGGATTATCGCAATCACTTGGTCAACCCCAAAAAGCTCCAAGGATTATCGCAATCACTTGGTCACCCCAAAAAGCTCCAAGGATTATCGCAATCACTTGGTCACCCCAAAAGCTCCAAGGATTATCGCAATCACTTGGTCACCCCAAAAAGCTCCAAGGATTATCGCAATCACTTGGTCAAACCCCAAAAAGCTCCAAGGATTATCGCAATCACTTGGTCAAACCCCAAAAGCTCCAAGGATTATCGCAATCACTTGGTCACCCCAAAAGCTCCAAGGATTATCGCAATCACTTGGTCACCCCAAAAGCTCCAAGGATTATCGCAATCACTTGGTCAACCAAAAAGCTCCAAGGATTATCACAATCACTTGGTCAACCAAAAAGCTCCAAGGATTATCGCAATCACTTGGTCAATCCCAAAATGCTCCAAGGAATTCAACAATCACTTGGTCAAAAATCAAAAAATAATCAAAAACAACAAAAATTTGCATCTCATTTCTAGGCATACTCAAATTCATCAATCGAGAGCTCTTCTCGCACCTCATCTTCATATTCACAAAAATCAATCCATCAAAAATACAAAAATATATAGATGCATAAAAGCATTGCATCCATACATTGCATACTTGTGGTCATATAGGTCAAAGGCACCATAGGTTGTAATTGCTCTGCTAGTCCATCTTGTTCCACACTGTTCCATTTTACAAAAACAACAAAAACACCATGCATTGCTTTTTACCACACTAGAGTCAGTGGTCTTTTAATGTATCAAGAGTTTTCATGATTCAGTCATCATTTTGCTCTTTAGCCATGTAATGTATCAAGTCAAACAGATTTTACGAAGGTAGAGTTACACTTGAAATACACCTTGTTACGTAACATCCCAACACAAACTAAAACACATAAAACAATTCCTAAGTTGTGTGAACGAAAGATGAAACCTGCACAGTAATCCAGGTCACCAAAAGCGAAACGGTTATCTTGCTCATCCCCCTGTGCGAATGACCCCAAGAATGCTGAGAGTTGGCAAAAGGACAAGCATCCTCCCTACCCAATTCCCTAAGAATCCCTAGTTCTCAATAGTTGCAAAACATCAAAAATTTGCAAAACGTCAAAACTCAAATATTTGACATCTTACATAGTGCACAAATCAAACGGCACAAACGATAGTGATTTTCATCACTCCATATCCCCAATCCCTTGCTCAAAAGAAAAACAAATCAAAATAAACAAGTGATCTTATCACTACAAAAGAGCAAGTATCCCAATACAATTGAAGAAAAGAAGGGAGTTGAACTTGAATCCCCGGAACTCTCAGCATTCTAACAGGTCATGAGGCAAGCCTCAGTACCGGTTTGGTTGATAGCCTATCGGTAATTGGCGGTAAACCTCTCGCATGACGATATATCTGTCACATTAACTTGCGTATGGATCAATGTTTGCATGTGGATGAGCTAGCTTATGGCATCCTGGATAACACCGCAGATTAATCTAACTGAATACAACAAAGGAGTTAGTGGAGCTAAATAGGTGATCCTCAAGACAGAGTTCGGTTGAAAGCCCATCGGCACCGGCGGTATCCCGACAAATACCACATAAATGAACTCAATTGCACACACAGGGATGTGAAATAGCTTGGTCAAAAACAAGTCCGATTCATACCTTGTTCAAAAGTCTTGTAAGATAAAGTACAGTCGTGGCTAGTGAGTTAAAACTGCTTGAGTCTTAGAAAACCTTAGCTACATTTCTAAACCAACTTGTGCTACTTTTCATCCTTACAATACCATCAAAAAATACAAAAAGAGAAAACCACATGTATACATACAAAGTCATACATCATAGCAATCGCCTAAAAACGAAATAAAGAGCGTCTTAAACAAGTCTATGGTGCCATAACCAACCATCACAAAAGTCCATTCATCCATTTTTGCATATCACATAAAAATCAAAAACATTTGCATTCATCATAACATATGCATTCATCAAAATAAATAAACATGCATACATCCATAGTCATTAAGCCATCATGCATAAAGATCAAATCATCACATGTACATAACCAAAATAAAACCGGTATATATATATATATATCGTCAAAAAAATGCCCGCAGGCTACAAAACTGGTCCTCAGACCTCGCAATCATATAACAAAACCCAACCTAAGGCGTCGACCACCATGATCACGCAGGATCGGTGCGACGGGAACTACCCCCCGTGGTGTGGGTCCTATGGGACCCTGTAGGGCGGCTACTACTAGCCCCCGCATCATGCCTGCTACCGCCTCCCTCATCCAATCGCCTCGCGACGAGATGATGCTCGACCGCTCGCCGCACTATCCCTCGTCCGGCGCGAAGATCCACTCCCCGAGGGCTCAGGTAGCCGCCCACCAAGGCGGATGACCTCCCTCTCCAAGTCTAGCCGATGTCGGAACCACTCTGCCTCCCGTCGATGGTAGTAAGATACCGCATCATCACGCTGTGCCAAAACCCTATCCCGCTCTGCTAGCTGGGCCCGCAGGAGATCCCTCTCCCGTAGCGCGTCCCCAGCCTCCGGATCCCGCACCCGCAGCAGCTCGTCGACCGCGCATTCTTAGCACGTATCCTGGACTCCATCTCCTCTCGTATCCTCCTGAAGTACAAGGACCCTCCGGAATAGCAGCCTGCTCTGGCTCCCACTGCCCCTCCAGGTCCTGCATGTCCGGCTGATCCGGAGCTCCCAACTCTACATCCTCATCCCCCACCTCAACCATGTCCGCGTCATCCAATGGAACTCCCCAATCATCCCCTGCTGCCTCAGCACCCTCCACTGCCGCCTCCGCGCCTCCTAGTGGCCCCTCTCCTCTCCATCATCGCAGTACCCACCACGAGTCATACTCAGTGGTAGTCCCGACGTCATCCACGTCCGAGACGTCAATCACCGCATCTGACTCCTCGCCCAATGGCACGATGACCAGACGATCTAGAGCCCTCTCATCTCCCCGATGTCGATAGACCACGGGCTCACCAGGAAACCCCTGGCGCAACCCAAACTGTCGTGTAACCCGACCATAGGAGAAGAACTCATGCTCGGTCCCGTGCCGCCCAATCAACCACCGCTCCCTACGTACACGTCGGAGCCACTCTCCAGCCTCAGGCCAGGCTGGATAGTCCCGATAAGGGCGCCAAACCACCTCCCCTAGAGTGAGCCGAGAGAAGGCATCAGATAGTGCTCTACGACACCGCCCATCGCCGACTCTACCCCTGCTCCGTAGACCGCCGCCACAGAACTGCATAGCCTATCTCCTCATCCTCCATCGCCGCCCGAGTCATCCATGGTAACCCGGTTGGCCTCTCAACTGCTATGTGCTGCCAACCCCAACACTGCAAGATAATCGCAGCTGACCCCTTTCCGTCGATAGCGGACCCCATACCTCCTCATAGAGTTGTGCCAACAATGTCTGTCCCCATCTCAAGATCAACGGTGCCTCTATCGGGCACTCTACCAACTGCCACACCAAATCCAACAGGTTCCACGGGAACCTCGTGCCTGAAAAATTAGGTAAAAGCATGTTAGAAATGAGGCCCATCAAGAATGCGTGCCTCACTCCTAACACCCCCCTCTCCTGCCACCATCCAACCAAAATCCCGCCAGCCTGGCAGTCCACCTCGACTGTCTCCACTGGGTTCTCTACACCCAGCCGCTCCCCATGCCCGAAACATCTCGTAAGTATAGCAGTCCACTGATCAAACGACGATGTCCTAATAGGCAGTCCATCTATCGAAATCCGAAGCAGCCGATAGACATCCTCCAGAGTCACAGTCATCTCCCCTGTCGAAAGATGGAAGGTGTTGGTCCACGGATCCCAAAGTTTGATCAGGGCCATCAGATAGGCCTGATCCGGGACCACAGGCTCCAGTAGAGCCACCTGCTTGAGCCCAAGGGCATCAAGCCATTCCCAGTCATCATCGATCAGTGCCAACCGTGCCTCAGTAAAAGCAGCAGGTACACGGTACCGGCTCCTAACCTGCAAAAGAAAACAATTCAACAAAAAAATTAATTAAAAACATAAAAAAACTGTACAAAAAAACAACAAACTTACAGCTTTAAAAACAAAAATAAACTCTAGGGAGCACTTACAGGTCTCGCTTCGGCACCGCCGCTCGAACCAGTTTGTGCACTCATGATGGCAAGGAAAATTTCAGCAGCGCTTCGCTTCACAGAATTACCTCCTCCTCCCAGAGCTCCAAAATCGCAAGAAAAATTTGACACAAATGAGCCCAAATTCAAGTTTTGGCCCTTAAATAGGCCTTTGAGCTGGAATTCATCCTTGATCGGGACGAGCGCTCTGGTTAGCACTCGTCCCACCTGGACGAATTCTACTGCTGGAATTCGTCCCACCCTAGGACGAATTCAGGCCAGAAAATTCAAAAACATCAAAAAATGATCAAAAATGCACTAAAAAACAACAATAAATATGCCCGATAAGAGTGCTGTTGCACTTGACATCCCGGGCATACAAAATAGACGTTGGAGTCACAAATTGTCATTATCCTACTCCCTAAGAAGGCTACTTTAGCCGGACCGCTCCATGGGAAGACGGATTTTTGCCAATTTCAGCCCCAAAGGCGTCGCAAAAAGGGTCAACACCCACCAAAAATAGGTCCAAATGTTGGAAAAATTGCACATGCTTAACGATAAAACATCTAAAGGCACCCTTACAAGTCATCTTGGGTCAAGCGACTCGTCGCTTTTTCTCACGAAGGTCATTCCCTCATCGATTCGTCGCTTGAGGGGGTAGTCACACTTAGTCACCAATCAACAATCACACACCCAATTAAGGAAAACGACATGCATTCAAAGAATCATTGACAAAGACAATTACGCTCCTGCTTGGGGCAGTAAACAAGCAACAATCAAATTGATCAAACGCTTGGCATTCGTGAATCATGAACACAAGGTTCCCCCGTGGACAAAAGGTTGCGCCCTTTGCCTAATCATGACTGATCAATGTCCAAGCTCAAGTCACACCTCACCAAAATAGGTTAATACTTGAAATCAAACTCCTTAGCTCGTCAGAAGCAAGGATTCAAGAATGCATGCCCTTTCCATGCTTGGGGCATCAAAAGTTGGTTAGGTTACCAAGAAACCCTAATCATTAGTGCTTTGGTTATCTATTTTTGCTCGGCGTTGCGCCATGCACAACGCATCCCAAAAAGGGGCATCTTGTAGACACCAAAATAGCACCAATCCGATTATGTGACTGCAAACACTGATCGCTTTGACAAACACAGCCCCTAGGGCAGCCCTTAGAGGTTAAACAAGTGGTCCTAACCACTTTCATAGCAATTTTGTAAGGTCAAGAGGCAATTTGGCACATTCAGGCACTTTGCTCAGTATTCGTCTCACCCAGGGACGAATTCAAACTGGGATCCGTCTCACCCAGGGATGAATTCTGAAATCGTCCCTGGTCAGGACGAATTCCAAGTTTAACGGGCAAAAAGAAGAATGGCGCCAAGTGGCAGCCAAGGACAGTCAGTTGATGACTCCTGCCTCGCACGCGTGTGTGGGTGGACAGATGGGCCGTTAGAGGACTGTCACAAGGGCAGTTATGAAAGCCCAAGTCATGGAGGACTCCCCTCCCTCATGGGAAGACATGACCGCCACATGGCACCTATGACCAACACATGGCGCTTATGCTTCCCTCTCAAAAGAGACCCCATGGGTCTATAAAAGGTGGGACTTTTCTCACCCAAAAGGGAGGATTGGAGGCGATTTCAAGCAACGAAGTGCTGTCCAATTGAATACCCATTTGCATCCTTTTGATTCACCTTCTCACATCCACTAATCTCTTTTGCAAGGGAGGTTATTGGGTGGCTTTTGGAAGCGTGGATCCAACCCAAATCCAACATTTGACCACCTTACACCACCAATTTGCAGACACCCCAATCCTAAGAGGTTTTGGGCCCATCCCTAGTGGATTGGCGCCGAAATCAAGTGCCAACGGTGGGAGGCCCACTTGGGCACCCCCGCATTTTCTAAGTTTTATTCTAAAGCATTCTAGATTATTTGTTCATGTTGCATTTTGTGTTATTCTATTTAGTGAATTCATAGCTTCAATTTCATAACATTTTGATCAGATTTTATCATGCCTTTTGTCGCTTTGTTGTCCTACTAACTTGCAGGTGGCGATATCGAATTCCCGAGGATAGAGGCCAAATTGGGAGAATCCGACCATCTGGGTCATCCCAAAATGGCCCCAATTACATAACCCCTCTGTTTGCAGGTGTTTTGGAGGTCTCGGGAGTCGACATTGGAGCAGCATCACTTCGGCTTTTCCAACACAATCGAATTCGTCCCACCCAGGGACGAATAGCGCAGTCAGAATTCGTCCTGCCCAGGGACGAATTCCAGGTGAAGGCAGATTGGCCGACTGTTTTAGTGGCAATGGCCTTCTGGTAATGTCTTATGACCTCTGTCAAATTTGCAGGTGACTTAGATCCATTTTATTCACTGTATTCGACAATCTTTTGCATGCATCTTTTGGCAATTTCAGAGAACAAACACTTCTTATTTGCAAGCAGTGCTACTGACATCTTTGTTGTTTCTTTGTTCGCAGGAGGAGCAGCAGAGGTTAAGGACTCATCAACATCAGCGACGGCATCGTCTTGGCCCGCCCATCTCAAGTGTGGGCACGCGGAAAGAGGAACATTAAGTCTTGATTGTAATCAAATTCTTTTAACGCTCCTAGCCCCTGAAAAGGGAGGAGGCGTCTTTGTAACAGAGATCAAGAGAGTTTAATGAAAGGGCTGTGTTTTCTCCATTTGCTTGTATCTCATTTCAATGCGTCTCTTTCATTTCATGCATTCTACATTTCTAGGACTTAAGCGTATTTGATTTTGAATGCATCGCAATTAGTGTTTCCTTCGCCCGAAATCTCGTGCTTTCACATTTAATTTAGAAAGGATTATATAGATGCATTCCTCATCTATTTTAATCTTACCACTACCTTTAAATTGAGTAAGGACTTCTTTAAACTTGGTTAGAAAGTCAACAATATTGCTAAAGTCATTAGGATATAAAGCTATTAATTTTGCATCTAATTACATTGACCTAATTTGATCTACTTTACCAAATAAGTTCTTTAGTTTTTCCTAGATTTCATAAGGATTTTTACATTCAAAAATGTGAAACCATAATCTTTCATTTACATTAGTGCTTATTATACCCATTGTTTCATGCATTTTCCCTTTGTGAATGAATATTTCATATTATTTTTCAAATTAAGGTTATTTCTCTTCTAGCAAGTGTGTGAGCCCTTTTTGAGAAATGAGATTTAAAATTTTGGGTTTCCATGAGATTTAAGTGTGAGAGGCTCAATTGTATTCATTTTACTAAATATAATTGAAGTGAATCAGATATATTACCCCTGTTAACTTCAAGAGCTTTAGAATAGAGATTTAAAGAAGTATACACTAGTCTTTTTAAATACCAATATTTTCAAATACCCACCCTAACAAGATGGAAACTATAAGTAAATGAGTAGAAATGATGTGTAAAATAGATCAATTTCAAAAAATTCAGGACTCAATATCTAATCTTCTCAAATATGCACCCTTACGAGAGGGAAACTATAAGTATTGAGTTGAATTTGTATGTGGAACATAGGGTTTTTATGAGATCTCTATCATATAGATCTTGATAATAGATTTTCTTAAAAACCTGCCCTTACTAGAGGGAAACTATAAGTTGTTGAGAAGTCTAGTATTTTGATATAGGAGATAGAAATTTTAAGTACCTTCTTTTTTAAAAAAAATTAGACTTTATAACAACCTGCCCTTACTTGAGGGAAACTGTAAGTTGTTGTGAGAAGTCTAATTGATTTTAAGAAATAAAATTACCCCCTTTTTTATTAATGAATATGAATTTGAAAGTATATAAACCCTTTAACTTTAATTTTCATATAAAAGGCAGATTATAAAAGCATTAAAATAAAATCTTTGAATGTAGAGATTTATTTGAAATTGAATTAATGCCGAGTTTAAAAGCATATAAATAAAATTTTTATATGACTTATGTTCTTAACTTGATTAATTCTCAAAAAATAACATAATATGAATTTTGGAAGGTTATAAAGCTTAAACTTGAATTTTCATATAAAAATGTGGAATATAAAAGGTTTAAAATAAAAGCTTTATATGACTTATGTTCTAAATTTGATTAATACACAATAACATGCATTAAATAAAAGCTTAAAAAAGACTTAGATTCTTAAAAAAAGAAGAACGGGGTAATAACCCAAAGCAAAACAAACCCCCACCCTTGAAGGTTTTAAAAAATGCTTTAAATAAAAGTGCCTTAAAACCCCCCAAAAGAATTATATTTATGATTTTACAAATAACCCTATTTTCTTATTGGTCAAATAAGGCACTATTAATAAAATAAAGGAGAAAAAGTTTAAGGATTAGAGAGCAGATCTATTCAGACTGATTTTAATAAAAACTAGTGAATAGAAGATTACAAAAATCTAATTTAAAATCTTGTAAAACATAAAATGGGAGAGGTAAACTTCAAGAAAATAGATGGCATTCTTCGAATAGGGAAGCACTATTGCACTTTGAAGGAGCACGACTTCTCTGCACATATGAATTAATTATTAAAAATAAATAAAATTTATACCTGAAGGGACCTCGTAACTAGGAAGTATAAGAAATAGATCGAAGACTTCGATAGATAATTCCATGGAGGATAGGCATCGATGATAGAGGTTTGGATGAGCGAGATAGAGTAGGAGGCTTCGGGTTTGGGATACGTCGAAGGAGCACCAACAGTGGACATCAGAGAATAAGCAATGGAAATGCTTCTTATATCCTCCAAAGGATGTAGAGAACAGAGGTCAATAAATAGCTGCAAAATAAAAATTAATATGCAATATCTAAAGAAGATAATACAAAATATTCCCACGAAAGGTGCAAATTCTCTGCAAAGAAGATATATTTGTTTATTTAAATGCAGAGTACAACAGTGATATGAAATAATGCATAGAAGATATAGTATCCAAGATGGAAGGTGCCAAAGGCTCTGCAAAAATAAATAACAATCAAATACAGAGATAAGATTGAGAAAAAATAATATCTTAGTGAATATAAATAGGTTTTGGAAAAATACAGGGATTATATAATCGGAGAAGCAATACGAAGAACTGAAGTTGATTCGAGTTCAAAGACGCTTCGCCAAAAATGATTTCAACAAAATATTAAAAAAAAAACACCTTTGTTGGGTGATGAAAAAGAAAACATCGAGCGCCAATGTAAAGATTAGTAAGGTAAAGTAAAATATTTTGCCACGCGTAAAAGAAGACCAAACACTTTTTATGCAAATGGCGTTATCATAAACACGAAGATCCACATATACAAATAAATCACAATGAAAAAAACATAAGGAGATTTTATTAGTAATAGATAATAAAATCAAAATATTTAATGCACTAAGGAGGGATCTGTGAATCTATTGTGTCCATGAGAAAAAAAAAGGTTCCCATGACACACTTTGTTTACGTAGCGATGGCAAAAACAACCAAGGAAAAAGCGCAGTCGAAATGGATGGAAACAGGTAATGGAGTTTTCTTTTCCAAGGAGAACAATAAGGAGGTAGAAAAAAAATGCCTATATTGATGAAGCAAGGAGGCCCAATTTTTTTTTTGATTCTTTATATATTTTTATAAAATAAAGGAGATACTGTAAATGAAATGACACATCATTAAACTATATTGGATAGTGCCATAAACAATGAATTTTCTCAAAAAAATTCCAGAAAGAAAATTACAATCGAAATGAGAAAATCTCCTCGATAAAAGAAAAGATAAGAGAGATTGAACCAGTTCGTGAAACTTTCTTCAATAGAGAATGCAATTAGAATCTATCCCGCTCTGATACCATGTTAGAATTTCCCAAGAGTAGAACTACAAAACATCACAAGATTTGAGAAGACAAATAGAACTGATTGATTATTCCATTGATCAACTTAGTATAAATAACAGAGTTGATCATTGAGAGCTATTGGATTACAGCAACTCATAAAATATGATCTAGACTATAACTGAGAGTTTACTTGACTCATGAAGGAGTGGAAACTCAAGTAAGTCTATCCTAGTAGAGTTTAAGAAAATAATTACGTATTATAACAAAAAAATATATATTATTAAAACTTAAAACAATAAAATATTATTAAAACTTATTTAACAATAATAATATTTATTAAATTTATATGATAAGACCATATATTCTTGAAAACACAAGATTCCAGAAGATGTAAAAGGAAACACTAATGTGATGTATTTGAAACCAACTACAACGCTTTAAGTTGTATGAATTTGCAATGCATGAAATGAGAGGAAAAGATGAATCGAAACGAAGTAAAAAAAAGTGTAGAAAGGACAACCCTCTTTATTTATACTCTTTAATCATCGGTTACAAAGACGTCTCCTCCCTTTTCAGGGGCTAGGAGCGTTAACATGGTTTCAATCACAATAGTGACTAGTGATCCTCCTTCCGCGTGCCCACATGTAAAATGGGCGGGCCAAAGTGTTGTCGCCGCTTGTGCTGATGAATCCTAGATCCTTGCTGCTCCTCCTACGTTCAAAGAAACAACAAAATCATTAGTAGCACCTGTTGCAAAGATTGAAACGTTTGATCTCTAAAACAAATGGAAGATGCATGCATGAAACTGAATAAAAGATGAGCTAACTGAATCAAAACAGGCTGTAAATTGCACAGGAGCAAGAGAACATAACCAGGAGACTACTGTAATTAAAACAGTCGATAAACTCATCGTAAATCGATATTCGTCCCGGGTCGGGATGAGTAAAACTACAGCAGATTGGGATTCGTCCCGGGTCGGGACGAATAAACCTGCAAGTAAATGGGATTCATCCTGGGCAGGGACGAATAAAACTACAAGTAAATGGGATTCATCCTAGGCAGGGATGAATAAATCTGTATCAAATTGGGATTCGTCCTAGGCAGGGACGAATAAAACTGTATCCAGTTGGGATTCGTCCTAGGCAGGGACGAATAAACCTACACGAAAACGGGTTAATGGCACTGTCCAAAATGTCTCATCTTTGCAACTCTGGGTAAGTTAGGGTTTAGATAAATAAGGGTATTTTGAAGAAACCCAGTAGGTCAGATTGCCCCGATTCGGCTTCAATCACTGGGGATCTGAAAAAGTCATCTGCATGTTAGTGAGAACAAAACATAATGGAAACATGATGAAAAATGCTTAAAGCAACCTGAAACT
Organism: Wollemia nobilis; assembly: GCA_028583015.1. Taxonomy (NCBI): domain Eukaryota; kingdom Viridiplantae; phylum Streptophyta; class Pinopsida; order Araucariales; family Araucariaceae; genus Wollemia; species Wollemia nobilis. The sequence continues at coordinate 1,513,222 of JAQPPZ010016705.1, forward strand.
TGAAATGTAAATTATTCAAAAAGCATGAAATCAAATGCAAAAGGAACAGTAGAAAAATATTGAGTGTTGTCGACGAATAGATGGATCAATGTAGTCAAATTTCGGGTCCTTAGATCCGGATTCACACTTCCAATATCCACCCAATGACCTCCCTTGCAAAAGAGATCAAGGATGTGGAAGAGGTGAATCAAAGGGAAGGCACGGTATTAACTTGGCAGCACTTCATTGCTCAAAATGCTCATAACCTCCCCTCCTTTGGGTGAGAAAGCTCTCTAATTTATAGACCTCAAGGGCCTCTCTGTATGGGCATGCAAGGGTGTCACTTGGTTTTCATGCATGAGGGAGGAGATTCCTCCCTGGCTTGGTCCCCCATGCCTGTCTGCCTTTGTGACAGTCCACTTTGCCCACTTGCGCGCATGCGAGGCAGGGAGCAGTAATTGACTGCCTTCCACTACCGTTTGTCATGATTTTTCTTTTTGCCCGTTGAACCTAGAATTCATCCTACCCAAGAACGGATTGGAATTCGTCCTACCGAGGGACGGATTGGAATTCATCCCTGGTCAAAATGAATTCAAGTTTGCATTTCATCCCGAGGTGAGACGGATTTGGAGAAAAGTGTCTAGAGGTGCCAAATTACTTTCTGACCTTCCAAAACTGTTGTGTGAGTGGCTAGGACCACTGTTTGACCTCTGAGGGCTGCCCTAGAGGCTATGTGTGTCAATGCGATCAGTGTTTGTAGTCACATAATCAGATTGGTGTTGTTTTGGTGTCTACAGATGCCCCTTTTTGGAAAGCGCTATGGGTGACGCAGTGCTGAGCAAAAATAGATAACCAAAGCACTAATGATTAGGGTTTCTTAGTAACCTAACCAACTTCTGATGCCCCAAGCATGCAAAGGGCATGCATTCTTGAATCCTTGCCTCTGACAAGCTAAGGAATTTGATTTCAAGTGTTAACCTATTTCGGTGAGGTGTGACTTGATATTAGACATTGATCAGTCATGAATAGGCAAAGGGCGCAACCTTTTGTCCACGGGGGAACCTTGAATTCATGATTTGCGAATGCCAAGCGTTTGATCAATTTGTGATTATCGCTTGTTTGCTGCCCCAAGCAGGAGCGTGATTTATCTTTGTCAATGATTCTTTGAATACGTTTCATTTCCATGATTGGGTGTGTATTTGTTGATTGGTGACTAAGTGTGACTACGCCCTCAAGCGATGAATCGATGAGGGAATGACTGCCATGAGAAAAGCGACGAGTCGCTTGACCCAAGATGACTTAGGTGAGGGTGCCTTTAGATGTTTTTCGTTGAATGCTTAAGCAGTTTCCAAACATTTAGACCTATTTTTGGTGGGTTGGAACCCTTTTGGCGACGTTGCTTGGGGATGAAATTGGAAAAAACCCATCCTCTCGTGGAGTGGTCCGACTATGATAGCCTTCTTAGGGAGTAGGATAGTGAAAATTTTTGACCCTGACATTAGTTTTGCATGCCAATAATGTTAGGCATGGAGGTGCCCTCGTTCGACACTTTTATTACTATATTTGGATGTTTTTTGACCATTTTGTGACGCATTTTGGGGGTGAAATTGGCTAAAATCGGTCCTCCCGAGGAGAAGTACGGCTATGGAAGCCTTCTTAGGGAGTAGGAATGCAATGATTGGTGGACCTGACATTAGTTTTTCATGCCAATAATTTCAGGCGTGGAGGCACCTTCGTTCGACACTTTTATTATTATTTTTGGGTGGTTTTTGACCATTTTGTGACGCATTTTGGGGGTGAAATTGGCTAAAATCGGTCCTCTCGAGGAGTATTCTGGCTATATAAGCCTTCTTAGGGAGTAGGATAGTGATTATTGGTAGCCCTAACATTATTTTTGTGTGTCAAGAATGTCAGGCACGGAGGCGCCTTCGTTCGACTCTTTTATTATTATTTTTGGGTGGTTTTTGACCATTTTGTGACGCATTTTGGGGGTGAAATTGGCTAAAATCGGTCCTCCCGAGGAGCAGTCCGGCTATGGAAGCCTTCTTAGGGAGTAGGATAGCGATAATTTGTGGCCTCGACATCAGTTTTGTATGCCAATAATGTCAAGTGCAAAGGCACTCTCCTTCAATAGCTTTATTGCATGTTTTTGGTGTATTTATTGCTAAATTTGTTGTTTTTTTATTTTTTTGTTTTGAATTCGTCCCAGGGTGGGACGAATTCCTGGTTAGAATTCGTCCTAGGGTGGGATGAGCACTAACTAGAGTGCTCATCCCAGGAAGGAACGAATTCAGACTAAAGGGCCTATTTAAGGGGCCAAACTAGGGTTTTGGGCTCATTTGCATTCGATTTTCCTGGCATTCGTAGCTTTGAGGAGGAGAGATATTTTTGCGAGGCGAAGCACTACCAAATTTCTTCCAGCAACCATGAGTACGCAGACCGGGTCGTCGAGCAGAGGAGCCGAGGCGAGACCAGTAAGTGTACTATCTCCTTATGTTTTATTTGTAACAGTTTTAAGAATCATAGTTTGTTTTTTATGGTGTGTTTCTTTTGTTTAAGAAATGAAACCCTAATTAAATGTGAATGAATTAATTCAAAGACTATGAAACAAACTGAAATGACACATGTAGGTAAACCGTAGAGTAAAACCAGCTAAAACCTAGATGGACAACTTTATGATAAACCAAAGTAAAATTTAGAATAACACTTTAGGATAAACCCTGGTTACAAAATGTTTTGTTTTTGGGCAATGTTGGCGATGGTAAACTTAGGTCGAAACCATAGGTGAACCATGTCAATTTTTGGTTGTGTAAAATTTAAAACGAAACCCTAGGTTTAAAAATTAATGAATTTTTATTTTTGTGAATGGTTAAACTTAGGTAAACCGTGCGTAAGCCATTGTAGTTTTTATTTTGTTTTTGAAATTTATACTGAAACCCTAGGTTAAAAATTGCTGAATTTTTTTGTTGAATGGTATAAACTGAAGTTAAACTTTCAGTAAACCATTGCAGTTTTTATGTTGTTTTTGAAATTTAAACTGAAACCCTAGGTTAAAAATTGCTATATTTTTTTGTTGAATGGTTTAAACTTAAGTTAAACTGTCAGTAAACCATTGCAGTTTTTATGTTGTTTTTGAAATTTAAACTGAAACCCTAGGTTAAAAATTGTTGTATTTTTTTGTTGAATGGTTTAAACTTAAGTTAAACTGTCAGTAAACCATTGCAGTTTTTATGTTGTTTTTGTTTTTTTTGGTTTAAAGTACAACTTTGTTTTTGTCAGTTAACACTAGAATTAAAAACTCTAGAGAACTTTTTTTTTTTTTTTTTGATTGGTTTAAAGTACAACTTTGTTTTTGTCAGTTAAAACTAGAATTAAAAACTCTAGAAAACTATTTTTTTGTTTTTTGTTTTTATTATTTTAAAGTACAACTTTGTTTTTGTCAGTTAACACTAGAATTAAAAACTCTAGAGAACTGTTTTTTTGTTTCTATTGGTTTAAAGTACAACTTTGTTTTTGTCAGTTAACACTAGAATTAAAAACTCTAAAAAACTGTTTTTTTGTTTTTTGTTTTTATTGTTTTAAAGTACAACTTTGTTTTTGTCAGTTAACACTAGAATTAAAAACTCTAGAGAACAATTTTTTTGTTTTTATTGGTTTAAAGTACAACTTTGTTTTTGTCAGTTAACACTAGAATTAAAAACTCTAGAGAACTGTTTTTTTGTTTTTTGTTTTTATTGTTTTAAAGTACAACTTTGTTTTTGTCAGTTAACACTAGAAATAAAAACTCTAGAAAACTGTTTTTTTGTTTTTTGTTTTTATTGTTTTAAAGTACAACTTTGTTTTTATCAGTTAACACTAGAATTAAAAACTCTAGAGAACTGTTTTTTTGTTTTTATTGGTTTAAAGTACAACTTTGTTTTTGTCAGTTAACACTAGAATTAAAAACTCTAGAGAACTGTTTTTTTTGTTTTTTGTTTTTTGTTTTTTATTGGTTTAAAGTACAACTTTGTTTTTGTCAGTTAACACTAGAATTAAAAACTCTAGAGAACTGTTTTTTTTGTTTTTTGTTTTTTGTTTTTTATTGTTTTAAAGTACAACTTTGTTTTTGTCAGTTAACACTAGAATTAAAAACTCTAGAGAACATTTTTTTTGTTTTTTTGTTTTTATTGGTTTAAAGTACAACTTTGTTTTTGTCAGTTTACACTAGAATTAAAAACTCTAGAGAACTATTTTTTTGTTTTTTGTTTTTATTGTTTTAAAGTACAACTTTGTTTTTGTCAGTTAACACTAGAATTAAAAACTCTAGAGAACTGTTTTTTTTTTTTTTATTGGTTTAAAGTACAACTTTGTTTTTGTCAGTTAACACTAGAATTAAAAACTCTAGAGAACTGTTTTTTTGTTTTTATTGGTTTAAAGTACAACTTTGTTTTTGTCAGTTAACACTAGAATTAAAAACTCTAGAGAACTATTTTTTTGTTTTTGTTTTTATTGTTTTAAAGTACAACTTTGTTTTTGTCAGTTAACACTAGAATTAAAAACTCTAGAGAACTATTTTTTTTGTTTTTTTGTTTTTATTGGTTTAAAGTACAACTTTGTTTTTGTCAGTTTACACTAGAATTAAAAACTCTAGAGAACTATTTTTTTGTTTTTTGTTTTTATTGTTTTAAAGTACAACTTTTTTTTTGTACATGTGAATGAATGGTGTTGTTGTACATTGATGCAGTTTTGTACATGTGATGTTGGTTTGGTTCATGTTGTTGATGTGTTTATCTTCTGTGATGTGCAGGTGGTGAAGAGTCGGTATCGGGTGCCGACTGTGTTCTCTGACGCCCGAGGGGCGCTGACAGCGGAGGACTAGGAGTGGCTTGATGCCTTAGGGCTCAAGCATGTGACTCGATTAGAGCCAGTTATTGGGGATTGGGCTTACTTGACAACTTTTATTAGTCTATGGGATGTAGGATAAACACCTTCCATCTCCTGACAGGGGAGATGACAGTGACTTTAGAGGATGTTTATCGAATCCTACATATTCTAGTAGATGGGTTACCTATCAGGACGACACCACGGGGTCAGCGAACAGTTGTACTGACTCGATGTTTTGGACATGGAGAAGAGGTGGGTGTGGAGAGCCCAGTGGAAAATGCAGAGGAGAACTGTCATATTGGGGGGATTCTGGTGCAGTGGTGGTATGGGAAGGGAGTTTTGGGAGTGAGGCACACATTGCTTATGAGCCTCATTTACAACATGCTACTGTCAAATTCTTTGGGCATGAGGTTCCTATGGAACTTGCTAGAGGTGGTGAATCGACTGGTGGACTGCACAGTTGATGAGCCTCTGATTATGAGGTGGGGCCAGATGTTGTTGGCTCAGTTATATGAGGAGTTGTATGAGGGCCATTGCCAAAAGCGAAAGGGGATTAGCTATAGTTTCTTTTTACAGAGCTGGGCCTAGCAGCATATAGCGGTGGATCGACCGCTAGGGCTACCATGGACGACATGGGCTGATATGGTAGATAGAGACATTGGGTATGCGGTGTTATGGTACCAGTCAGAGGAGTGGGGACATAGTCGGTGGTTTTCTAGTGATGTAGAGCACTACATCGAGATGTTTGCATGACTTATGTTGGGGGATGTGGTGTGGAGGCCATATCGGGATTGTCCCGCATGGCCTGAGGCTGAGGAGTGGCTCCGATGAGTTCGGAGGGGGAGGTGGCTCATTGGGTGACACGGGACAAAGCAGGAGTACTTTCCCTATGCCCGGGTCACACAATAGTTTGGGGTGCACCAGGGGGTGCCTAGGGAGCCCTTGGTCTATCGGTGTCAGAGTGATGAGAAAACCTTAGTTGCATCGATCCTCGAGCCACTACGAGAAGAGGCAGACATAGTACTTGACACCCTGAACATGGATGATATCGGGGTTACAGTCGAGTATGAGGGATGGTGGACCCTTTGACGATGGTAGGGTGAGGGGCCACTAGGAGGGGATGAGGCAGCAGCAGGCGAGGAGGGTGCAGAGGCACCAGGAGAGGGTTGGGGAGCTCCCATGGCAAATTTGGAGATGGTAGAGGTTGTGGATGTAGGGGAGGACATTGGGTTTTCAGATCAGTCAGAGGATCAAGATGTCCCAGAGCAATGGGAGCCTGAGTAGGCGATCGCTCTAGAGATGCCTATGCCTTAGGTCATTCTGGGGGATGTAGATGCAAGGTTGTGTGCGAAGGTGGTGCGGTTGATGAAGCTACTATAGAGGCGATATGGGGAGCACCAGGCTGAGGTGGACTGATTGCGTGCACAGTTGGCATAGCAGGATGACGTTCTAGCATCATATCGCCAATGGGATTTGGAGTGGCATCGATACTGGGTGGAGATGGAGGTAGAGATTCTCTACCTCGAGGGATGGTTATCAATGATGAGCGGGGGCAGATCATCACGCCGCTCGAGAGGGAGTGATACAGAGAAATCGACATCCTCTCGACGTAGGAGACTAGATGAGGCGGGCTCTAGTAGGTAAGAGGCGAGGGCAAGCGATAGTCGGGCTGAGGGATTGTACAGGGCCCCGAATACAGGGGGTAGTTCTCGGTGCATCGATCCTACATGATCATGGTGGCTGAGGCCCTAGGCATGGGGGTTTTTGGTTTTGCGATATGATTGCGGGGTCAGAGGACCAATTTTGTAGCCTATGAGCATCTTTGTTTTTGATATATATACAAATGACATTTTTTTGTGGATATACTTGTCATGTTTTGTTGTTATGCATAGTGTTTGATGTTTGATGGATGCACTTTATTTACGGTGATGGATGCACATGTTTCAGGTTGATATGATATGCATATGGAATGGATGAAAATGACTTGTTTGATTTTTGGCAGTGGCACCATAGACTATTTTAAACTTATGGCTTTGTGTACAGGGTGATTTTTGCGGTAGATTACTTTTGTGTATATGTGTTGCTTCTTCTTTTTTTTGCATTTTCTAATGGTAATGGAACGGTTGGCGTAGAATGTAGCTAAGTTTTCTGAGACTCAGATGTTTTAACTAACTAACCAAGACTGTACTATTGTCTTACAAGATGTTTGAACAAGGTATGAATCGTGCTTATTTTTAACCAAGTTATTTCACATCCCTGTGTATGCAATTGAGTTTGTTCATGTGGTATTTGTCAGGATACCGCTAGTGGCAGATAGGCTTTCAACCAAACATGTACTGAGGATCACCTAATTAGCTCCACTGACTCCTTTGTTGTATTTAATCAGATTATTCTGCTTGGCGATCTAGGATACCATAAGCTAGCTCATCCACATGCAAACATTGATCTGCACACAAGTTAGTGTGACAGATGGATCGTCATACGGGAGGTTTGCCGCTAGTGACCGATAGGCTATCCACCAAACCTGTACTAAGGCTCGCCTCATAACCTTTTTTGAATGCTAAGAGTTCCAGGGATTCAAGTTCGACTCCCTTATTTTCTTCATTTGTATTGGGATACTTGCTCTTTTGTAGTGATGAGAATCACTATTTATTTTTGTTTGTGTTTCTTTCTTTTGAGCAAGGGATTTTGACTTTTGGAGTGATGAGGATCACTATTGTTTGTGCTTTTTGATGTATGCACTGTGTGGGATTTGATGTCAATCTTTTGAGGTGTTGACTTTTGCAAATTTTTGATGTTTTGCAACTTTTTGAGAACTTGGGATTCTTGGGGAATTGGGTAGGGAAGATTCTTGTCCTTTTGCCAACTCTCAGCATTCTTGGGGTCATTCGCACGGAGGGATGAGCGAGATAACCTTTTTCACTATATGGTATCCTAGACTGCTTTACAGGTTTCATCTTTCATTGACACAACTTGGGAATTGTTTTATGTGTTTTAGCTTGTGATGGGATGTTACGTAACAAGGTGTATTTCAAGTATGACTCTACCTTTGTAAAATATTTCTGACTGTGTATAGTTTTAGCTAGAAATTTGACGACAGCTGAATGACAAAAACTCTAGATACATTAAATGACAACCTGACTTATGATATGGTGACTCTATGTATGGTGTTGTTTTTGCAGTATTGTATATGAAATGGAAAATGTGAAAAATGATGGGTTTGCCAAGTAACGACAGTCTATATGCCTTTGAGCCGTATGACCAACAAATATGCATTGTATGGATGTGATGCCTAATGCAACTATTTTTTTGTATTTTTTATTTTTGAAGAGTGCATGAAAGTAAAAAGCAGATTTTTTGATTTTTGATGATTTTGTTGTTTTTGACTTTTCTTGATGATGCCCAAGTGATTGCGAGAATCCTTGGAGCTTTTTGGTTTGACCAAAGGGTTTGTGGGTACCTTTGGAGCGTTTTGGGGATTGACCAAGCGATTGTGGAAATCCTTGGAGCTTTTTGGTTTGACCAAGCGATTGCAATAATCCTTGGAGCTTTTTGGTTTGACCAAGTGATTGCAATAATCCTTGGAGATTTTTGGTTTGACCAAGCGATTTTGATAATCCTTGGAGCTTTTTGGGTTGACCAAAGGGTTTATGGATACCTTTGGGGAATTTTGGGTTTTGACCAATAATCCTTGGAGCTTTTGGGTTGGGCTATGACTCTCTTATATGTGGAATGGCTTCAAATGACTGATGTTCAAGGGTTCTAGTTATTTGATTCCATCAAGGGAGGCCAGTCAGTATGTTCCAGGTCCTATTTTACTTTCAATCACGTAAGGACCTAACCAGTTTGTCGTGAACTTGTCTCAGAGATGGGAAGGCAAGTTGGGGTTTTGTTGGTTCTCTTTTAGGACTAGGTCACCAACCTGAATGTCTCTCAGGTGAACTTTCATGTTGTATGCCCTCTTAAGTCGCTCTTGGTAGATATGCAAATGCTTGAGAGCATTAATGCATCATTCATCAAGCAACGTAAGCTAGTCTAACTGGGCCTACCGTGCGATGTCATCATCGATGAACTCTTGCATTGATATACGTAGGGAAGGAATTTCCAACTCAAGAGCCATGACTACCTCAGAACCATACACTAGCAAAAACATAGTTGCCCTAGTGGGTGTTCGAATGCTAGTGCAATAAGCCCATAGGGCAAGTGGGATCTGTATGTGCCAATCCTTATGACTGTCTGCGACTATCTTTTTGAGAATGGCAACTAGCATTTTTTTTGACGCCTCTGCTTACCCATTTGCTTGCGGATAATAGGGTGTTGAAAAACTGTGTTGAATCTTGTACTTTGTGGTCAAAGCACACATGTCTTTGTTCTTGAAGGATGTCCCATTATCTGAAAGGATCTTGGATGGAATACCAAAATGACATATGATGTTATGTAAAATGAACTCTGCGATGCGGGCTCCAATCGTAGAGGTAAGCGGAATTGCTTCCACCCATTTGGTAAAATATTTAGTGGCTGTAATGATAAACATGTGATGACCAGACGATGCAGGGGAGATCTTTTCGATTAGATCAAATCCCCACTGTGAGAAGGGCCAAGCCGACTGGATCAGCTGCAAGGCTTGAGAAGGTACGTGTGTGAGATTAGCATGGTATTAACACTTCACGCACTTCTTGACATAAGCACAACAATATCGCTCTAAATATGGCCAATAATAGCCCATGCAAAGAATGCACTTTGCGATGGCCATACCGTTGAAGTGGCCACCACAGGTACCATCGTGTGCTTGGGCGATCGCCCAAGTGGACTCTTGCTGTTCAAAACAATGGAGGAGGATCCCTTCATAGTTACGACGGTACAAAATGTCTCCTAATAAGACATGCTTTGCCACTCTTTGTTTGAATGCTCATTTTTTGTCATGCGTCAATCCAAGTGGAAGGGTACCTAACTTGAGGTAGTCTCAGATAGGTGAATACCAATCCTGCTAATCTAAAACCTTGACGATATGAACAACCAATCCCTCTTGGAGTTCCTCCCTAGAAAAAGCTGAGCGGGAAAGAATCTGCAAGAATAGCATTGTGTTGCTATTAATGGGAGTAGGGGAGAACAAGGACCCCCAATTGGCCTATTTTAAATGATCGAGGAATCGAGTGAACTTATTCAAAGATGGTTCAATTTGAATCGAGTGGACTCCTAGCGTTGAATCAGAGCTTGCACGCTCCATCGTGGATTGTGATAGTATTTTGACTTGGATAGTTGTCATGTCATTAGAGAGGTCTTGCGAGATAAGTGACCCCAAGGAGGCCATAGTGTCCACAAAATGATTCGATGATCGAGGGAGTGCCTCGATGTCGTACCATTCAAGTTTTGCCAAGAGTTTGTCTACAAGGGCCTTGTAGGCCTGTAGGACCGGGTAGTTACACTGAAATACCCCTTTCACTTGGTTGACTATTAGCAGTGAATCATTGAAGATGTTCAAGCATTTAATGTTCATGGTGATTGCGGTATGAAGACCTATGAGCAAGGCTTCATATTCAGCATTATTATTGGTGCACGGGAAGTTAAGTTTAAATGACAACGGGATTGGAGCCCCTTGCAGTGTGAAGAATACAATTCCTGTGCCACCTCCTTGCTCACATTTAGAACCATCGAAGAACAGGGTTATGTCAGCCTGTGACTTAAGCGCATCAGAATCTGGCGATTCTGGGACATGGAAGACCCCATCATTGGGTAGTTCTACAGTTAGAGGCTGATCATATTTAAGAGGAGCCTCTGCTAGTTGATCCGCTATGACTTGACCTTTAATGGATTTTTTTCCAATGAACTCTATGTCAAACTTCGTCAACAACATGATCCATTTCATCGTGCGGCTACTATGATAAGTATGACTCATCATGTATCGAAATGGATTCTCCTTAGACACAACATACGTCATGTTGCCTAGCATGTAATGGCATAGCTTTTTGGTAGAAAACACCACTGCCAAGCAGAGATTTTCGACATATGCATAGTTAAGTTCGTAACTAACCAGGGTGCGGCTAAGATAGTATGTAGCCTGTTCTTTGTGAAGTTCATTCTTCTAGGCTAGCATGGTGCCCAGTGCCACCTCAGTAGCTAAGATGTATAAATAGAACAACACTCCTGGTCTAGGTGGTGCCAATACTGGCAGCAAAGCCAAGTACTATTTTATGTCATCAAAGGCTGACTGGCACTCGTCATCCCAATGAAATGCTACCCCCTTGTGCAATAATTTGTTCATGGGTCGGCACTTGTCATATTGCTGCACTATGAAGTGATTGATTGATGTGACCTTTCCCTACAGGCTTTTGAGGTGCCTGATGGTAGTTGGGGGGAGATCTCGAGGATTGCCTTGACTTTGTTTGGGTCCACTTCGATTCCTCGCTTTGAGACTATGAAACCCAAGAGTTTTCCAGATGTGATGCCAAAGACACACTTCTTACGGTTTATTCGGACCTTGTGTTCTATGAGGCGATCGAGGATCTTGCATAAGTCAGTGAGATGATATGGTCGCAAGAGGGACTTGGCCAACAAATCGCAAGAGGGATTTGGTCATAAGAGGGACTTGGTTAAGTCAATGGAGATCATGTTGATGAGATGAATTTGGTCTCCATTACCATGGGTATGGTTTCTCTGACATCTTGGATGATATTTGTGCTCAAGATCAGGTTCTAGAGGGACTGGCATGAATGGATCGACTCTATGAACAGATAAAAGGATAGGGTCTGCCCTTGGCACTGGTAACTCAATAGGATCCCTAGGCGAAAGTTGCTCTTTGTGTGCCCCATGTGGTAGATTCAACACCTAGTCCCATTGCGCAGGGTTGAGATGCCACTCATGCCCAGGCACTATGTTCATTTGTTCAAATAAGTCATTAATGTCTAAAGGGTGTTGTTGCGGTCGCATTTGATTAAGGTGGGTCACCATTTCAATTTCATCTTCGTAATTACTATCGAAAATTAACAAACCTTTGTTGGTTCCGACAGCGTCTTGTGACATGTTAGGTTCGTCTTGCTTAATCAAATTGATGTGGTCCCAACAGGGTTGTTCTGCTCTCTGTGGGAGGACCTGTCTTCCTTGAAGTGGCACTTGCTTGATCGGATCACTCAAGGGGAACATTGTTAAGAGGCTCTCCTAACCCGTATCCATGCCAATTGCATTGGCTAAGATATCGTAAAGTGAAATTTGGGTTTGACAAATAATTGACATCTTTCGTAAAGGGGTCTTCGTCTTCTTCTTATTTCTTGGAAGGTTCAGTGCCATGATCAATGCCCCCATACAATTTTTTGTCTGGTTAGGCAGGTAACCGAGAGGAACAACACTGCCAATGGAAAGGCGAGATCTCCCCATGTCCTACATGTACTCAAGTGTAGGCGTTGCAACAATGTTTTGCGCTAAATACTCCCCCAAGCCCATGTTGGCTATTTCAATAGTAATTGTTTGCGATTGAGGGGGAGGGAAAGCAAGTCCTTCCTGAGTGCACTCCATGTCAGGTAGGCTAGGTGTCTCACCTTCCATCTTGCTAGGCATCTCTTCAATAAAGATGGTTGAGACTGACGATGGTACTTCTTCCATAGGTTGCTTTCCTTTGTCCTTCGTTGTATCCACCGTAAGTGGCGCTATTGATGAAGGACCAGTCGATGAAGATGAACCTGGCTAAGGATCTAAGGGCTTTGACAATGATGGTGCTTGTGGAATTGGACCCCGTTTGGATGGATTTAATTGAAAATCCACATGCATTGACGAAAGGGTCGACTGCGGCATTAACTACATCGAGTTGCAGTACTTGAAGGGTTCCAAGTCTGCTGGAACTACGTGCACTTCCCCTTCAAAAGTGTACTTGAGGCATTGGTGAGTGATTGAAGGGACACACTTCATGTCCCTAATCCATGGTCTACCCAATAAAATGTTATATGCTATCTCACCCTCCAAAATGTGGCATAATGTTGGAATGGTATTTTGTCCCACTTGAATGGGTAGGACAATTGTGCCAACTATTGAGCATGTTATGTCGTTAAATGCTCGTAGTGTGTATGTGGAGGCCAATATGTGAGAGGCGAGCAACTTCAAGTGTTTTAATGCCATTATGGTAATGATGTTACTAGACGAGCCAGTGTCCACCAATACCCTTTTGTATGGAATCCCATTGACCCGCGTGATAACGTGCAGGGGTGGATCCACCATATCACCAGTCACTGTTTTGCTTTCATCATATCTAAAAGAGATGACTAGATCTGTGCATATTTGTACGTGCCCCATGAAATTGTTGAAAGCATTTGTCTCATGGGGTTGCAGCTCGATAGATTTTAATATATCCGACGTGGTCCGCAAGCTTTGGGTAAGCTTGCTCGAAATCATAACCACTGGTCTAGACGAAGGAGAGTTTTGTTGAGGTTGTGATGTTTTTGGCACCTCTCCTATAGTTGTTGTCGGGGTAACTGTGCTCGGATACCTCTTATTCTGAGTCACTATGCTAATCATTCCCACATATCCTTGCATGGGATAATCTTGTGTCACTTCATTGACTTGCGCATTCTTTGTTTGTGTATCATGTGTGGGTAAGGGATATTTGAAGACTCCCATCTGTTGGTTGCCAAGTGCGACTGGATTGTTGACCACTAATGTTTTGTTATCGATAAGGTCTTGCACCAAGCCTTTGAATTTCCAACAGGCATTGAGGTCATGCCCTCTTCTTCTATGAAACCTACAATATAGTTCTTCCCTATAGCCTTTAGGTTTTGGCGCATTGGGATCTATGTGTTGAATTTTAGGTAGGTTGATTAAATTTGCCACTGACAAGCGATCAAACAGGGAGTCTCTGGACTCTATGTACGGGGTGAATTGTCATTGAGGGTGACGCTATTGATTTTTCTTTGGTCGATTATTCTCTTGGTCTTAATTGTTAGGAGGAACCACCTGATAGTTAGCCTTTTGGGCCTATATCATTTGTGTAGGAAAATGCATGTTAATAGCAACTTGATTGACCCTGGCAGGTTTTTTCTTGAGTTTGGCAATTTTGCCATCCTGAATTTTGATCTCTTCGATTATTCTGGCTTGTGCCAAGGCTTCTTCTAGAGTGGCATATTGCTATAGCTGCAATAGCATAGAGATCGATCGTAAACAACTTTTTGAGAAAATTTGTGTGAGGTCAGACATAGGAGGGAGGTAAGGCAGCTTTGAAAGCAAAGCCCTCCATCGGTTCCCATAGGCAACCATAGTTTCTTCCTCATATTGCTTGAGGCTGGCAAGGTCACTCAGTGACGCCTTCTTCTTGGTGTTGAAGGTGAAATGTTCAAAGAACGTGTCCACTAATTGATCTAAATTATAAATGCTATGCTTTGGCAGTTCGGTAAACCAATCCAAGGAAGGGCCTGCGAACGTGGTTATGAATGTTATTAATAACAAAGCATCATTATACTGAATTCCGAAGCATTGACTCAGGAATCTGGTAACATGTTCTTGAGCGTCCTCCTCCCCTCTAAAGAGTGCCAACTGGGGCAGCTTAAATTGTTCAGGGTAAGGAGGTGCTAGCACCAACGGATGCACTGGATGACTATGGAGTAATCGTAGAGTGGGATTTTGGTGCCCAAAATTTTTAGCTTCCACAGACTCTAAACGCTCCAAGAGCACTTTTTATGCATCGAAGGACTTAATATCCTCCTCTGTAACTTGTTCCCATTGTGTGTTACGGGTAATTGGGGGTCTATGGAGGGGTGGCCGGATAGCACCTCCTCTGCCTTGATAGGGCGTTTTGGCTGGCTCTTCCTCTTGTTCGTACTCCTCATAAGCTCCTCAAGGAGTTATTAGGAGAGTCCAATGAATAGGGGTGGGCACCCGTGGAGGGTACCCCTTGTTGTTCCTTGGAGTGGCCTCCCGCTCATGTCTAAGGAGTCTTAGAGGCTCCTCTTGGTAAGGTCTTGGAGACCTATCTTGCACTATAGGGTTGTGCCCCTCGTACCTTTTTGCCCTCTATGTTTGGGGGGTTTGAGCCCTTTCAAGCACAATGGTGCAGAGCAGCTCATTTTTTTGGCACTGGATGTGCTCTTTACTAAGGCGATATAACTATTCTAGTTGCTATTGATCTTGCTCAAGATGCATGATCTGTTCTTGGTGGGCGGCATGTATAGCAAGTTCTAGTTCAATTTTCTCTATCGTTTTGATCCTAGGAGGCTTAGTCGCCTCTCCTATGTACCTGTCTTGGTTTTGGGGATCCGAGACTTCTATGTGGCGCTTCCCTTTGTCGAGGTTGGTGGCATTTACTTGAGGCTCTAGCCTTAGTGGGTGGCCCTGATACATAGCGGGTGCGAAAGTGCATTGCTCCCGCACTGTACATTGCTCTTGAGGAAGGTAAGGGTCTTCCTCGTGCTCTCTTTCATAAGTGAAAAAGGGACGGGCGGAGTTGGCTCGCCCCGCCTGATGAGCCTTGTGCTCTGGATTGGTTCTTGTAGTTCTGATAATAAGAGGGGGTAAAGGAGGGATAGTGTAATCATGTGGCCCCTCCTATCGAACCCTACATTGTCCTAGCACCTCACTACGCGGTGACTGTGCATACTAGGTGTTTATGGGGTCTTCCCCATCTATACTGAGTGCCACATGTATGGATCCTTCCCAAAAGGGGCTATGTTGAGTGGGCATGCCTCTCGAAGGGGTGCCCCTATAACCTCATTATGTCAAGGCACAAAGTGGACTATTGTGTGTGTCGAGCCACCAAGGTGGAATAAACAAGTCCTTGGAGCTATAGCGGAGGCGACTTGTGTCCCCTTGGTCATTCTCTATAGTGTTCGCTCGTGATTGGGCTTGGATGCGGGTGAACACCATTGTGATACCTCTCTACAAAGTGCGTAGATGATTTTTATATTTTGTTTATGATTTTCTAATTTTTATGCTACACAAAACAGAAAAGATCACACACATGCAAGCGATGATTATCTCTTTTAAATATTAAAAGTGTGCCCTAAATCTGGTTTCGTGTGTTTTAATGTTTGTTTTTGAAAACTTTTTGAAGAACGTTTAAATGTAGTATGAAGGCTCTTATGACTCCCATAAATGGTCGCCCCTTCGATATACCATTGCCAGGCTGATATACCAACCTCTCTATATACCCACCCTTACGAGAGGGAAACTATAGGTACGTGAGAGTAGATGGTACGTGGTGCATAGGCGGTACAGAAGGGGGATTGCCCTGTTTATGACACCTACCATAGAATACTTATCCTCGCATGTTGGGATTCACCCCAGCGACACTCGGTCAGCTTTCATCAGGATTTATGTCTAGCAACAGTGACAATCAGGGTAATGGATGCAAAATCAAGCCAAGGTGGTGATGAAATCCACCATTGGTCTTGATCAAGGGATGGGGTTTTACGACCAGCTCCTTGGTTTAATTTTACCATGTGATGTGTGTGGGGTTTATTTTAATGAAATTGAAATAGGCAACAACATCTTTCCCTAAGAAAGCAAGAATGGATAGAAAACAAAAACAAGAAAATGACAAGAAATGTTAAAAACGGTTACCTCTTTTCCACCCAAATCGGTTGTCTCTGACTTTTGGCCCTGAAAACTTCACAGGCAAAAATTCATCTCTGGGTGAGATGAATACCAGAACAGAATTCGTCCCAGGTTGAGATGAATTTGAATTCGTCCCTAGGTAAGACGAATTCCAGTACTGTATTCGCCACAAGATGGAACGAACAGCAGTCAATGCTCGAAAAATGGTACCTGTAAGCAAGAAAAATTAAGTTTTTGATCAGTTTCTTGATCTAAAAAAAAAGCAGGGAACAGGGTCCCACTGTGATCGCCACTAAAAACATGAGATTTTGAAAGATGTAAAAGGAAACACTAATGCAATGTATTCGAAACCAACTATAACGCTTTAAGTCCTATGAATTTGCAATGCATGAAATGAGAGGAAAAGACGAATCGAAACGAAGTAAAAACAAGTGTAGAAAGCACAACCCTCTTTATTTATACTCTTTAATCATCGGTTACAAAGACGTCTCCTCCCTTTTCAGGGGCTAGGAGCGTTAACATGGTTTCGGTCACAATAGTGACTAGTGATCCTCCTTCCGCATGCCCACATGTAAAATGGGCGGGCCAAAGTGTTGCCGCCTCTTGTGTCGATGAATTCTAGATCCTTGCTACTCCTCATACATTCAAAGAAACAACAAAACCGTTAGTAGCACCTGTTGCAAATATTGAAATGTTTGATCTCTAAAACAAATGGAAGATGCATGCATGAAACTAAATAAAAGATGAGCGAACTAAACCAAATAGGTTGTAAATTGCACAGGAGCAAGATAACATAACCAAGAGACTACTATAATTAAAACATTCGATAAACCCATCGTATATCGATATTCGTCCTGGGTCGGGACGAGTAAAACCATAGCAGATTGGGATTTGTCCTAGGTCGGGACGAATAAACCTACATAAAGGGATTTGTCCTGGGCAGGGACGAATAAACCTACAAGTAAATGAGATTCGTCCTGGACAGGGATGAATAAATCTGTATCAAATTGGGATTCGTCTTGGGCAGGGACGAATAAACCTGCACGAAAATGGGTTAATGGAACTATCCAAAATGTCTCATCTTCGCAACTCCAGGTGGCCTACAAAGTTAGGGTTTAAACAAATAGGGGTATTTTGAAGAAACCCAGAAGGTCAGATTGCCCCGATTCAGCTTCAATCACCAGGGATCTGACAAAGTCATTTGCATGTTAGTGAGAACAAAACATAATGGAAACATGATGAAAAATTCTTAAAGCAACATAAAACTTGAAATGTAACTTATTCAAAAAGCATGAAATCAAATGCAAAAGGAACAGTAGAAAAATATTGAGTGTTGTCGACGAATAGATGGATCAATGCAGTCAAATGTCGGGTCCTTGGATCCGGATTCACACTTCCAATATCCACCCAATGACCTCCCTTGCAAAAGAGATCAAGGATGTGGAAGAGGTGAATCAAAGGGAAGGCGCGGTATTAACTTGGCAGCACTTCGTTGCTCAAAATGCTCATAACCTCCCCTCCTTTGGGTGAGAAAGCTCTGTAATTTATAGACCTCAGGGGCCTCTCTGTATGGGCATGCAAGGGTGTCACTTGGTGTTCACGCATGAGGGAGGAGATTCCTCCCTGGCTTGGTCCCCCATGCTTGTCTTCCTTTGTGATAGTCCAATTTTCCCACTTGCGCACATGCGAGGCAGG
This sequence comes from Wollemia nobilis, assembly GCA_028583015.1. Lineage (NCBI taxonomy): Eukaryota > Viridiplantae > Streptophyta > Pinopsida > Araucariales > Araucariaceae > Wollemia > Wollemia nobilis. The sequence goes on from JAQPPZ010016705.1 coordinate 1,531,288, forward strand.
GAGCAGTAATTGACTGCCTTCCACTACCGTATGTCGTGATTTTTATTTTTGCCCGTTGAACCTAAAATTTGTCCTACCTAGGAACGGATTCGAATTCGTCCTACCTAGGGATGGATTGGAATTCATCCCTGGTCGAAACGAATTCAATTTTGCATTTCATCCCGAGGTGAGACGAATTTGGAGCAAAGTGTCTCGAGGTGCCAAATTACTTTCTGACCTTCCAAAACTGCTGTGTGAGTGGCTAGGACCACTGTTTGACCTCTAAGGGCTGCCCTAGAGGCTGTGTGTGTCAATGCGATCAGTGTTTGTAGTCACATAATCAGATTGGTGTTGTTTTGGTGTCTACAATTCTAACTAAAGTACAAAGAATGATCAAGTATTGGGCCCTTTTACAAAGATAATTTTCTTTCTCACATGGTATTCCATTCTAATGTGTGTAACCTTATGTAATTAATGTTAAAATGTACTTAGAGAATTATCTTGAATACTATTCTCCTCATCATAAATTAATACTATTAAAAATTAAATAGTATATTATTATTGTTTTTTTTAAGACTCTTAAGAATGGAAGATGAGATTTATTATAATTTAGCAAAAAAAATCTCTTTCACCCATATCCACATGACTTTTAAAAACGGATATATGACAAAAGGTATTCTCAAGTATCTAACCTGCTTGGAAGAATTTCCCCATTCAATATCAAATTTAGATAACCAAGAAGGAGCAAGTTGATCCCAACTCAGAAGAATACACTTATGAGTAGGTATTTTTGCCCCAGAGGCATTACAAAAACATTGGAGCTTGGCAAAAAGAGATTAAAAATTTGATTCCACAAGTTGAACAAAAATGGAAGTATCGTCTACAAACTATTGATTGACCAATTATTTGCCATTAGGTAAAGTAATACCTTTAACATGAGGACTTAATAAACTGTCTCTTAGAATATAACATAAAGCATCACTGGCTATAATGAATAAAAAAGGGGCAAGGGGACAACCCTGCCTAATCGATCTCTGTAATTGAATAGGTACAGACAATAAACCATTAACCTCAATATATGCTATAACATCTGATAACAAAACCTTAACCATTTTGCAAAAAGTCACTAAAAAACCAAAAGCTTCCAAAGCTAAAAGCACAAAATTCCATTCAATTCTATCATAGGACTTTTCAAAATCTAGAAGAAGCATTCCAACATTTTGACCTATTTGCTTGGACAAATACATTGCCTCCCATTCCGTGAGAAGATTCTCCAATATGTATATGCCCTTCACAAAGCCTGTTTATGAAGAATTAATAAATCCGAGAAAACAATTAACAATGTGAAGCGCAAGGATATTGACTAGAATTTTATAAAACATATTAGACAGTGTGATAGGTCTCCAATTTTTAACTAAAGTTAAAATACACTTGGTTAGCTTTTAATTATCTTTTGAAAAACCTATATTCAAAAGTAACGCGTGTAGATTCGAACGTAATGTATGTAAAAAAAAAAAAAAAAAGTCAAAAACAGAATGGAAATTGTACATTTCTATACTTACTACCGTTATTAATAATCAGTATTCTAAGTGCATCTTGATTTAGGTGAAGTGCCGCCTAAACCTTACGTCAAATGGTCATTATTCATTATTTTATTTTATGTTAGTAGTATGGTTTTAACTTGGACCTAAATTCAAACACGACCCAAAAAAAATATAAGTATATTAATATCTAAGAAACGTAGGTGTGGATACGAACCCACATTTCTCCTAGGGATCCCTAGATGTAAATTAGAGCATAGAAAAACCATGCACTCAAATAACAAATAGAGCTCAAGCACTATTGATCTTAGGTGAACATAAAAATTTATAATAATAATAATTTTTAAGGAGGGGTGGACGATGACTAAAATGTGTGAGGGGCCGATACAACTTTGGATTGCAAGAAAAGGACAACGGAGAAGGCAGGAGCTTGGTAAGAATTAGTGGGCCAATAAGAAGAAACGTGCTCTATTGAACTTACTTTGAACTTACTTTAAAGGCACAGGGCGCTGGTTGGTAAAGATTAAGTTTGCCTTTGTAATTAAAAACTCCGTGTTAAATTGTTGAAAGAGAATCGTACTCCACGTCGATATGAATCGACATAAGAACCATGTCTATTGATATGTACTGGGTTGCATTGGTAATATCGTATTATGCATAGCCCTCAAAGGTAATGGGATTTAGTTTATTTTTAAAGGTGTCTCGAGGTAAGAAAAACATGACTCCCCGCCACAGAACTCATCCCGGGATTTTAAATCCTGCAGACACTTTTTCAGTTGACAATCAAATACATACCTATTTTAGGTCACATATATGAAATGATTTGAGTGTTTATATATAAAAGTAATTTTGAAATATAATTATAATTTATTTTGTAATGCATGTTTAGGTTATGATATTTAAGGATATTTAAGTTATTATTTTGTAAGAAATGTTTTTATAAATATAAGATGTTGGTATGCAGCAATATAACATCAAATATTTTTTTATTTTTAACTTTTCTATGGTTATATAGTAAACAAAGACATTCCTTTTCACTAATATTTTTTTACTGAATATTTTTTAAAACAAAGTTTAAATTTGTTAGATATCGATGAGGAAGGCTACCCGGCAGATGAAGACTTCCAAGAACCAGCCATGGACGAAGCCCTGGTGGCAGTTTCGACTTACCGTTATTTCCTATAAATTTGCTGAAAATCCAGACGACAACTAAAAGCGAAACCTCGAGCACTATTGTCGACTCATCTGTGACTGTCGAACGCTGATGAGAGTCCATACTCGTGGTAGTGCTGCTGCGAGAGTCTAACTCACATCAAAATGAAAAGAAAGTATCCGTCTATTGTTGTGGTCCGGAGTGCAGCCCTCGTCTTCACCTGGGAAGTTTCAGCCGACTATGCATCTCTTGAGTAATCTTCATGTTATCCACATATTTTTTTATCATGTAGTGGAAAAAGTTTTTTTGATTTGTAATTTTTTTGTATATAGTATATTTGGTATAAAGGGAGAGATTTGAATTTGAGGTTTCTTAATTTTAACTGAAGAATTTTAACTACTCACTTGCTCTTCAACACTTTTACAAAGGACAAAGTTTTAAGAACTCTTTCTTGAAAAAAACAATTGTCCCATTTCTATGTGAATAAGCCACTGTTTCAAAGTAAGTGTAATAGTGGAGATATTAAAATTTCACATAAAAATTTATAATTAAAATTTTGGATGAGGTAAAATTATGTATTAAATTAAAGGAGGTAAAATTATAAATGAATAACTATACAGGTAAACATTGTTTTACACCACCTATTTGACAGAGGATTATTTCACAATCCCTTAATATATATATCGTTAGACTGCATTTTAACTATGTCAATGTGGTGTCTAAGTTAAATCATTTAATTTTTAATTAAAAAATATATTTTATATAAATTATTAAAAAATAATTATACTTAGTATATGTTAATATATATCTTCTAATTATAATATATAATAAAATATTTAAAAATAATAAATATTAATAATATAATTATATTGTATTTTATTTATATTAATAATAAATGGTGATATGTAATAATATTTTTAAAAGTGTATATATCATATAACAACAATATCTTTTTAAAATTTTAAAAAATGATTCGTTATGTGCATAGGGTTTTTCAAATTTTAATCAATATTTTCAATTTGGAGGATATTTTTTCTTTTTACATAAAAATATATATAATATAAAAAATGGTTAGAGAATATTATATTATTTAATAGTTTGTAAATATTATGAAAATATGGTTTGAATATATATTTTTTGATTAGTTGTGAAAAGAGGGTTTTAAAAAGAATCCTTTAATATTTTACATCCACTTCACTAGAATGTAAATTACAAAATAAAAACACAACTACTAAACAAGATTAGTTCTGAAAAGAGAGTTTTGAAATGAATCCTTCAACCTTTTACATCCACTTCTGATCACGAGTATGTCTAGCGCTACAAGGAGAATAAACACTTGCACATTTTTATTATTTTTGGTAATGGGAATTTTAAGAATAATACGTGGTTAGAGTTTGAGAGTTGTAGCAATGTGACATCGATATGCTCCATATAAAGGGCGACATGAGAGTGGGAGTGTGCGGTTGGTCATGGGGTTTCCATTATCTTCGAATGGGTCCTTATTTGTGGATAAAATACAAGGTTGAATTTGTGTAGTCTATATTTTTTGTCTGATGCCAACTCGAAGTGCGACAAGCATATTAACCTGTAGAATGCTAGAAAATGATTGAAAACACCTATTTCATAAATACTTATGGAGTTTTGCTTTTATGCTTTTATCTTTGGTGAGTCTAATAGATTATGTGGATAATTCTAAATGAAAATAGAAAGATAAAATAAACAGTACATTCCAAAGAATTTTGATAAACAATGGATAAATATGATAATTTTTTTAAGGCTAAATTTGCACACATATATGGATAATATATAACATATCTAGGTAGCTTGAAATATGGAGAAAAGAAATCACTAAAAACATATTAACAAAAACTTCTATATAAAAATAAATTATAGGTCCGAGGTGTAGACCAATTGGTTCATCCAAACCCCATAAGGGGGCGGAGGTCCAAGGTTCAAATCTTGGGCCTCATCGGACTGAACGCTTGTCCCTTTCCTAGTGCTTTCAACGACGTAAAAGGTTTAAAATGATTGTGGCATGGTGGTTATAGGGGCGGACTACGCGAAGATCTGTGTGGCGGCTTCTAGGGCAAACAACGCAGAATACTGTGGCGGCCATAAAAACTGGACAACCTACCCGGATTCGTGGCGGCTACCGATTCCACCATGTAAATTAAAAAAAAATAAAAATAAATAAATTATAGAAAATCAAAGAGAAATATATAGGAAAAAGTACATTAAACTTACAACTGATTTATGTCTTTCTTAAACAAAAATTTTAGGGATCATAATATAGTGCAGTAATGTTTTTTTTTTTAAATATGCAGCTAAGTTTCTTAAGTTATGTTAAATTTAGGTCTTGTAGAAGTATTAGAAGCTTGACTTGCTTATCTATTTGCAAATATTTGTTTAATTGCAGGAGTGGTGTTGTTTGGATATCTCTCCAACTTGTCGTTAGGGTGAAAATGAGTGTTGAGATTGGTCTGCTCTTTGAACGTCATCTTTGGTTTTCTGATGGCAATGTCACCAAATTTATAGGTGTATTTGGCTCTTTGTTTTTTGATAGGTGTGAGAATAGTGGGTGTGGGATTTTATTAGCGGGTAACATACTACAATGTATTGCTTATCCTATTGAGTGAATTACATCCAAAGTTTAAAAAAATCCTAGACTATGGATGTTACATATGCAACCACTAAATTCTAGTACTATGTCATAACCCCTAAAAATAAGGACAAACATGTTCATCTTGAGATTGTATTCACCCATATACATATTTACATTTGTGCATTTTCCTTTGTAAGGTAGGAATTCCCTTTTGGCTACAATGACTTTAAGAGAAATGCACAAATATATGTAGCAATCTGTTCATTTGCTCAACTAAGGATCAATAAAATTATGCATACTACCTAAATGAGTATTATGAAGAGTTGACCCTTGAAATACCCTACAACTTTCATGGTTTTGGGAGTGAAAATCCCTACTAAAACATGTACACAAATTTGGATAGTTAATCCTCTATTAATTCATATTTTATAGGTTGATCTTCTTCTCTATTGTCCTTTTTGTCATGAGATTCTTGAGTGGAAGGATTCCCCACATAAAGTAAATACAATTTCTTTTGCACACGTTGTGGCCTAGAGAGTATTTTTCATTAAGGTTGTAGCATAGACCTTGTGCCCTTTATGGCTCAATATCTTCTTTGGTCAAATGTTTGATTGAGGATATTTTGTTGGTAGGATTTGATGCTAGCCAAGATGGAATTAGGGGTTGTGTTTTAGGGAGTTTTGACTATGAATTTATGATCAATCAATCTGGTCAAACCTATTACTTGTATCATTGTTTTTGGTTTAAACATTCTTACCTCAATTTGAATATCTTATTTTAAGTCACTAATGAAAAAACTTTGAGTAGAATTCATCACTCGAGCCTAAACCAAATTTTTAAACTGCATTTGATAGTCTTGGATTGTTGTGATCTTCTTCAACTTGGTGAGGGAAACTATGAAATCCTCATACTAATTGGGTCTAAAATAAATGAGTATATGGATATCAAATTTAGTGTAAGAGAGATCTGGATGCATATTCATCAACCACTGGTACCATTAAAACTTGTTAGACTCAAAATTAAAGGATGTTATGAAAAGCCTTTGATTTTAGGAAATGCCATAAGAGCAAAATAATGGCTGATCCGATATAACCAACTGGTGGGGTCCTCCATAAAATTATAGGAAATATAGCTTGGGAATTTTATATATGTTATTGTTGAGAAAGGTACTACAAGCTCCACCCTTTGAATTGCCTACCTTGATTTTTGATCCCTTATTGCCTAATTGATCATATTAGTGATCAAATCCCAATAAAAAACTCTCAAAATCATTTATCTTCGTACAGTAGCTTCTCCTAATTTTCTTAGTATTGTATCAAGCAACTCACGTTTTTATCTAGTTCCTCTATTGGATGCCTCTAATTGTTCTCTTGGATGCCTCTAGTAGCACTGACCATTTTTAGATACCCTAGGGTTCTCAAAAAAAGCTTATGGGTATTATATAGCAAAACGATTAGCTCAAAGAGAATCAAAATGGACTACACCGCAAATGATGAATTTTGGTCTCTAAAATAGCTTATGGGAGCTATATATCAAAACAAACATCTTGAGGAAAAAATCATAAAGGACTATACTACAAAATGATAATTTTTGATCTCGAGTCTTTTGGTTGACTTTGCATACTAGTGTTTAAATGGTCAAATAAGATGTTTTATGGATTATGAGACTAACAACTAACAACCAACTACTTTGACAATTGTCAATTGATTGCTCTAATTTAATTTCTAACTATATATTCTTTGTATTGTCTCACAATATAGTTTGAGCACCGTCAAACTATTATGGTTGTAGTGTCCTCATGCTCAATTTTGATATAGTCGGGAAAACATTCCATTTTCACCCTTGCTTTTATATAGACTCTTTATCAACTCTTACCCTAATGCTGAAAGATCCATTTATATGCAAATAACGAACCTAAGCTAATAACTCTTAATTAAAAAACAAATATATCTTTACTAATAAATATTGGTTTCATGATAACAACTTATACCCATTAAGTGTCCAATTACGTAATAATGTTAGCATAAAATGCTAATAAAAGCAGATCGATAAGTTTCCAGTTACATAACGATGTTAGCATAAAATCCTAACAAAAGCAGTTCGATAGCTATATTCCTCATAAGAGTAAAACCGCTAGACGGCGTATTAATAAGGACACACTTTCTTTTCCATCATAGAATTACTCCAATAAAAACTATTCGATAACATATTTGGAAATTCTAAAATATTTGAAAAAATATTTTATTAGATAAGGCACAAAAGCAGATCGATAGCTATCTTCCACAAAAGAGTAAAACAGCTAGACAGCGTATTAATAAGGACACAGTTCCTTTTTCAGCATAGAATTACTCCAATAAAAACTATTCGATAACATACTTGGAAATTCTAAAATATTTGACACAATATTTTATTAGATAAGGCACAAAAGCGGATCGATAACTATCTTCCACATAAGAGTAAAACAGCTAGACGGCGTATTAATAAGGACAGTTCCTTTTTCATCCTAGATAACATACTTGCAAATGCTAAAATATTTGACACAATATTTTATTAGATAAGGCACACATTGTTGGTGGAATGTTTCTGCGAGTGGCCTACGTGTTGATGCCCTCGTCGAAAGACATGTTATTAAGGGGGACTAATCATGACCACAACGACGACAATCACATGTGAACGTCACTTGGCGAACTCCATGACCCACAATCCATTAACACAACATATGGTCCTCACGCCTCCTGTAAATCCTGCTGCGTTCGCAAGATCTTTGAAATCTTGCTCTGTTCGCTCTTTGCCCCCGGGATTGTATGCCAACATCATCAGATCCAGATGAAACCCTAGACGAGCATAGGGAGACGTCTCTGCAGCCACCGGCAGAATGTTATCGACTACGATCACCTTCCCTGCCTCTGGCAATGCCTTGTGACAGTTCTTGAGCAACTTCAGACAATGATCGTCGCTCCAATCATGCAAAATCCACTGCCAACAACCATTCACCCTTGTCAACAACATGGGAACAGATCAAATACAAAGTTAAACCTCCTGCTACAGACTCTAAAATTGACATGCTTGATAAATCCTTTCATTGAATCCAGGTACTGCTGCTGCTCGTCCGACACGCTCCATGTTCTCCAATGGTGTTGGATTATTAGGAAACCGCTATAGAGGAAAATAAACCCGAATTTCCTTGTAGAATCTTTCTAAATACCAATGGCGTACGATACAGGAACATGTTAAATTTAGATTACTGTTGTAGTTTAAAGCATTTGCAATTTCGAATAAAACTAATTATGGTTAAACAGAACAAAAACAAAATTCTCGAGTGTTTCGTTTAATATGGATATTTCTGCTGGTTCATTAAACAAATTGAATGCTCTGTTTCTTAACGCTGTTGAAAACGTTTTCTTAAGCTACAGCATACCTTCATAAAAATCGTTCGGCCGGATGGGACGCTATCAAACATATCTCCGGCCACATGGGTAATACCTGAAAAAAAAAAAGAGGCCCAAAAAAAGGTCAACCACGGATCACAATAAAAAAAAAAAAAGATCATAAAGGTCCGATATGCTTTTAATTAAAAATCAATAACACTTTTCAAAGAGACCCCAGTCTTCAGGGCACCGACCTGGATAGTCCGGCGCATCAGCCACAACATGGGGCATGTCGAAATTGACTCCTTTAATATGCGGATGCTTGGAAACAATGAGATTCAGCGTGGATCCGACCCCTCCCCCTACATCCACCAGCTCTTGCAAGTCCTTAAATCCCTGGTAAGTGTCCAGAATTTTCTGCATGAGCAGGGTAGAGTGCTCGGACATGGCCCTGTTGAACACCTTGTTGAACCGGGGTTCCTTGGCCAGGTACTCGAAGGCATGCACCCCGTGGGCCTTGACGAAGGGCTGCCACCCCTCCAGAACGGCATCTTTCAGGTAATGCCAGGAGTCCATGAAAACCTTGTCCTGGTTCATGACCAACACTGGCGCTAGGGAAAGCCCGTCCTTGTTGTGCACGAGATACTTACAGATGGGCGTCAGGCCGTAAAGTCTCTCGGCCTTGCCGTTCTCGTCGGAGGCCACGGCGCAGCTGAGAATAGAATGGCTAGCAAGGACTCGGAGAATGCGGTCGAGAGTGACGGCGGCGTCCGGGTTAGAAACCTCAGGAATGCAGGCCACGATCTGCCTTGGCGAGATCTGGGCTCCGGGACCGGCTCCAGCGATGATCTCCAGGACATTCAACTCCACGGCCGCCTTCATCGCCATGGTGAGGCACACAAAGTCTCCCAGCTCCATGCCCAGGAGCCATTCGTCCTCGTTCAAAATCGTCGCAGCTTCGTTCTCGGTCGACCCCATTTGGATTCCGATAGATCACAATTGCATAGTTGCAGAGTCCTTTCTTCCTAATATATAGTACGGAGAGATATGGGCCCGTGGGGACCCGATATTAGGAGGGTATTTTTTTAATATTATGTACAAGGAATTTAAAGGACTATTCTTATCGAAGGAACTTAAATATTTAATCTAGTGGTGTTCAATTACCTCTCAGTCAAAACCTCTCGTCAAAACCCGTCTTAAAATTACCTTTCAGTCAAAACCTCTCGCACTTATGCCAATTTAAGATTTTACTCTAAAACTATTTAATACGGTCCATAGGTCCATGCGTTCAAGTATGAGTCGATTGAATGATTGCTAAATTTTATTAATGTTTGATTATTCTGAAGGTCGTAGATTGAATTATTTATAGTTTTATCATAAAAACGTTTTATGGTGTTATTAATAATATGGAGTATAGCATAACCCATATTTGATTGGAGTAATGCATATTTGACATTGTTTGGTAGGTGTTATATGGTAGTTTGTGGACTATTTTTGACATTCGTGTATACTTCTAACCACAGTGGTTAGTATCACTGTTTTGCCAACTGTTATTTGGCAGTTTGTGGACTGTTTTTGACACTCGTGTATACTCCTAACCACAGTGGTTAGTGTATTGGTTTAAGGGGTGTGCTAATCTCAACCACCTTTTTTGTATGATTAGATATTATTTTATTAATATAATGACTTTTTCGTCAAAAAAAATAAAAATATGGAGTATAAAATTGATATATTTAAATTTATAAATTTTGGAATATTTGTATTCACACATAAAATTGAAAAAAAAAAACTAGAAATGAATTTAAGAATTATGTAAAATGACTTAGGATTTTAGTTATAGCAAATAAATTGAGAGATGAGAATTGAATATGTTTGTAAAATCTCAAGCTCTATAGAAAAATTGTGATTTGCGTGACAAAAAAATTAAGAGAAAAACAAATAATTAAATTTATAACTTTTATTTTATATTAGAAATAACAATATTAGGTTTATTCTAGTGGATAAGTGCATTAAATATTTTTAAACTTAAAATTAATGTTAAAAAAGTATTAGACTTTTCAAGTGATTATGAGTGAAGTGTTCATATGAATAAATTATTTATAATTTTGAGTATAAAAATTCTGAAATGGGCATAATTGTTTAAAAAATAAAAGTTGAAATTTTTTTTAAGAAGATAAATTTAAAGTTACAATAATTGGCTTGTCACTTTTGGCCAATCTTAAGATCCAAAGATCCAAATAAAACTAACTCTAACATCTTCTTAGATCACAATTTTCTTAGTGCGATCCAAAGAGCAGAACTCCTATCATGATTACAATTTTTATTAATACTATTTCAGAGAATCGGATTTGCTTCTCTCTCATACCATAACTTTGGGGGCTATTCCAAATCGAGACCAAGAATGCTATAAAAAACAACATGATGCTAGACCAAAGGCTAATCATGATAAACATCTACCCTAGTACAACACATGTCATTACCTAAACCATTGTTGGCTGTTAATAAAATATGATTGTTCACCTCCATCCAATCTACAGTATCCTTATTTTGATCAGATTTCAATTGGTAAACATGAAGATGCTCACTTCTCTTTTGAGCAAAAATTTTGTCATTGCATTCTTCCCTCTACCTACATAAACAAGAATGGCATCTTCAAACTATTGCGAAATGGATTTAATTAGAATCACTATGTTTTTTATATACCATGTGCTTGGTATAAAATTCTTAATCTCATCTAGCAACCCAACAAAAATTTGAGATTCAGACTCTAATATGATCATTCAAAATTCATTCTCCCAATAATTGAGAGAGCCTTACTGATCGTCAAAGCCTCGATTTCATTATTTGATGCTACTCCTATGTCTTCCAATTCCTAACGAAGAACCTTCCTCTTATAGTCTCTTCTAAGGAAACTAATGCCTATTGCCCCTAGGTTATTCTTGGATGCTCCATCCATGTTGATTTTTTCTAACCTAGGGGTGGGGGTGGCCAAGCCCCATGAGTTCACCTCATGGAAATATTCTCTCCCTGCTAGTTTTTATAGTCCTCCACATGAGCTTTTACTATTTGTGTAACCTTATTTAATAGTTTTTGTCAAACTAGACCTATCAGAGCGTATTCCTCTAGAAATTTTGATATTTTTTTCCAATCGTATGTGCCATAAGATAAAGATCAGTCCCATTGACCAATCCAACTAAATTGATTTATTTTTAAGCTTCTTCATTTCTAGACTTCCCACATAGTAGTATGTGTTAACTCCTATTGAGATGGGTCTTGAAGAGATCAACCCATTAACTCTATAACTTCAAGGTAAAGTCACACTAGAAGAGCAAATTATCTACTGTCTCCTCTTAGGTATTGCACATGAAACATTTAGAGGGGCCATGAAAATCCCCCTTTTGTAAGTTATCATAGGTGAGGATGCTATGATGCATAACCTTTCAAGAAATGAAATTTATTTTTGGCCTGCCCTTTGCCAACCATACTCTATCCCATGGAATATTTAGTCACACTAGAGGAGGAAGCAATTTATTATAACCATCCTAGATTGTATAGATGCCTAAACTCCCATGACCCCAATTTATATTATTTGCTTCCTCCTTTCCTATTAGAAGGTATTGCTTTAGTATCCTCTCTAAAAATGGAAAAACATTATAAGATATTCAGACTCGTCACTCTCCTCATTTTTTTTAGTTGCATATGAGATAAGGTCCCAATCTATCTTGTATGTAGATAGCATGTTGTCTTTATTAAATATTTATCCTCCAAGCCCTATTGAAGGGGCTATAGCTCTAGAAATTCTAAAATTAGGAGAGGGTATTGGTTCCAATAATTAGTCCAAAATTTGATTTATCCCCTCTATCGACTTTCCAAAATAGTCTTACCACTTTCTCTCCTAATTTCAGCACTTTCAAAACAATAGAAACTTGGCCACTCATAGGGATACGACCTACTTCATCATGGGGAATGTTACTGAGATAATTACTAGTAATAAATTTGCTAAACAATACTTCCTAATTAGATGTCCATCTCTAATAAAGCTTCCTTGGTAGAGCTTGGTTATTTAGATTTGCTTTTTGAATTCATAATCCCCTACTTGCTTTAGGCTGGCATACTTTGTTCCAACTTACTAGAGTCTATCACTTACCTAAACCATCAAATAACTCTTAATCCAAATAATTGAACATCACTTATGGAGCCCATCTGGATACAAGATCTCTAGCAGACGCCACTCAGATACCAATTCGCCCTTTATGCTACAAATTTACGTTTAAATTTGTAGGCCACCTTGTAAATTGAACATAGAGTAGGTTCATATCAACAAGTTTAACAAGTATCCTTTATTTCATGTTTTTATAGTGTTTTGTGCAGTTTTTATCATCTTTCAATACGAGTTTCTTTATGTCAAATTTATTTTTCATAATCATGGGGCTTTACTGGGGCAAGCCCCCAAAGGAACTAACAATCTTCTACGTGCCCCAAATAGGTGCAGAATAATACATACCAATAAATTGCCCACACACATAGAAGCCCACCTTTACTGAGGAGTTCTGAAAGATATCATAAGGATGTTGCATGTTCATAAAGAAAATAGGGAGATCCTTTTTGTAACCTAAAATAATTCTTTCATGAATAAAAATTAGCGTTCTGAGAAATTTATGTTTTACATATTTTGTTTGATCAAATGATGTCTTTTGGAAGCTTCGGTCTGCTGAGGTGAGAGCGACCTTCCTTGGAATTAATTTATTGGTTGATCTTAAGATTGAATATGTTCTAGTGGAAGGGGATTTGACACTTGCATTTATCTATTTTATAGGTTATAAAAGAGGTATAATCATTATACTTAATTTTATTTTAAATAATATTCATTTATTAGATTAGATGACTTTGCATAATTTAGTTAACATAAAATAAATTTTAATATAATAAATAAATATTTCTTATGTTCATTTTATTGGTTAATAGTACAATGTTTTTTAAATTTATTTTATTAAGTTGAATGTTTTTGCATATTGTATTTCACACATGATAATTTGTAATGTAATAAATAAAAAAATATTTATATTATGATGGATACCATAATCCACTAGCTCTAAGTTATCCCACCTGCATTATAATCCACTAAGTATGAATACCCCCAAGCTATTCTGATATTTCAATGTAAAGGATCCTCTCCTTCTTTCTACAAAGTTAATTATCAAATTACATCATTGGCAAGTCTATGTTAAGTCTTCCATAAATATCTATTTTAGGTTGTTTGCAATAAAATAATGAATTCCTTGAGTGGTCATAGTAAATTAAAGAGTAATAGGATAATATTGTCAACAGTTGATAAAGTTATCTAAGAAGAGGACTCTAAAGAGGAAGCATGTAAATGCAGAGTTCATGTCGATATTAATATGAGTAAAATATGACATACTTGAATGTAATGGTAATGCAACTAAAAATACTTAGGTTGCATGGGAAGTCAACATCAATGGATGAAATAATGGTTGATTCTACAACAAAATATATGGCAGTAAGGTTACATTTGCAACATCAATGGATGAAATAATAGTTGATTCTACTCTACTACGTGGTCTAGAGGCTTCTGAGCCTCTAATTTGTGAAAGCACGAGATTCCGGTCAAAGGAAACACCAAGTGCAATTGCATTCAAAGTTAAGCACGCCTAAGTCCTAGGAATGTACATTGCATGAAACGAAAAAGAGACATGTTGTAAGAGACGCAATCAGATAAAGAAAAACAGCCCTTTCATTAATTTCTTTCGATCTCTGTTACAATAATGCCTCCTCCCTTTTCAGGGGCTAGGAGCGCAAATAGGGTTTGATTACAATCGTTGAATGGTTCCTCCTTCCGCGTGCCCACGATTGCACTGGGCGGGCTAAGATGATGCCGCTTGATGTTGATGGGTTCTTCGCCTCTGCTTGCTTCTCCTGCAAACAAAGAAATGATCAAGACGTTAGTAGCACCTGTTGCAAATGAAAAGCATTCTCTCTCTAAAACTAACAAAATATGCATACGAATATTTTCCTGAAACCATGAAAACAGTGAATCCAAATTGCTTCAAAACCTGACAGAAGGTAAAAACAGTCACCAGAAGGCCACTGCCATCGAGGCGGTGGCCAATTCACCTTAAGCCGGAATTCGTCCACAGGCGGGACGAATTCTGACTGTAATTCGTCCCTGGGTGGGACGAATTCTTATGAATAGGAGAAATCGACCTGCTGCTGCTCCAATGTCAGATCTCGGGACTTGCAAAACTCCTGCAAACAGGGGGGTTAGGTAATTGGGGCCATTTTGGGACGACCCAGATGGTCGGATTTTCCCAATTTGGCCTCCTCCCTCGGGAATTTAACCTTGACACCTGCAAGTTAGCGAAACGATAAAGCAATACAAAACACCCTAAACTATGACCAAAAGCTACAAAATTGCAATTATAGACTAATCGGACCTAGTAACACGGAATGCAATCTAAAAATTAATCTAAAGTGCTCAAAAACTGAAATTAGAACTTGGGGGTGCGGGGGTGCCCAAGTGGGCCTCCCACCGTTGGCCCTCGATTTTGGAGCCAATCCACCAAGGATGGGCCCAAAACCTTTTAGGATTGGGGGGTCGGCGAATTGGTAGGTTCGGATGTCCATGCGTCGGATTTGAGTAAGGTTCGAGCTTCCAAAGGCCACCCAACAACCTCCCTTGCAAAAGAGATTGATGGATGTAGGAAGGTGAACAAAGGGGGATGCAAATGAGTCTTCGATTCGGCGCTTGAACACTCCTTCTACCTGCATGTTTTGGGTGAGAAAAGTCCCACCTTTTATAGACCCAAGGGGTCTCTTTTGGGAGGGAAGCACAAAAGCCAAGTGTTGGCCATGGGCGCCATGTGGCAGTCTTGTCTTCCCATGAGGGAGGGGAGTCTTCCCTTGACTTGAACTTTGATAAATGCTTCTTGTAACAGTCCTCTAACGGCCCCTCTGTCCACTTACACATGCGTGCAAGGTAGGAGCCCTTAAGCGAGCGATTGCGGGCTGCCACTTGGCACCATTTGCCTTTTTGCCCGTTAAGCTTAGAATTCGTCCCACCCGGGGACGGATTCAGAAGTCGTCTGGGGTGGGACGGATTCTATTTTGAATTCGTCCCTGGGTGAGGCGAATGCTGGGCAAAGTGTCCAAGTGTGCCAAATTGCTTCTTGACCTTACAAAATTGCTATGAAAGTGGTTAAGACCACTTGTTTAACCTCCGAGGGCTGCCACAGGAGGCTGTGTTTGTCAAAGCGATCGGTGTTTGCGGTCACATAATCGGATTGGTGCTTGTTTTGGTGTCTACGGATGCCCCTTTTTGGGAAGCGCTGCGGGTGACGCAGATCTTGAGCAAAAATAGATAACCAAAGCACTAATGATTAGGGTTTCTTGGTAACCTAACCAACTTTTGATGCCCCAAGTATGGAAAGGGCATGCATTCTTGAATCCTTGCTTCGACGAGCTAAGGAATTTGATTTCAAGTATTAACCTATTTTGGTGAGGTGTGACTTGAACTCGGACATCGATCGATCATGAACAAGTGAAGGGCATTTTATCCTCGGGGGAATGGCAGACACAAACTTGAACTTAGACATTGATCGAGTCATGAACAAGTGAAGGGCGTTTTTATCCTCAGGGGGAACCTTGTGTTCATGATTCACGAAATGCCAAGTGTTTGATTGATTTGATTGTTGCTTGTTTACTGCCCCAAGCAGGAGCGTGATTGTCTTTGTCAATGATTCTTTGAATGCATGTCGTTTTCCTTAATTGGGTGTGTGATTGTTGATTGGTGACTAAGTGTGACTACCCCCTCAAGCGACGAATCGATGAGGGAATGACCTTCGTGAGAGAAGCGACGAGTCGCTTGACCCAAGATGACTTGTGCAAGGTTTGCCTTTAGAGGGTTTACCGTTAAGCGTGTGCAATTTTTCCAACATATGGACCTATTTTTGGTGGGTGTTAACCCTTTTGGTGATGTCATAATGAGGTGAAATCGTCGAAAACCTATTTCCCGTGGAGCGGTCCGGCTATGATAGCCTTCTTGGGGAACTAGGAGAGCGATAATTTGGACCTCGACATCGATTTTCTTTGCCTAGAGGTTAAGTGCGAGAGCACTTATGCCCGACAATGTTTTTGTTGTGTTTTTGTTGAATTTTGTACTGTTTTTGTTGTTTTTGTGACACCATTTGGTGATTGAATTATCGGCAATCCGTCCTCCCATGGAGCGGTCCGGCTATGGTAGCCTTCTTAGGGAGTAGGATAGTGACAATGTAAACCCCGACATCAATTTTGCTATGCCAAGAGGTTAAGTGCAAGAGCACTTGTGTCAGCAATGTTTATTGTTTTTGTTTTTGTGTTGCATTTATTTGTTGTTTTTGTTGTTTTGATTTTCTTTGATCTTGTGCATGATGGTTGATGAATATGGATGTATGCATGTTGATTTATTTTGATGGATGCATATGCTATGATGAATGCAAATGGTTTTGATTTATATGTGATATGCAGATATGAAATGGATGAATGGGGTTTGTGATGTTTGGCTATGGCACCAAGGATTGTTTAGAACTCTGTTATTTTGTTTTTAGGTGATTGCTTTGATGCATGACTTTGTATGTATACATTGGTTTTTCTTTTTTTGTATTTTTTTGATGGTATTTGTAAGGATGAAAAGTAGCGCGGTTGGTTTAGAAATGTAGCTAAGGTTTTCCGAGACTCGGACGGTTTTAGCTCACTAGCCACGATTGTACTTTATCTTACAAGACTTTTGACCAAGGTATGAATCGGACTTGTTTTTGACCAAGTTATTTCACATCCCTGTGTGTGCAATTGAGTTCATTTAGTGGTATTTGTTAGGATACCGCCAGTGCCAGATGGGCTTTCAACCGAACATGTCTTGAGGATCACCTAATTAGCTCCACGAATTCCTTTGTTGTATGTACTAAGATTAATCTGCGGTGTAATCCAAGATGCCATAAGCTAGCTCATCCACATGCAAACATTGATACGCTACGCAAGTTAATGTGACAGATATATCGTCATGCGGGAGGTTTACTACATTACCCATTGGCTATCAACCGAATTGGTATTGAAGCTTGCCTTATGACCTACAGAATCTTTGAGAGTTCCAGGGATTCAAGGTCAACTCCCTTCTTTTTTTCAATTGTATTGGGATACTTGCTCTTTTGTAGTGATAAGATCACTGTTTATTTTGATTTATTTTTCTTTTGAGCAAGGGATTGGGGATATGGAGTGATGAAAATCACTGTTGTTTGTGCCTTTTGATGTGTGCACTATAGTTTGTCAAATTTTTGAGTTTTGACATTTTGCAAATTTTTGTGTTTTGCAACTATTGAGAACTTTTGGGATTCTTAGGGAATTGGGTAGGGAGGAAGCTTGTCCTTTTGCCAACTCTCAGCATTCTAGGGGTCATTCGCACGGGGGGATGAGCAAGATAACCGTTTCGCTTGTGGTGACCTAGTTATTTTGCGGGTTTCATCTTTCGTTCACACAATTTTGGGAATTTTAGTGTTTTGATTTGTGTTGGGATGTTACGTAACAAGGTGTATTTCGAGTATGACTCTACCTTTATAAAATCCGTTCGACTTGGTACACTACATGGCTAAAGAGGAAAATGATGACTGAATTACTGAAACTCCTAGTACATTCCCAGACCACTGATTGTAGTGTGGTAAGATTTATGCATGGTGTTTTTGTTGGTTTTGATGAATTCGAGTATGCCTAGAATTGAGATGCAAATCTTTTTTGTTTTTGATGATTTTTGTTGTTTTGTTTTTGTTGAATTTATTGATTTGTTTGACCAAGAGATTGCGATAATCCTTGGAGCTTTTTGGGTTGACCAAGAGATTGCGATAATCCTTGGAGCTTTTTGTATTGACCAAGAGATTGCGATAATCCTTGGAGCTTTTTAGGTGACCAAGAGATTGCGATAATCCTTGGAGCTTTTTGGGTGACCAAGAGATTGCGATAATCCTTGGAGCTTTTTGGGTTGACCAAGAGATTGCGATAATCCTTGGAGCTTTTTGGTTGACCAAGAGATTGCGATAATCCTTGGAGCTTTTTGGGTTGACCAAGAGATTGCGATAATCCTTGGAGCTTTTTGGGTTGACCAAGAGATTGCGATAATCCTTGGAGCTTTTTGGGTTGACCAAGAGATTGCGATAATCCTTGGAGCTTTTTGGGTTGACCAAGAGATTGCGATAATCCTTGGAGCTTTTTGTTTGTTTGTTTTTGTTGAAATTTTATTTTATTTTTTATATATTTTTTTTTTGGTACATGGCTGTCTTAGATATGAAATGGTCGTAAATGACTGATATTCAAGGGTTCCGTTTCCTTGATACCGTCAAGAGAAGCTAGCCTGTACGTTCCTGGTCCTATTTTGCTATCAATGACATACGGACCTAACCAATTTGCCACAAATTTGTCCCTCATATGGGACGGCAAATTAGAGTTTTGTTGGTTTTCCTTGAGAACCAGATCACCAACCCGAAAGTCTCTTAGGTGAACTTTCATGTTGTAAGCTCTCTTAAGCCGCTCTTGATAGATACGTAAGTGCTCGAGAGCATTAACGCGTCTTTCATCAAGCAACGTAAGCTGGTCTAACCGGGCTGCCGCGCAGGTGTCATCATCGATGAATTCTCGCATTGATATGCGGAGGGAAGGAATTTCCAACTCGAGAGGCATTCTGCCTCTGAGCCATACACTAGTGAAAACGGAGTTGCCCCAGTGGGCGTCCGAATGCTAGTGCGATAGGCCCAAAGGGCAAGTGGGATTTGTATGTGCCAATCCTTATGACTATCTGCGACGGTCTTTTTAAGGATGGCGACTAGCATTTTGTTTGACGCCTCTGCTTGCCCATTTGCTTGCGGATAATATGGTGTTGAAAAGTTGTGCTGAATTTTGTACTTTGTGGTTAAAGCACGCACGTCTTTGTTCTTGAATGATGGCCCATTATCAGAGATTATTTTGGATGGAATACCAAAACGACATATGATGTAATGCAAAATGAACTCCGCAATGCGGGGTCCTGTCGTAGAGGTTAACGGAATTGCTTCCACCCATTTGGTAAAATATTATGTGGCCGTTATGATAAACGTGTGACGGCCTGACGATGCAGGGGAGATCTTTCCAATTAGATCGAGGCCCCACTTGCGAAAATGGCCAAGCAAGCTGGACTGTCTGTAGGGCCTGGGAAGGTGCGTGCATCAGATTGGCATGATGTTGACATTTCACACACCTCTTGACATATGCGCAGCAATCTCGCTCTAAAGATGGCCAATAATAGCCCATGCGAAGAATGCGCTTTGCAATGGCCATACCACTAAAGTGGCCGCCACATGTACCGTCATGCACTTGGGTGACTGCCCAAGTGGACTCTTGCTTGGTCCAAGCAACGAAGAAGAATTCCGTCGTAGCTGCGACGATACAAAATGTCTCCTATCAAGACATATTTTGCCGCTTGTTGTTTGAATGTTCGTTTTGCGGCTTGCGTCAATCCAAGGGGTAGATTACCTAACTTGAGGTAATCTCTTATGGGTAAATACCAATCTGTTGATCAGATACCTCGACAGTTTGAACAACCAATCCCTTTTGGAGTTCTTCCCTAACAAATGCTGATTGGGATAAAACTTGTAAAAATAGCGTTGTGTTGCTATTAATGGGAATTGGGGAGAACAAAGACCCCCAGTTGGCGTGTTTCAAATAGTCTCGGATTCGAAAGAACTTATCCGAAGATGGTTCGATCTGGATCATGTGGATTCCTGGCGTCAAGTCTGAGCTTGCGCGCTCCATCGCGGGTTGCGATAAGGTTTTGACCTGAATGGTTGTTATATCACCGGAAAGGTCTTGCGGGATTAGTGACCCCAAGGAGGCCATTGTGTCCGCAAAACGATTCGATGATCGAGGGAGTGCCTCGATGTCATACCACTCAAATTTTGCCAAGAATTTATCCACGAGGGCTTTATAGGCCTTCAGAACCGGGCATTTGCATTGATATACCCCTTTGAATTGATTGATGATTAACGGCGAATCGCCAAAGATGTTCAGTCTTTTGATGTTCATGGCGATTCGTTGTCACGAAGACCTAGGAGCAAGGCTTCATATTACGCATTGTTGTTGGTGCACTTGGAAGTTTAATTTAAATGACAGGGGGATTGGAGCGCCCTGCGGTGTGAAGAATACAATTCCTGCGCCACCACCTTGCTCGCATTTAGAACCATCGAAAAATAAGGTTATGTCGGCTCGAGACTCGGGCTCTTCGAATCTGGCGATTACGAGACATGGAAGACCTCATCATCGGGTAGTTCTATGACCAGGAGGCTGATCGTCTTCAAGAGGAGCCTCCGCTAGTTGATCGGCTATGACTTGTCCTTTTATAGATTTTTGTCCAATAAACTCAATGTCAAATTCCGTCAACAACATGATCCATTTCGCCGTGCGGCTACTATGATAAGTACGACTCATCATGTATCGCAATGGATTCTCCTTAGACACAACATACGTCGTGTTGCTCAGCATATAGTGGCGTAGCCTTTTGGTGGCAAACACCATCGCCAGCGAGTTTCTCAACGTATGCATAGTTAAGTTCGTAACCGACCGGGTGCGGCTAAGATAGTAAGTAGCACTGTTCTTTGTGAAGTTCATTCTTATGGGCTAGCATTACGCCCAGTGCCACCTCAGTAGCTGAGATGTATAAGTAGAACGGCACACCTGGTCTAGGCGGTGCCAATACTGGCGGCGAAGCCAAGTATTGTTTGATTTCGTCAAAGGCTGACTGGCACTCGTCATCCCAATGAAATGTGACCCCTTTGTGCAATAATTTGTTCATTGGTCGGCATTTGTCAGATAATTGCGCTATGAAGCGTTTAATCGACGCGACCTTTCCTTGTAGACTTCTGAGCTGCTTGATAGTGGTTGGGGGAGCCATTTCAAGGATTGCCTTGACTTTGTTTGGGTCCACTTCGATGCCTCTTTTGGAGACTATAAAACCCAAGAGTTTTCCAGATGTGACGCCGAACACGCACTTCTTGGGATTCGATTGACCTTATGCTCTATGAGGCGATCGAGGATCTTGCTTAAGTCACCGAGATGATCTGAGCGCAATTTAGACTTGGCTAACAAATCATCCATGTAATCTTCCAAAGTTTTGTGCATGTAATCGTGGAAGATATACGTCATAGCACGTTGGTATGTAGCGCCCGGCGTTTTTAAGGCCAAAAGGCATGACCTTATAACAAAATGTCCCCCAAGGCGTTGTGAATGCCGTTTTGAGTTGGTCTTCAGGATTGATACGAATTTGATTGTATCTTGAGAAACCGTCCATTAGGGAGAGCATTTCGTGACCTGCTTGTAGCGTCTACCAATGCGTCGATGCTTGGCAAGGGGAAATCATCCTTAGGACTCGCTTTGTTTAAGTCTCGAAAGTCGGTGCATATGCGAATCCTCCCATCGGGCTTCTTGACGGGAACCATGTTGGACAACCATGGCGGATAATCCACGTAGATGACAAATTGTGCATCCAACAGCTTTTGTAATTCGTCTTTGACCATCAAGGCCATTGTTGGGTGCATCTTGCATAGTTTTTTCTTTAGCGGCTTGATTTTCGGATCAAGCGTTAGGTTGTGCATGACTAGCTGCGGGTCTAGTCCTGGCATATCTTTGTATGACCATGCAAAAACCTCCTTCTTTTCTTTAAGAAGGGCAATGTAATCGGCTTGCTCTTCGGGGGAAAGGCTTACCCCCAGCTTGAGAATCCGTGGATTCATTGGATCTATGCCGATGTCTACGTCAGTCGTCTCTTCGACTGACATGTGAGATCCGTCCTCCAACTGATGTGGAGTTGGGATTAAATGGATATCATCAGCTGAGTTAAGATCTGCGTTGGGGACTTTGGGTCCCTCTTCAGCTTGAAAAATATCTTGAGTTGTCCTTGGGGTAAAATGAAGCATTTCACCGAAAGGCCGGTACTCTGATGGTGACAATGGTGAGTTGACGCGATCCCAGTCAATGGCATCCGTGTTTAGATGTAATGACCGTGATGGATCGGTCGGATTGCGGATGGGTGTGGTCAAATCAATGGAGATCATGTGGATGGAATGAATTTGGTCTCCAGAACCACGGGTGTGACGACTTGATTCTTTCAGATGTTCCCTATATTCTGGGTCTGGCTCTACGGGAACAGGCACGAATGGATCCTCTCTAGGTGCAAATTCGTCTCTAAGTGCGGAAAGGAAGGCGGGGTCTTCCCTTGGTACTGTTGTCTTGATGGGATCTTGAGGTGGACGATGCTCAACTTGAATTTGGAGCCATAGGCCTAGCACTTGGTCCCACCTCGTTGGGTCTAAGTGCCATTCATGTCCCAACCGTATACCCATTTGTCCCATTAGATCTTCATGGGTTAGAGCGCGGTGATGTCGTCGCGCATGTCTGAGATAGTCCATCTCAGTCTCGTCTTCTGAATCGCTTTCATAGATCCAAAATTGCTCATCCTCTTCGACATCTCGTTGCTTTCGACATTGAGGACTCTTCTTGTTCCAGGTGAATTAATCTGATCCCATTGCGGTTGTTCCACTCTTAGTGGAGGGACCTGATTCTTTTGAGGCTGCGTTATTTACATCTGGAACCTCTAAGGGGAACAGTTTCAGAAAAATATCTGGAAGCCGTTGTTGTTCTTTTCGAGGACTGCTCTCTGAACTTTCACCTCTCTCTAGCAAAGGAGAGGGATTATTGTTGTTACCAGGGGTGTTTGTAGACCATGGGAGATAATCCCCCAATGTGTATTCTGTGTTTGGATTGGCGTATGGGTCTTGTGCCAATCCCCCCCTGTTGCCTATTTCTAGGCCTTGCATGTTTTCAACCAAGATGTCTAATGGCAGGGGATGGTTGAACCCTACCCCCGACTTGTCGTATGGCATCTGATATCTTGGTTGACAAAGGATCCGCATCCCTTGCTCGTAACTGCCTAGCCCATACCCATGCCAATTGCATTGTTCGAGATATTTTAGGGCAAATTATGGGTTCGACAGATAATTGATGTTTTCGACAAAAGGTTCTTCATCTGTTTCCTTTTGTTCGCATGGTTCAGAACCATGATCAAGGCCCCCATACACAAAATTCGTTTGGTTCGGTGGGTAGCCTAAAGGGACGATTGTTCCAATGGGGAGGCGAGGTCTTCCCATGTCTTGTACTGACTCCAGTGTGGGGGTTGCCACAACATTTTGCACTATGTACTCTCCCAGGCCTGTACTGGCCATCTCAACAGTGATTGTTGATGATTGGGTAGGAGGAAACGGTAGTCCTTCCGAGTCCATTCCATGTTTGGTTGTTCAGGAATCTTGGTTTCCGTTGCGTTGGGCGCTTCCTCTGTTGATATTGTTGAGATCGTGGGCAACCCCTCTTCTAGAGGCTTAACCTCCTCCATGATTTGCTTTCCCTTGTCCTTCTGTTGGGCCACGATAGGTGGCGCTGATGATGAAGGAGCCAATGATGACATCTCACCTGGCTGGGATTTTACCTTATTGGCCACCAGTTGTGCTTGCGGTATCGGACCCTGTTTAGATGGATTTAATTGAAAATCCAAATGCGTTGATGGTAGGGTCGATTGAGGTATGAATTGTACCGCATTGCAATACTTGAAGGGCTCTAAGTCCATTGGGACTACATGTATTTGCCCTTCATAGGCATACTTCAAGCATTGGTGTGCGATCGAGGGGACACACTTCATGTCCACCGATCCAAGGCCGCCCAGACGGTATGTTATAAGCCATTTCGCCTTCCAACACATGGCATAGTGTGGGTATTGACTTTTGTCCTACCTGTATAGGCGAGAACAACCGTGCCGATTGTCGAGCAAATTGCATCGTTAAAAGCTCGCGGTGTGTACGTGGAAGGCTGTGATGTGAGAGGTGGCGATTTTAAATGCTTTAACGCAGCGGTGGTTATAATGTTCTTGGACGAGCCGGTATCTATCGAGCACTCTCTTGTACGGGATCCCGTTGACCCGCGCGATAACGTGCGGGGGTGGATCCGGCATGTCATTCGATATTGTTTTGACCTCATTTTCTTTGAATGTGATGACGGGCTCCGTACATTGTTTCACATGTCCCACGAAAGCGTTGAAAGAATTAGCTTCGTGGGGTTGTACTTCAATGGCTTTTAAGATGTCCATAAGAGCTTCTCTATGTGGAGTGATTGTTGAATAAGCTCGTAGATGGACAGCCTAGGCGACGTGGTCCGCAAACTCTGCGTGAGTTTGGTTCGTATCGTGACCTCAGGTCTAGGCGGAGGTAACTGCATCGGGCGTTGTTGAGGCTGCGATGTCGACGGAACTTCCCTCGCAGGTACCTCGGGGGCAAGCTGCTGGGTATTTTCTGTTCCTTGTTACAATGCTAATCATTCCCACAAATCCTTGTGCGGGAAGATCTTGTCGCACCTCGTTTATTTGGAGCGGTTTTGTCTGCGCCTCGTGGGCAAGCAAGGGGTCCTTGAATACCCCCATTTGTTGGTTGTTAGGTGCGATGGGGTTGTCCACGACCAATGTTCGATTGTCGATCAAATCCTGGACTAGTTCTTTGAATTTCCAGCACCCATTTAGGTCATGTCCTCTGCGTCTATGAAATCTGCAATACAATTCCTCCCTATACCCCTTAGGCTTAGGAACGCTAGGGTCAAAAATTTGGATTTCTGGCAGAGTAACTAGATTCGCCGCTGACAAGCGGTCAAATAAGGAGTCCCTAGACTCCGCATACGGGGTGAATTGTCGCCTAGGGCGACGCTGCTGATACTGTTCTTGTCTCCTGTTATCTCTTTCGTAAGCAGGAGGCACTGCCTAGTAGTTAGCCTTTTGAGGCTGCGTTTCTTGCACGGCGCTTGGGACATTTATCGCAACTTGGTTGATTGCAGCGTGTTGTGGTTGCGTTGTCCCAGTTTTAGTGGTTTTATTCCACTCTTTCTTCTTAGGCTTGGCAATTGCGCCTTCGCCTATCTTAATCTCTTCTATGACTACGGCTTGCGCCAAAGCTTCTTCTAAGCTGTCGTATTGTCGCAGCAACAATAGACCGGAGATTGATTTTAAACAACTTTTCGCGAACATTTGCGTGAGGTCCGACATGGGAGGACGGTAGGGTAACTTAGAAAGCAAAGCTCTCCATCGGTTCCCGTACTCTGCCATTGTTTCCTCCTCAAATTGTTTAAGGCTAGCAAGATCACTAAGTGATGCCTTCTTCCTTGTGTTGAAGGCGAAGCGTTCAAGAAACGCATCTACTAGGCTGATCTAAGGCTGCTTATCGTTGTGTTTGGGCAGCTGTGTGAACCAATCCGAGGCGGGGCCTGCGAATGTGGTTATGAATGTTCTAAGCAATAACGCGTCATTATCTTGAATGCCGAAGCATTGGCTTAGAAACCGTGTAACATGTTCCTGTGCGTCCTCTTCACCTTTAAAAGCTGCCAATTGAGGCAACTTAAAGTGTTCGGGGTAGAGAGGTGTAGGCACTGAGGGATGCACCGGATTATTGCGGAGTAGACGTAATGTGGGTTTTTGATGCCCGGCAGCTTTTGTCTCCACCGACTCTAAACGCTCCAATAGCGCTTGGTATGCATCGGAAGATTTTATTTCTTCCTCTCTTGTTCGCTCTTGTTGCAAGTTACGGTAAACTGGAGGCCTATGGAGGGGTGGCCGAATGGCATCCTTCCTGCCTTGATGGGGAGTTTCGATATACTCCTCTTATGGTTCATACTCCTCGTAAAATTCTTGAGGAGTCTCAGGGCGAAACCTATGACCCTGATCAAGTTCTTGCTGAAGGTACCCATCATTGTTTCGGGGAGTTGCCTCCCTTTCAAATCTATGGGGTCTTGGAGGCAGAGTTTGACGAGGTCGTGGAGACCTGTCTTGCGCCAATGGATTACGCCTCTCATCTTGTTCAGCTCTTTGGATGCGAGGGGTTGGCCCCCTCTCAGGTATTTCATAGCGTAACTCATCCGCTTCGCGTTGCATGCGTTCTTTATCCAAGCGGTATTGATACTCTATCTCTTGTTGACTTTGTTTAAGCCGCATGATTTGGGCTTGACGGGTGGTATATCCGCGACAGCCGGATCAATTTGTTCTACCCTATTTTGTTTGGGAGGTTCAAATGTTCCTCCTATGGGTCTACCTTGATTTTGATGCTCTAAGGTTTCAATGGGTCGCTTCCCTCTGTCGAGGTAGGTGGTATGTGCTCGAGGTTCTGGCCTCAAGGGGTGATCATGATATCCTGCTGGTGCGGAAATGCAAGGTTCCCGCATTGTTTGTTGCTCTCGAGGAATGTGATGGTTTTCCTCATACTCCCTTTCATGAGTGTAAATGGGATGGGCGGAGTTAGGTCGCCCTATGTAAGGAGCCCTGCGCTCCGGATGTGGTCTTTCTATTCTGATGATAGGTAAAGAAGGGACGCCATATCCATGTTGCCCCTCTAAATGGACAGTGTGCCTGTTTAGCGCTTCATTGCGCGGTGGCCACTCATGCCTACCTTCAAGAGGTGATTCTCTATTTATGTCAAGGTCTACATGTAAGGCATCTTCCCGAAAGGGGCTGCTTTGAATAGGCATACCCCACAGAGGATTCTGAATTGGATTCTTTTGTAGGTTAGACCGATAAGGCGGTATAACCAAATCCTCAGGACTGAAGTGAAGGCAACTTGTGCCTGCTTTTTGTGTACCTCTCGGAGCTTTTGCCCTTGATTGGGCTTGACTACGGGTGTACACCATTGCGGTGCTTCTATGCTATCTAAATAAGTTTTTATCTCGTTTTATGATTTTCTCTTTTTTTTTTTTTGTCTACACTAAGCAGGAATTAAACACACACATTCACAAGACCGTGATTATCTCTTTTAAGGATTCTTGGTGTGCCCTAAACTGGTTTAGTGCATTTTGATGTTTTGTTTTGTTTTTGTAGATTTTGTAGAACGTTTAAATGCATCATGTAGGCTCTTATAACTCCAAAAAGGTCGCCCCTTCAATATACCAGCCGAACCGATATACCAACCTCTCTATATACCCGCCCTTACGAGAGGGAGACTATAGGTACGTGAGAGCGAGAAGGTACGTGGTACATAGGCGGTACGGAAGGGGGATTGTCCTGTTAATGACACCTACCATAGAAAACTTATCCTCGCGCGCATGGGAATCACCCCGGCTACGCTCGGTCCGTCTTACGTCAGGATTTACGCCTAACAACAGTTGACAATCGGGAAATGGATGCAAATCAAGCCAAGGCGGTGATTAAATCCACCAATGGTCTTGATCAAGGGCTGGGGTCTTAAGACCAGCTCCTTGGTTTAAAGTTGTCTCGTGATGTGTGTGGGATTCGTTTTATCCAATAAAATGAAACTAGCATACATGACTTTTCCTAATGCAATGCAAGATTAAATGAAAACAATTAACGAAGCAGAAACGAAACGAAACGAAACAGAAAATTATAACAGAGATCATGAAAATCCCTACCTCTTCTCTGCCTGCTCCTGTTGTCTCTGAATTTCTGCTCTGAAAATCCATGAGACGGGAATTCGTCCCTACGGGAGGCGAATTGCGAAGCAGATTCGTCCCACCCGGAGACGAATTTGAATTCGTCTCGGGGTCGGACGAATTGCGAGAAAAGGATTCGTCCCTGTCGGAGACGAATAGCGATCTGCAACAAAAAAAGTGTACTTGTCAAGCACAAACACAAAACTTTGATCGGTTTACGTGATTTCAAAACCAGGGAACAGGGTCCCACCGTGATCGCCACTGAAAGCACGAGATTCCGGTCAAAGGAAACACCAAGTGCAATTGCATTCAAAGTTAAGCACGCCTAAGTCCTAGGAATGTACATTGCATGAAACGGAAAAGAGACATGTTGTAAGAGACGCAATCAGATAAAGAAAAACAGCCCTTTCATTAATTTCTTTCGATCTCTGTTACAATAATGCCTCCTCCCTTTTCAGGGGCTAGGAGCGCAAATAAGGTTTGATTACAATCGTTGAATGGTTCCTCCTTCCGCGTGCCCACGATTGCATTGGGCGGGCTAAGATGATGCCGCCGTTGATGTTGATGGGTTCTTCGCCTCTGCTGCTTCTCCTGCAAACAAAGAAATGATCAAGACGTTAGTAGCACCTGTTGCAAATGAAAAGCATTCTCTCTCTAAAACTAACAAAATATGCATACGAATATTTGCCTGAAACCATGAAAACAGTGAATCCAAATTGCTTCAAAATCTGACAGAAGGTAAGAACAGTCACCAGAAGGCCACTGCCACTGAGGCAGCTGGCCAATTCACCTTAAACTGGAATTCGTCCCTGGGCAGGACGAATTCTGACTATAATTCGTCCCTGGGTGGGACGAATTCTTCTGAATAGGAGAAATCGACCTGCTGCTGCTCCAATGTCGGATCCCGGGACCTGCAAAACTCCTGCAAATAGGGGGGTTAGGTAATTGGGGCCATTTTGGGACGACCCAGATGGTCGGATTTTCCCAATTTGGCCTCCTCCCTCGGGAATTTAACCTTGACACCTGCAAGTTAGCGAAACGATAAAGCAATACAAAACACCCTAAACTATGACCAAAAGCTACAAAATTGCAATTATAGACTAATCGGACCTAGTAACACAGAATGCAATCTAAAAATTAATCTAAAGTGCTCAAAAACTGAAATTAGAACTTGGGGGTGCGGGGGTGCCCAAGTGGGCCTCCCACTGTTGGCCCTCGATTTTGGAGCCAATCCACCAAGGATGGGCCCAAAACCTTTTAGGATTGGGGGGTCGGCGAATTGGTAGGTTCAGATGTCCATGCGTCGGATTTGAGTAAGGTTCGAGCTTCCAAAGGCCACCCAACAACCTCCCTTGCAAAAGAGATTGATGGATGTAGGAAGGTGAACAAAGGGGGATGCAAATGAGTCTTCGATTCGGCGCTTGAACACTCCTTCTACCTGCATGTTTTGGGTGAGAAAAGTCCCACCTTTTATAGACCCAAGGGGTCTCTTTTGGGAGGGAAGCACAAAAGCCAAGTGTTGGCCATGGGCGCCATGTGGCAGTCTTGTCTTCCCATGAGGGAGGGGAGTCCCTCCCTTGACTTGAACTTTGATAAATGCTTCTTGTAACGGTCCTCTAACGGCCCCTCTGTCCACTTACACATGCGTGCAAGGTAGGAGCCCTTAAGCGGCTCGTTGCGGGCTGCCACTTGGCACCATTTGCCTTTTTGCCCGTTAAGCTTAGAATTCGTCCCACCCGGGGACGGATTCGAAATCGTCCTGGGGTGGGACGGATTCTATTTTGAATTCGTCCCTGGGTGAGGCGAATGCTGGGCAAAGTGTCCAAGTGTGCCAAATTGCTCCTTGACCTTACAAAATTGCTATGAAAGTGGTTAAGACCACTTTGTTTAACCTCCGAGGGCTGCCACGGGAGCTGTGTTTGCCAAAGAGATCAGTGTTTGCAGTCACATAATCGGATTGGTGCTGTTTTGGTGTCTACAATTTGAATCATATAATTCCTTGGGAAGGAGTGTGGCACAACGACTAAGGACCATGTACATAGACATGAAATCCTACTATCCAACATACTCATGAAGGATAGAATATAATGTAGTTGTAGATATTGATATAGGTAAGTAAATGAGGAGAAAAAAATCTATGTTAGGATACCTAATAATGTATTTTTTGTAATAAGAAGAGAGGTTCATAACATGGAATTAGACTATCATTTTAATAAAATTTTAAATTTAAAAAAAATATATTATATGTAACATTAATTATGAGTTTTAAGTTGTTTATGAGCTTTATTATTCACAAATTCCTTTGAAAAATGAGTAAAAAAATTAGATTTGACTTCTTCACTCCTAATATAAACATGAATTTTATTCAATTATTGTTATATAGGTTAATTTGGAAACTTAAGTAACACTTTTAAGAATAAATATGTGAATAAAAAGTTTGAGTCTTCATCAATGATTATGTAGAATTCAAATTTTGCTCACAAATGCATATTAAATCTTGAGTGAAAAGTTATAAAATTTAATAAAGATAATAGGACAAAATATAATAAACTATCCCTTTTTGGTGATAGTATTTGATACATTTAAACTTAGTTTTTAAATTTGTTTGTACAATACTTATGGACAAAAATTTGAATTAACTAATTAAACAAAAATATTACTTGTGTATTATTCTTTGAATTTATTTTCTATAATGCATATTTTAACAAAATCAAAATTCTTTGATAAAATTATATCATATTTTAATTATTGGTAAAATTTAGAATACAATATTTATTTAAAATTATACAATTAAAAATTAAAAATGTACACTCTAAAATGATTATTAGAATTAAAATTGCATTAGTTTAAAAAAAATTAAAAAAAAGACCTACGAGTAAATTTTTGTCAAAAATATATACATAATTATTAAACTATTATAATACCACTTTATGATTACAATGTAATAAAGTAAATTATTTTCAATCTCATATAACCACTTAAAAACATTATTAATACTTAAAAAATAAAATATTATTAAAACATATTTGACAATAATAATAATATAACATACTAAACAACTATTAAATTTCTATAATAACACCTTCTATTGGGCCCTTTTTCAAAGAAAATTTCCTCTCGCGCATGGTATTCCATTCTAATGTGTGTAAAATTATTTAACGTTAAAATGTACTTAGAGAATTATCTTTAATACTATTTTCCTCAACATAAATTAATTTTAAAATTTTAAATTTTAAAAATTAAACAGTATTAAGACTCTTAGGGAAAAAAGTGACCTTTATTATAATTTTTTTGTTTTATGAGGAACCTTTTATATACAACATATCCGCAACATGTGAGGGGAGAGATTTGAACCTGGGCCTGTCAATAACTGGAGAGTTTTAACTACCCACTTGCTCTCCAACTCCTCTACATGAGTGAATTTATTATAATTTTAATTATTCTTTACATCTTTCTTATTATTTATATATATATATATATATATATATATATATATATATATATATATATATATATATATAATTTTAAATATCTTAAATACATATGTAATTTTTAAGACTCTTAAAAAGGAAGATGACATTTATTTTATTTTAATTATTCTTTACATATTTCTTATTTTATTTTATTTTATTATATATATATTATTTTAAAGATATTAAATACATATATAATTTTTTTTGTTTTCTTTTTGTTAGTATGAGAAACACTGAAAGCACGAGATTCCGGGCAAAGGAAACACTAATCATGCAATGTAAGACGAAATGTAACGCTTTAACCTTATGCACAAAAACAGAGAAAAGAGACAACTTGGAAACGAAAGACAAGATGTAAAGAAATCACAGCCCTCTTTATTCAAATATCTTATCCTCGGTTACATAGACGTCTCCTCCCTTTTTAGGGGCTAGGAGCGTTAAATTTGTCTTTGTTACAATGTTTGACTTAGTCTTCCTCCTTCCGCGTGCCCACGATTGCAATGGGCGGGCCAAGATGATGCCGCCGCCGATGTCGATGAGTTCTTCACCTCTCGTTGCTTCTCCTGCGAACAAAGAAACAACCAAGATGTCGTAGCACTCGCCGCAAATGAAAGGTGTTTGTTCTTTAAAATTAACGAAATATGCATGCAAACATCTATCTAAAACAATGAACAAAATGATTCTAAACAGACTCGAAAACTTGCCGGAAGACAGAAAATGTTACCAACGAGGCCATTGCCACCGAGACAGTCGGCCAATCTGCTTTCAACCGGAAATCGTCCCCGGGTGGGACGATTTCGATCGTAAATCGTCCCCGGGTGGGACGATTTCTTCCGTGTTGGGGAAGTCGAACTGACACGCTCCAATGTCGACTCCCGAGGTCTCCAAAACACCTGCGGACAAGGGGGTTATGTAATTGGGGCCATTTTGGGACGACCCAGATGGTCGGATTCTCCCAATTTGGCCTCTATCTTCAAGAATTTGATATTGCCACCTGCAAGTCAATGAAACAACAAAGCGACACAAAACATACTAGAATCTGACCAAAAGTTATGAAATTGCAGCTATGGGTTAATCAAACCTAATAACACAAAATGCAACCTGAAAAAGTAATCTAAAATGCTCTAAAACTTAAAATAGGACTTGGGAAGTGCGGGGGTGCCCAAGTGGGCCTCCCACCGTTGGCACTTGATTTTGGAGCCAATCCACTAGGGATGGGCCCAAAACCTCTTAGGATTGGGGGGTCGGCGAATTGGTTGGTTCATGTGTCCATGTGTTGGATTTGGGTCAGGTTCGAGCTTCCAAAGGCCACCCAACAACCTCCCTTGCAAAAGAGATTGGTGGATGTGGGAAGGTGAACCAAAAGGGATGCAAGTGGGTCTTCAACTCGGCAAGCACTTCGTTGCTTGAAAACTCCTTCAACCTGTCTGTCTTGGGTGAGAAAAGTCCCACCTTTTATAGACCCATGGGGTCTCTTTTGGGAGGGAAGCACAAATGCCATGTGTTGGTCATAGGCGCCATGTGGCAGTCTTGTCTTCCCATGAGGGAGGGGAGTCCTCCATTGACTTGGGCTTTCATAACTGCCCTTGTGACAGTCCTCAAACGGCCTATTTGTCCACTCACACACGCGTGCGAGGCAGAGTCATCAACCGACCGTTCCGGGCTGCCACTTGGCCTCATTTGTCTTTTTGCCCGTTAAACTTGGAAATCGTCCCACCCAGGGACGATTTCAGAAATCGTCCCGGGGTGAGACGATTTCAAGTTAGCAATCGTCCCCGGGTGAGACGATTACTAGGCAAAGTGTCTAAGTGTGCCAAATTGCTTCTTGACCTCACAAAATTGCTATGAAAGTGGTTAAGACCACTGTTTGACCTCTGAGGGCTGCCCTGGGGGCTGTGTTTGTCAAAGCGATCAGTGTTTGCAGTCACATAATCGGATTGGTGCTGTTTTGGTGTCTACAGATGCCCCTTTTTGGGAAGCGCTGCGGGTGACGCAGTGCTGAGCAAAAATAGATAACCAAAGCACTACCGATTAGGGTTTCTTGGTAACCTAACCAACTTTTGATGCCCCAAGTATGGAAAGGGCATGCATTCTTGAATCCTTGCTTCTGACGAGCTAAGGAATTTGATTTCAAGTATTAACCTGTTTTGGTGAGGTGTGACTTGAACTTAGACATTGATCACTCATGAACAAGCCAAGGGCGTTTTTATCCTCGTGGGGAACCTTGTGTTCATGATTCACGAAATGCCAAGTGTTTGATTGATTTGATTGTTGCTTGTTTACCGCCCCAAGCAGGAGCGTGATTGTCTTTGTCAATGATTCTTTGAATGCATGTCGTTTTCCTTAATTGGGTGTGTGATTGTTGGTTGGTGACTAAGTGTGACTACCCCCTCAAGCGACGAATCGATGAGGGAATGACCTTCGTGAGAGAAGCGACGAGTCGCTTGACCCAAGATGACTTGTGCAAGGGTGCCTTTAGAGGGTTTACCGTTAAGCGTGTGCAATTTTTCCAACATTTGGACCTATTTTTGGTGGGTGTTAACCCTTTTGGTGATGCCGTAATGAGGTGAAATCATCGAAAATCTAACTTCCCGTGGAGCGGTCCGGCTATTGTAGCCTTCTTGGGGAAGTAGGAGAGCGATAATTTGGACCTCGACATCGATTTTCTTTGCCTAGAGGTTAAGTGCATGAGCACTTATGTCCGGCAATGTTTTTTCCGTGTGTTTTTGTGGAATTTTGTACTGTTTTTGTTGTTTTTGTGACACCATTTGGGGATTAAATTGTCTGCAATCCGTCTGCCCGTGGAGCGGTCCGGCTATGTTAGCCTTCTTGGGGGGTAGGATAGTGACATTTTGTAACGCCAATGCGTATTTTGTATGCCGGGATGTCAAGTGCAACAACACTCTTATTAGGCAAATTTATTTTTTGTTTTTAGTTCATTTTTGTTGATTTTTTGTTGTTTTGACTTTTTTGGCTGGAAATCGTCCCTGGGTGGGACGATTTCCAATTGCAGAAATCGTCCCTGGGTGGGACGAGCGCTGACCAGAGCGCTCGTCCCAGCCAAGGACGATTTCCAGTTGGTAGGCCTATTTAAGGCCCAAAACTTGGATTTGGGCTCATTTGTGTCATTTTTTTTCTTGCGATTTGGTAGCTCTGGGAGGAGGAGGTAATTCTGCGAAGCGAAGCGCTGCCGGAATTCTCTTTGTCATCATGAGTGCACAAACTGGTTCGAGCGGCGGAGCGGAGGCGAAATCCGTAAGTGCTCCCTAGAGTTTATTCTTGCAATTGATGATTTGATTTGAATTGATTTTGTTTATTTCTTTGTTTGAAATAAAATTTAGATCCTGACACTTAGTTATTAAAACTAAGATTTATTGTATATTAAACGTGATATAAAACCTATGTAAAACGTTTATTGTTTGAAGTAAACCTTACGATAAACTGCACGTAAACCCTAAGTTTTTATGTTTTTTTTTTTTGTATTCAATCAGTTAAGGTTAGAAACCCTAGATCTGAAAGTTTTATTTTTGAATTTTTGTGTTGTTTTTTGTAATTACTCAGTTTAGGTTAGGAACCCTAAATCTGAAAAATTAGTTTTGAATTTTTGTGTGTGTTATTGTTTTGCAGGTTAGGAGCCGGTACCGTGTACCTGCCGCATTTGCTGAGGCGCGATCGACGCTGACTGATGTTGACGGGAAGTGGCTTGATGCCCTTGGGCTCAAGCAGGTGGCTCGACTAGAGCCTGTGGTCCCGGATCAGGCCTATCTGACGGCCCTAATCAAAGTTTGGGATCCGCGGACCAACACTTTCCATCTTCCGACAGGGGAGATGACCGTGACACTGGAGGACGTTTATCGGTTGCTTC
This sequence comes from Wollemia nobilis, assembly GCA_028583015.1. Lineage (NCBI taxonomy): Eukaryota > Viridiplantae > Streptophyta > Pinopsida > Araucariales > Araucariaceae > Wollemia > Wollemia nobilis. The sequence goes on from JAQPPZ010016705.1 coordinate 1,566,796, forward strand.
AGATTCCGATAGATGGATCGCCCATTAGGACATCACCGCGTGATCAGCGGACTGCTGTACTGACGAGATGTTTTGGGCATGCGGAGCGGCTGGGTGTAACGAACCCAGTGGAGACAACCGAGGTGGACTGTCAGGATAGCGGGATTTTTGTTAGTTGGTGGCAGGAGAGGGGGTGTTAGGAGTGAGGCACGCATTCTTGATGGGCCTCATTTCTAACATGCTTCTACCCGATTCGTCAGGCGGGAGGTTCCCGTGGAACCTGCTGGAGTTGGTATGGCAGTTGGTAGAGTGCCCGATAGAGGCACCGCTGATTTATGGATGGGGACAGACATTGTTGGCACAGCTCTACGGGGAGCTGTACGGCGTCCGCTGTCGGCAGCGGAAGGGGGTGAGTTGCAGTTATCTTCTTCAGTGCTGGGGTTGGCAGCACATAGCAGTGGAGAGGCCGACCGGGTTACCGTGGACGACGCGGGCGGTGATGGATGACGATGAGATTGGCTATGCAGCTTTGTGGCGGCGGTCTGCGGAGCAGGGGCAGAGTCGGCGATGGGCAGGTGCCGTTGAGCACTACACTGATGCCTTTTCTCGGCTCACTCTAGGGGAGGTGTTTTGGCATCCCTATCGGGACTGTCCAGGCTGGCCTAAGGCTGGAGAGTGGCTCCGACGGGTACGGAGGGAGCGGTGGTTGATTGGGCGGCACGGGACGGAGCATGAGTTCTTTTCGTACCGTCGGGTTACACGACAGTTTGGGGTGCGCCAGGGGTTGCCTGGTGAGCCCGTGGTCTATCGGCGATGGGGGGATGAGAGGGATCTGGAGCCACCGGTCACCGCGCCATTGGGCGAGGAGTCCGATGCAGTGATTGAGGTTCCGGATGTGGATGACATCGGGACTACCACTGAGTATGATTCGTGGTGGGTACTACGGCGTTGGAGAGGAGAGGGGCCACTGGGAGGCGCGGAGGCGGCAGTGGAGGATGCTGAGGCAGCAGGGGGTGATTGGGGAGGTCCGTTGGATGATGCGGACATGGTGGATGTGGGAGATGAGGATGTGGACTTGGGTGTTCCGGAGCAGCCGGACATGCAGGATGTGGAGGAGCAGTTGGAGCCTGAGCAGGCTATTGTCCCCGCGAGTCCTATGCGTCCGGCAGATACAGAGGAGGTGGGGTCGGATGTAGGTGTTGAGATTGCTCGACTGACAGAGCTGCTGCGGATGCGGGATCTAGAGTTGGGGGATGCGCGGAGGAGAGGGATCTTCTACGGGCTCAGTTGGCAGAGCGGGATAGAGTTTTGGCGCAGCGCGATGATGCATTGTCTATCTATCATCGACGAGAGGCAGAATGGTGTCTGTACCGGATAGACTTGGAGAGGGAGGTCATCCGCCTTGGCGGGCGGCTACCTGAGCCTTCGATCAGCAGATCTTCTCGACGGACGAGGGATAGTTTGACTGAGCAGTCAGCATCATCTCGTCGCAGGCGGTTAGATGAGGGGGGTGGTAGCAGGCATGATGCGGGGGCTAGTAGTAGCCGCCCTGCAGGGTCCCGTAGGACCCACACCACGGGGGGTAGTTCCCGTCGCACCGATCCTACGTGATCATGGTGGCCGACGCCTTAGGTTGGGTTTTTGGATATGATTGCGGGGTCTGAGGACCGGTTTTGTAGCCTGCGGGCATCTTTTTGACGATATATATATATATATATACCGGTTTTATTTTTGGTTTTGTACATGTGATGATGTGATTTTTGTTATGCATGTTTATTCATTTTGATGAATGCAGATGTTATGATGAGTGCAAATGTTTTAGATGTCTATGTGATATGCGAATTGAAATGGATGAATGATATTTGTGGTGATTGCACTGTAGGCTGTTTAAGAAGCTCTTTATTTACATGGTTTTTTCTATTTTTGTATTTTTTGATGGTATCATAAGGATGATAAGTAGCGCAGATGGTTTCGGAATGAATGTAAGGTTTTCTGAGATTCAGTTAGTTTTAACTCACTATCCATGACTCGTACTTTATCTTACAAGACTTTTGAACAAGGTATGAATCGGACCTATTTTTGACCAAGTTATTTAACATCCCCGTGTGTGCAATTGAGTTCATTTAGTGGTATTTGTTAGGATACCGCCAGTGCCGAGTGGGATTTCAACCGAACCTGTACTGAGGATCACCTAATTAGCTCCACGGATTCCTTTGTTGTATGTACTAAGATTAATCTGCGGTGTAATCCAGGATGCCATAAGCTAGCTCATCCACATGCAAACATTGATCTGTACGCAAGTTAATGTGACAGATATATCGTCATGCGGGAGGTTTACTTCTGTTACCGATAGGCTATCAACCAAATTGGTATTGAAGCTTGCCTTATGACCTATAGAATGCTGAGAGTTCCAGGGATTCAAGGTCAACTCCCTTCTTTTCTTCAATTGTATTGGGATACTTGCTCATTGTAGTGATGAGATCACTGTTTATTTTGATTTGTTTTTCTTTCGAGCAAGGGATTGGGGATATGGAGTGACGAAAATCATTGTTGTTTGTGCCTTTTGATGTGTGCACTATAGTTTGTCAAATTTGGAGTTTTGACATTTTGCTTTTGTGTTTTGCAACTTTTGAGAACTTTAGGGATTCTTAGGGAATTGGGTAGGGAGGATGCTTGTCCTTTTGCCAACTCTCAGCATTCTAGGGGTCATTCGCACAGGGGGATGAGCAAGATAACCGTTTCGCTTGTGGTGACCTAGATTATTTTGCAGTTTTCGTCTTTCGTTCACACAATTTGGGAATTTTAGTGTTTTGATTTGTGTTGGGATGTTACGTAACAAGGTGTATTTCAAGTATGACTCTACCTTCGTAAAATCTGTTCGACTTGATACACTACATGGCTAAAGAGGAACATGATGACTGAATCACCGAAACTCTTGGTACATTCCCAGCACCACCGACCGTAGTGTGGTAAAAGTTATGCTTGGTGTTTTTGTTGTTTTTGATGAATTTGAGTATGCCTAGAATTGAGATGCAAATCTTTGTTGTTTTTGATGATTTTTGTTGTTTTGTTTTTTTTTTGAATTTCTTGATTTTTTTTTACCAAGAGACTGCGATAATCCTTGGAGCTTTTTGTATTGACCAAGAGATTGCGATAATCCTTGGAGCTTTTTGGGTGACCAAGAGATTGCGATAATCCTTGAGAGTTTTTGGTTGACCAAGAGATTGCGATAATCCTTGGAGCTTTTTGGGTTGACCAAGAGATTGCGATAATCCTTGGAGCTTTTTGCCAAAGATTCGATAATCCTTATTTTTGCCAAGAGATTGCGATAATCCTTGGAGCTTTTTGAATTGTTTTTGACCAAGAGATTGCGATAATCCTTGGAGCTTTTTGGATTGACCAAGAGATTGCGATAATCCTTGGAGCTTTTTGGGTTGACCAAGAGATTGCGATAATCCTTGGAGCTTTTTGGGTTGACCAAGAGATTGCGATAATCCTTGGAGCTTTTTGATTGACCAAGAGATTTCGATAATCCTTGAGCTTTTTTTATTGCGATAATCCTTGGAGTTTTTTTTTTTTTTGTATATGGCTTTCTTAGATATGAAATGGTCGCAAATGACTGATATTCAAGGGTTCTGTTTCCTTGATACCGTCAAGAGAAGCTAGCCTGTACGTTCCCGGTCCTATTTTGCTATCAATGACATAAGGACCTAACCAATTTGCCGTGAATTTGTCTCTCATATGGGACGGCAAATTAGAGTTTTGTTGGTTTTCCTTCAGGACCAAATCACCAACCCGAAAGTCTCTTAGGTGAACTTTCATGTTGTAAGCTCTCTTAAGCCGCTCTTGATAGATACGTAAGTGCTCGAGAGCATTAACGCGTCGTTCGTCAAGCAACGTAAGTTGGTCTAATCGGGCCTGCCGCGCAGTGTTATCATCGATGAACTCCTGCATTGATATGCGCAGGGAAGGAATTTCCAACTCGAGAGGCATTACTGCCTCTGAGCCATACACTAGTGAAAACGGAGTTGCCCCAGTGGGCGTCCGAATGCTAGTGCGATAAGCCCAAAGGGCAAGTGGGATTTGTATGTGCCAATCCTTATGACTGTCTCGCGACTGGTCTTTTTAAGGATGGCGACTAGCGTTTTGTTTGACGCCTCGCTTGCCCATTTGCTTGCGGATAATAGGGTGTTGAAAAATCTGTGCTGAATTTTGTACTTTGTGGTTAAAGCACGCACGTCTTTGTTCTTGAATGATGGCCCATTATCCGAGATTATTTTGGATGGAATACCAAAACGACATATGATGTGATGCAAGATGAACTCCGCAATGCGGGGTCCTTTCGTAGAGGTTAACGGAATTGCTTCCACCCATTTGGTAAAATATTCTCGTGGCCGTTATGATAAACGTGTGACGGCCTGACGATGCAGGGGAGATCTTTTCGATTAGATCGAGGCCCCACTGCGAAAATGGCCAAGCAGACTGGACTGTCTGTAGGGCCTGGGAAGGTACGTGCATCAAATTAGCATGATGTTGACACTTTACGCACTTCTTGACATACTCGCAACAATCTCGCTCTAAAGATGGCCAATAATAGCCCATGCGAAGAATGCGCTTTGCGATGGCCATACCGCTAAAGTGGCCACCACATGTACCGTCATGCGCTTGGGCGACTGCCCAAGTGGACTCTTGCTGGTCCAAACAACGAAGAAGAATTCCGTCATAGCTTCGACGATACAAAATGTCTCCTATCAAGACATACTTAGCCGCTTTCTGTTTGAATGTTCGTTTTGCGGCGTGCGTCAATCCAAAGGGAAGATTACCTAACTTGAGGTAGTCTCTTATGGGTAAATACCGATCCTGTTTATCGGATACCTCGACAGTTTGAACAGCCAATCCCTTTTGAAGTTCTTCCCTAACAAATGCTGATTGGGATAGAGCTTGTAAGAATAGCGTTGTGTTGCTATTAATGGGAGTGGGGGAGAACAAAGACCCCCAGTTGGCATGTTTCAAATAGTCTCGGATTCGAAAGAACTTATCCGAAGATGGTTCGATCTGGATCATGTGGACCTCTCGGCGTCAAGTCTGAGCTTGCGCGCTCCATCGCGGGTTGCGATAAGGTTTTGACCTGAATGGTTGTTATATCACCGGAAAGGTCTTGCGGGATTAGTGACCCCAAGGAGGCCATTGTGTCCGCAAAATGATTCGATGATCGAGGGAGTGCCTCGATGTCATACCACTCAAGTTTTGCCAAGAATTTATCCACGAGGGCTTTATAGGCCTTTAGAACTGGGCATTTGCATTGATATACCCCTTTGACTTGATTGACGATTAACAGCGAATCACCAAAGATGTTCAGTCTTTTGATATTCATGGCGATTGTTGTTTGAAGACCTAGGAGCAAGGCTTCATATTCTGCATTGTTGTTGGTGCACTGGAAGTTTAATTTAAATGACAGGGGCATTGGAGCGCCCTCGCGGTGTGAAGAATACAATTCCTGCGCCACCACCTTGCTCGCATTTAGAACCATCAAAAAATAAGGTTATGTCGGCCTGAGACTCAGGCTCTTCGGAATCTGGCGATTCTGAGACATGGAAGACCTCATCATCGGGTAGTTCTATGACTAGAGGCTGATCGTCTTCAAGAGGAGCCTCTGCTAGTTGATCGGCTATGACTTGTCCTTTTATAGATTTTTGCCCAATAAACTCAATGTCAAATTCCGTCAACAACATGATCCATTTCGCCGTGCGACTACTATGATAAGTACGACTCATCATGTATCGCAATGGATTCTCCTTAGACACAACATACGTCGTGTTGCTCAACATGTAATGGCGTAGCCTCTTGGTAGCAAACACCACTGCCAAGCAGAGTTTCTCAACGTATGCATAGTTAAGTTCGTAATCGACCGTGGTGCGGCTAAGATAGTAAGTAGCCTGTTCTTTGTGAAGTTCATTCTTCCGGGCTAGCATTGCGCCCAGTGCCACCTCGCAGCCGAGATGTATAAGTAGAACGGCACACCTGGTCTAGGTGGTGCCAATACTGGCGACGAAGCCAAGTAATGTTTGATTTCGTCAAAGGCCGATCGGCACTCGTCATCCCAATGAAATGTGACCCCCTTGTGCAATAATTTGTTCATTGGTCGGCATTTGTCAGATAATTGCGCTATGAAGCGTTTAATCGACGCGACCTTTCCTTGCAGACTTCTGAGCTGCTTGATAGTGGTTGGGGGAGCCATTTCAAGGATTGCCTTGACTTTGTTTGGGTCCACTTCGATGCCTCTCTTTGAGACTATAAAACCCAAGAGTTTTCCAGATGTGACGCCGAACACGCACTTCTTGGGATTCAGTCCGACCTTATGCTCTATGAGGCGATCGAGAATCTTGCTTAAGTCACCGAGATGATCTGAGCGCAAGAGAGACTTGGCTAACAAATCATCCATGTAATCTTCCAAAGTTTTGTGCATGTAATCATGGAAGATATACGTCATAGCACGTTGGTATGTAGCGCCAACATTTTTAAGGCCAAAAGGCATGACCTTATAGCAAAATGTCCCCCAAGGCGTTGTGAATGCCGTTTTGAGTTGGTCTTCAGGATTGATACGAATTTGATTGTATCCTGAGAAACCGTCCATTAGGGAGAGCATTTCGTGACCTGCCGTAGCGTCTACCAATGCGTCGATGCTTGGCAAGGGGAAATCATCCTTAGGACTCGCTTTGTTTAGGTCTCGAAAGTCGGTGCATATGCGAATCCTCCCGTCGGGCTTCTTGACGGGAACCATGTTGGACAACCATGGCGGATAATCCACGCAGATGACAAATTGTGCATCCAACAGCTTTTGCAATTCGTCTTTGACCATCAAGGCCACAGTTGGGTGCATCTTTCTTAGTTTTTGCTTTACAGTGCTTGATTTTCGGATCAAGCGTTAAATTGTGCATGACTAGCCGCGGGTCTAGCCCCGGCATATCTTTGTACGACCATGCAAAAACCTCCTTCTTCTCTTTGAGAAGGGCAATGTAATCGGCTTGCTCCTCAGGGGAAAGGCTTACCCCCAGCTTGAGAATCTGTGGATTCATTGGATCTGTGCCGATGTCTATGTCAGTCGTCTCCTCGACTGACATGTGGGATCCGTCCTCCAACCGATGTGGAGTTGGGATTAAATGGATATCATCACCTGAGTTAAGATCTACGTTTGGAACCTCGGGTCCCTCTTCAGCTTGAAAAATATCCCGAGTTGTCCTTGGGGTAAAATGAAGCATTTCACCGAAAGGCCAGTACTCGATGGTGACAATGGTGAATTGACGCGATCCCGGTCGATGGCATCCATGTCTAGATGCAATGACCGTGATGGATCGGTCGGATTGCGGATGGGTGCGGTCAAATCAATGGAGATCATGTGGATGGAATGAATTTGGTCTCCATAACCGCGGGTGTGATGACTTGATTCTTTTAGATGTTCCCTATACTCTGGATCCGGCTCTACGGGAACAGGCACGAATGGATCCTCTCTAGGTGCAAATTCATCTCTATGTGTGAAAAGGAAGGCGGGGTCTTCCCTTGGCACCACTGTCATGATGGGATCTCGAGGTGGACGATGCTCATCTTGAATTTGGAGCCATAGGTCTAACACTTGGTCCCACCTCGCTGGGTCTACGTGCCATTCATGTCCTAACCGTATACCCATTTGTCCCATTAGATCTTCATGAGTTAGAGCGCGGTGATGTCGTCGCGCATGTCTGAGATAGTCCATTTCAGTTTCATCTTCTGAATCGCTTTCATAGATCCAAAATTGTTCATCCTCTTCAAAGATCTGTTGCTTGCGATGTTGAGGACTCTTCCTGTTCCAGTGAATTAATCTGGTCCCATTGCGGTTGTTCCACTCTTAGTGGAGGGACCTGATTCTTTTGAGACTGTGTTATTTCGTCTCGGAACCTCTAAGGGGAACAGCTTCGAAAAAATGTCTGGCAGCCGTTGTTGTTCTCTTTGAGGATTGCTCTCTGAACTTTCACCTCTCTCTAGCAAAGGAGAGGGATTATTGCTATTTCCAGGGGTGTTTGTAGACCATGGGAGATAATCCCCCAATGTGTATTCTGTGTTTGGATTGGCATACGGGTCTTGTGCCAATCCCCCCTTGTTGCCTATTTCTAGGCCTTGCATATTTTCAACCAAGATGTCTAATGGCAGGGGATGGTTGAACCCTACCCCTGACTTGTCATATGGCATCTCGATATCTTGGTTGGCAAAGGATCCGCATCCCTTGCTCATATCTGCCTAGCCCATACCCATGCCAATTGCATTGTTCGAGATATTTTAGGGCAAATTCTGGGTTCGACAGATAATTGATGTTTTCGACAAAAGGCTCTTCATCTGTTTCCTTTTGTTCGCATGGTTCAAAACCATGATCAAGGCCCCCATACACAAAATTTGTCTGGTTGGGAGGGTAGCCTAGTGGAACAATTGTCCCTATGGGAAGGCGAGGTCTTCCCATGTCCTGCACTGACTCCAATGTGGGGGTTGCCACAACATTTTGCACTAAGTACTCCCCAGGCCCGTACTGGCCATCTCAACAGTGATTGTTGATGATTGGGTAGGAGGAAACGGTAGTCCTTCCTGAGTCCATTCCATGTTTGGTTGTTCAGGAGTCTTGGTTTGTGTTGTGTTGGGTGTTTCCTCTGTTGATATCGTTGAAATCGTGGGCAACCCCTCTTCTAGAGGCTTAACCTCTTCCATGATTTGCTTTCCCTTGTCCTTCTGTTGGGCCATGATAGGTGGCGTTGATGATGAAGGAGTAGGTGATGAAGTCTCACCTGGTTGGGATTTTGCCTTGTTGGCCACCAGTGGTGCCTACGGTATTGGACCCTGTTTAGATGGATTTAATTGAAAATCCAAATGCGTTGATGGGAGGGTCGATTGAGGTATGAATTGTACCGCATTGCAATACTTGAAGGGCTCTAAGTCCATTGGGACTACATGTATTTGCCCTTCATAGGCATACTTCAAGCACTGGTGTGCGATCGAGGGGACACACTTCATGTCCCTGATCCAAGGCCGCCCTAGCAAGTATATTATAAGCCATTTCACCTTCCAAGACATGGCACAGATGTAGGTATTGACTTTTGTCCTACCCGGATAGGCAGAACGACCGTGCCGATCTGTCGAGAAAATTGCATCGTTAAAAGCTCGCAGTGTGTACGTGGAAGCGGTGATGTGAGAGGTCGGCAGTTTTAAATGTTTTAACGCTGCAATGGTTATAATGTTACTGGACGAGCCAGTATCTATCAGCACTCTCTTGTACGGGATCCCGTTGACCCGCGCGATAACGTGCATGGGTGGATCCGGCATGTCATTTGATATCGTTTTGACCTCGTCTTCTCTCGAATGTGATGACAGGCTCCGTACATTGTTTCACATGTCCCACGAAGGCGTTGAAAGAATTTGCTTCGTGGGGTTGTACTTCAATGGCTTTTAAAATGTCCATAAGAGCTTCTCTATGGGGAGCCGATTGTTGAATAAGCTCGTAGATGGACAGCCTAGCCGACGTGGTCCGCAAACTCTGCGTGAGTTTGGTTCGTATCGTGACCTCAGGTCTAGGCGGAGGTAACTGCGTTGGGCGTTGTTGAGGCTGCGATGTCGACGGAACTTCCCTCGTAGCTACCTCGGGGGCAACTGCTGGGTATCTTCTGTTCCTTGTTACAATGCTAATCATTCCCACAAATCCTTGCGCGGGAAGATCTTGTCGCACCTCGTTAATCTGGAGCGGTTTTGTCTGTGCCTCGTGGGCAGGCAAGGGGTCCTTGAATACCCCCATTTGTTGGTTGTTTGGTGCGATGGGGTTGTCCACGACCAATGTTCTGTTATCGATCAAATCCTGGACTAGTTCTTTGAATTTCCAGCACCCATTTAGGTCATGTCCTCTGGCGCCTATGGAATCTCGCAATACAATTCCTCCCTATACCCCCTAGGCTTGGGAATGTTAGGGTCAAAAATTTGGATTTCTGGCAGAGTAACTAAATTTGCCGCTGACAAGCGGTCAAATAAGGAGTCCCTAGACTCCGCATACGGGGTGAATTGTCGCCTAGGGCGACGCTGCTGATACTGCTCCTGTCTTCTGTTATCTCTTTCGTAAGTAGGAGGCACTGCCTGGTAGTTAGCCTTTTGAGGCTGCGTTTCTTGCATAGGCGCGGGAACATTTATCGCAACTTGGTTGACTGCAGCGTGTTGTGGTTGCGTTGTCCCAATTTTAGTGGTTTTATTCCACTCTTTCTTCTTAGGCTTGGCAATTGCGCCTTCGCCTATCTTAATCTCTTCTATGACTCTGGCTTGCGCCAAAGCTTCTTCTAAGCTGTCGTATTGTCGCAGCAACAATAGACCGGAGATTGATTTTAAGCAACTTTTTGCGAACATCTGCGTGAGATCAGACATAGGAGGACGGTAGGGTAACCTAGAAAGCAAAGCTCTCCATCGATTCCCGTACGCTGCCATTGTTTCCTCTTCAAATTGCTTGAGGCTCGCTAAATCACTTAGTGATGCCTTCTTCCTTGTGTTGAAGGCAAAGCGTTCAAGAAACGCATCTACTAGCTGATCTAAGCTGCTTATGCTGTGTTTGGGCAGTTGTGTGAACCAATCCGAGGCAGGGCCTGCGAATGTGGTTATGAATGTTCTAAGCAACAATGCGTCATTATCTTGGATTGCGAAGCATTGGCTTAGAAATCGTGTAACGTGTTCTTGTGCGTCCTCTTCACCTTTAAAAACTGCCAATTGAGGCAACTTGAAGTGTTCGGGGTAAAGAGGTGTAGGCACTGAAGGATGCACCGGATTACTACGGAGTAGACGTAATGTGGGTTTTTGATGCCCAGCAGCTTTTGTCTCCATAGACTCCAAACGCTCCAATAGCGCTTGGTATGCATCGAAAGATTTTATTTCTTCCTCTCTTGTTCGCTCTTGTTGCAAGTTACGGTAAACTGGAGGCCTATGGAGGGGTGGCCGAATGGCATCCTTCCCGCCTTGATGGGGAGTTTCAACATATTCCTCTTCCGGTTCATACTCCTCGTAAAATTCTTGAGGAGTCTCTCGGGCGAAACCTATGACCCTGATCAAGCTCTTGCTGAAGGTACCCATCATTGTTTCGGGGAGTTGCCTCCCTCTCGAATCTATGAGGTCTTGGAGGCAGAGCTTGACGAGGTCGTGGAGACCTGTCCTGCGTTAAAGGGTTATGCCTCTCATATTGTTCAGCTCTTTGGATGCGAGGGGTTGGCCCTCTCTCATGTATTTCATAGTGTAACTCATCCGCTTCACGTTGCATGCGTTCTTTATCCAAGCGGTATTGATACTCTATCTCTTGATGACTTTGTTTAAGCCGCATGATTTGGGCTTGACGGGTGGTATATCTGGCGACAATCGGGTCAATTTGATCTACCCTATTTTGTTCAGAAGGTTCAAATGTTCCTCCTATGGGTTTACCTCGGTTTTGATGCTCTAAAATCTCAAGGGGTCGCTTCCCTCTGTCGAGGTAGGCGGTATGTGCTCGAGGTTCTGGCCTCAAGGGGTGATCATGATATCCGACTGGTGCAGAAGCATAAGGTTCCCGAGTTGTATGTTGTTGTCCTTGAGGAATGCGATGATCTTCCTCATATTCTCTCTCATAGGTGCGTAAGGGGTAGGCGGAGTTAGGTCGCCCTATGTAAGGAGCCCTACGCTCTGGATTTGGTCTCTCTGTTCTGATGAGAGGTAAAGAAGGGATGCCATATCCACGTTGCCCCTCCAAATGGACGGTGTGCCTGTCTAGCGCTTCATCGCGCGGTGGCCACTCATGCCTAACTTCAAGAGGTGATTCTCTATTTATGTCAAGGTCTACATGTAAGGCATCTTCCCGAAAGGGGCTGCTTTGAATAGGCATACCCCACCGAGGATTCCGAATTGGATTCTTTTGTAGGTTAGACCTATAAGGCGGTATGACCAAATCCTCGAGACTGAAGTGAAGGCGACTTGCGCCTGCTTTTTGTGTACCTTCCGGAGCTTCTGCCCTTGATTGGGCTTGACTATGGGTGTACACCATTGCGGTGCTTCTATGCTATCTAAATAAGTTTTTATCTCGTTTTTATGATTTTTTTTTTTTTTGTCTACACTGAGCAGAATTAAGCACACACATTCACAAAACCGTGATTATCTCTTTTAAGGATTATTGGTGTGCCCTAAACTGGTTTAGTGCATTTTGGTGTTTTGTTTTGTTTTTGTAGGTTTTGTAGAACGTTTAAATGCATCATGTAGGCTCTTATAACTCCCAAAAGGTCGCCCCTTCAATATACCAACCAGAGCCGATATACCAACCTCTCTATATACCCGCCCTTACGAGAGGGAGACTATAGGTACGTGAGAGCAGAAGGTACATGGTACGTAGGCGGTACGGAAGGGGGATTGTCCTGTTAATGGCACCTACCATAGAAAACTTATCCTCGCGTGCATGGGAATCACCCCAGCTACGCTCGGTCTGTCTTCGTCAGGATTTACGCCTAACAACAGTTGACAATCGGGAAATGGATGCAAATCAAGCCAAGGTGGTGATTAAATCCACCAATGGTCTTGATCAAGGGCTAGGGTCTTACGACCAGCTCCTTGGTTTAAAATTGTTTCGTGGAGTGTGTGAGGTTCATTTTATCCAACGAAAATGAAACATGCATGAATGACTTTTCCTAAGCAATGCAAGCTAAAATGAAAACAGTCAAAGAAACAGAAACAGAAATAGAAAATTTCAACAGAGATGATGAAAATCCCTACCTCTTCTCTGCCTGCTCCAGTTGCCTCTGAATTTTTGCTCTGAAAAGTTGCAGACAGAAAATCGTCCCTTGGTGAGACGATTAACAGAACAGAAATCGTCCCTGGCAGAGACGATTTTAAAATCGTCTCAGGGTGAGACGATTTCCAGAACAGAAATCGTCCCTTGCAGAGACGATTAACAGTCTGCAAGAAAAATGTACCTGTAAAACACAAAACACAAAAACCCAATTAGTTTTTCTGTGATCTTAAAAATAGGGAACAGGTCCCACCGTGATCGCCACTGAAAGCACGAGATTCGGGCAAAGGAAACACTAATCATGCAATGTAAGACGAAATGTAACGCTTTAACCTTATGCACAAAAACAGAGAAAAGAGACAACTTGGAAACGAAAGACAAGATGTAAAGAAATCACAGCCCTCTTTATTCAAATATCTTATCCTCGGTTACATAGACGTCTCCTCCCTTTTTAGGGGCTAGGAGCGTTAAATTTGTCTTTGTTACAATGTGTGACTTAGTCTTCCTCCTTCCGCGTGCCCACGATTGCAATGGGCGGGCCAAGATGATGCCGCCGCTGATGTCGATGAGTTCTTCACCTCTGCTGCTTCTCCTGTGAACAAAGAAACAACCAAGATGTCAGTAGCACCTGCTGCAAATGAAAGGTGTTTGTTCTTTAAAATTAACGAAATATGCATGCAAACATCTATCTAAAACAGTAAACAAAATGATTCTAAACAGCCTCAAAACTTGCCGAAGACAGAAAATGTTACCAACAGGCCATTGCCACTGAGACAGTCGGCCAATCTGCTTTCAATTGGAAATCGTCCCTGGGTGGGACGATTTTTGACTGTAAATCGTCCCTGGGTGGGACGATTTCTTCTGTGTTGGGGAAGCCGAACTGACACGCTCCAATGTCGACTCCCGAGGTCTCCAAAACACCTGCAGACAAGGGGGTTATGTAATTGGGGCCATTTTGGGACGACCCAGATGGTCGGATTCTCCCAATTTGGCCTCTATCTTCGGGAATTTGATATCGCCACCTGCAAGTCAATGAAACAACAAAGCGACACAAAACATACTAGAATCTGACCAAAAGTTACAAAATTGCAGCTATGGGTTAATCAAACCTAATAACACAAAATGCAACCTGAAAAAGTAATCTAAAATGCTCTAAAACTTAAAATAGGACTTGGGAAGTGCGGGGGTGCCCAAGTGGGCCTCCCACCGTTGGCACTTGATTTTGGAGCCAATCCACTAGGGATGGGCCCAAAACCTCTTAGGATTGGGGGGTCGGCGAATTGGTTGGTTCAGGTGTCCATGTGTTGGATTTGGGTCAGGTTCGAGCTTCCAAAGGCCACCCAACAACCTCCCTTGCAAAAGAGATTGGTGGATGTGGGAAGGTGAACCAAAAGGGATGCAAGTGGGTCTTCAACTCGGCAGCACTTCGTTGCTTGAAAACTCCTTCAACCTGTCTGTCTTGGGTGAGAAAAGTCCCACCTTTTATAGACCCATGGGGTCTCTTTTGGGAGGGAAGCACAAATGCCATGTGTTGGTCATAGGCGCCATGTGGCAGTCTTGTCTTCCCATGAGGGAGGGGAGTCCTCCATTGACTTGGGCTTTGATAAATGCCCTTGTGACAGTCCTCAAACGGCCTATTTGTCCACTCACACACGCGTGCGAGGCGGGAGTCATCAACCGACTCGTTCCGGGCTGCCACTTGGCCCCATTTGTCTTTTTGCCCGTTAAACTTGGAAATCGTCCCACCCGGGGACGATTTCAGAAATCGTCCCCGGGTGAGACGATTTCAAGTTAGCAATCGTCCCCGGGTGAGACGATTACTAGGCAAAGTGTCTAAGTGTGCCAAATTGCTTCTTGACCTCACAAAATTGCTATGAAAGTGGTTAAGACCACTGTTTGACCTCTAAGGGCTGCCCTTGGGGCTGTGTTTGTCAAAGCGATCAGTGTTTGCAGTCACATAATCGGATTGGTGCTGTTTTGGTGTCTACAAAACCTTTATGACTTATTATTCTCATTTTACTATAACCTTTCAAAGGAGGAGTTGAGCTTATCAATAAAGAATTTAACACATAGTTTTATACCATTCAGTTATATCATTATCCAGAGAAAAGCCACATGCAATTTTATGTGTCTCCTCAATCTCATGTATTTATACGAATTCAAACTTGATATCTCTTAAATAAAAAAAGTTGTTGGCAATCACCAAGTAGTTACACTTGCACACAAAACATATGTAAACTTAGACCACATTAGAATGCTTGATTTTTTATATAAGTCATCTTCTTACTACTTCACATAGACTTCGTAATCATTTCATTAGATTTAGTTTGCTAGATTTAAATTTTATAAAAGTTAAAATACACCTTAATAATTAGAATTTTAAGTTTTTTATTAAATCCCAAATTTAAACGTCAACATTCAAATCATTAAATTTAATGTGTGTGAGTAAGTTTGTATAAAAAAATTAAAATAGAATGGAAAGGGTGTTGTATGTGCATTCCTATACTTACCGCAGTTATTAATAATCATTATTCTAAGTGCGTTTTGATTTAGGTGAAGGGCCGCCTAAACCTTACGTCAAATGTCCATTATTCATTAATTTAATTCTATGTTAGGTTAGATTAGTAGTATGTTTTTAACTGACCCCCAAAAAAATATAATATAAGTATATATAAGAAACAATTGTTTATTAATTTTTTTTTAAAGGTGGTGTGGATACGAAACCACATTTCCCCTATCTTGCTCTAGGGATCCTCGTGTGCACTCAAATAACAAATAGAGCTCAAGCACTATTGATCGTAGGTGAACATGAAAATTTATAATAATAACAATTTTTAAGGAAACCGTCGACGATAACTAAAATGTGTGAGGGGCCGATACAACTTTGGATTGCAAGAAAAGGACAACGGAGAAGGCAGGAGCTTGGTAAGAATTAGTGGGCCAATAAGAGGAAACGTGCTCTATTGAACAAACTTTAAAGGCAAAGGATTAGTAAGGATTAGTTGGCGATAAGAGAAAACGTGTTCTATTGATATCTAATAAATGATGTTACGATTGATATCTAATAAATGATGTTACGACGAGTAAGAGTGAAACGTGCTCTATTGAACTTACTTTAAAGGCAAGGGGCGGAGGATTAAGTTTGCGTCTGTAATTAAAAACTTCCTATTAAATTGTTGAAAGAGAATCGTACTCCATGGGCCCGGAGAATCTTACTCCACGTCGATATGAATCGACATAAGAACTATGTCTATTGATATGTGCTGGGTTGCATTGGTAATATCGTCTTATGCATCACCTTCAAAGGTCATGTCCAACGTTTGTCACTTATATTTTTACGATATAGTAAAACAAGCTTTCAGTATACTGTGCGTGTCTTTTTCGTTTAATATATATATATATATATCAATCAGAGCTTTTTACATCCGTATATAGGTAATTTATTTTTTATTTTTATTTTTATTTTCCTTTTTGAGGAACAGGTGCCTAGCCGTAAAGGTGGCCAGAACCTATCTAAGTATATGGTAAGACTTAATGAATTATACATGACTTGACTATTCATTTACACCATCAAAATGGTTAGTAGTTGGGATTTTGTTTATTTTTAAATGTGGCTTGACGTAACCAAAACATGAGTCTCCGCCACAGAACTCATCGAGGGATTTTAAATCCTGCAGACACTTTTTCAGTTGACAATCAACTACATACGTATTTTACGTGGTTTAAGTCACATATATGAAATGATTTGAGTGTTTATATATAAAAGTAAATTTGAAATATAATTATAATTTATTTTGTGATGTATATTTAGGTTATGATATTTAAGGATATTTTTAAGATAATAATTTATTGTGGTTATGTAAATTATATAAGTAATTATTTTGTAAGAAATGTTTTTATAAATGTAAGATGTTGGTATGCAGCAATATAACATCAAATATATATTTTTTAGTTTTAACTTTTCTATGGTTATATAGCAAACAAAGACATTCCTTTTCATTAATATTGTTTTTACTGATTATTTTTTAGAATAAAGTTCAAATTTCATTTAATAAGTTTAGAATATTCATTTCAGATTATTCTTGATTAGTTGCAGTAAACTAATTGAGTGCATTAATTTTTTAGATTTAATTGGAGTGATAAGGTGAAATTGTTAGTGCATTAAAATTAAAAATTTATTACATTTATTTGCACTATTATATTGCTATCAAAATATTGTTATTTGTGTTTTTGAGAAAGGGACAAAAATTGAATTTATCAAAGTGTCTAAAGACACTATTAGTGCACATAGATCCACAACATTGAATGGCCTAAGGAAGCCACAAAATCATCTCAATACTCCAAGCATTTGAGAAGAAATTAACCGTAAAAAACGTAGCTAAGGAAGCCTCAAATGAGACATGGTGAGTCTTAAGCTCAAAGCACATTAAGTTTTCTACAAAATAAATAGTGCAAAAAAAACAAAAAAAAGAGCTTCTATGAAGTGGTTACAAGCTTGGATCCATCTATAAAATATCCAAGCAAAAAGGGGGAGGTGTCTAATCAAAGAGACAACCTCGAAAACCCCTCATATTGCATTTAAAATTCTGCCACAAAACCAAAATATTAGATATTGGAAAAGAGGTGTAAAAGAAGGTACAATAAGACCTATTTTCTACAGTAATATGTTACATTTCATTACACTAGCCTAATATAGTTTATGTAGAAAAAGGAGGTAGATTTGAAAGCGAAGGGCTCAACATTCGGTAGAAAAACCAATTGAATGTGGTTGTTCACTAACGTCCATCCAAGCACGTCAAAGGAGACATATTTGAAGGTGTCTCAAGGGCTCAAAATTCACTAGAAAAACTAGTCGAAGGTGATCGTTCATTAATCCCTCCAAGAACATCAAAGGAGTAACTTTAAAGACTCTTACTCCCTCATATTAGATGATTGAACCTACAATATACAATATGAAGAATTAAAGGCAGAAAAATGAGGTTATAATATAGAGTAATGTTGTCTACAATAAGGACGTATAACATGTGAGTTAAGAGGAAAATAGAAGCAACATTGGAGAATTCCAATATCCACACCTTTGAAGTAGAAATTCGATGCATAAGCCTTTAGATCGATGCTCCTCAACTCATCCTAAAACAACCTACAAGCAAGTGCAATTGATTGAAAAAGGAACTATGGATATTACAAGGTTTAAAAAACCTCCAAAAAGGATACGATGAAGGAGTGTTATAAAATATGACCATGAACAAGGAGGAAGTGATACTTGTCACTTAAAACAAGACCCTAACGCTCCTCACTCATTCGCTCATCGTCAAAAAGGGATTTACAAGCTATAGGTTGGTGCAATTATCATATGAGGAATACTTATCCAAAGAAAATATATTACCATTAAGGTTCCAAGAAAATCATTGAAGAAAGAGCGACATTTGGAACATCTATTTTCCACTAAGGTTCCAAGAAAATCATTGAAGGAAGAACCACATTTGGAATATTTATTTCCACTAAGGTTCCAAGAAAATAATTTATAAAAGAGCCACATTTGGAACTGAAAGCACGAGATTCCGGGCAAAGGAAACACTAATTGCAATATAACCAAAACCAAATGCGCTTAAGTCCTAGAAACATAAAGTGCATGAAATGGAAAAGAAACGCATTGGAAGAGACACAAGCGAATGGAGAAAACACAGCCCTTTCATTAAAATTTCTTGATCTCTGTTATAATGACGCCTCCTCCCTTTTCAGGGGCTAGGAGCGCTAAAATAATTTGATTACAATCACTTAATGTTCCTCTTTTCGCGTGCCCACGATTGTAATGGGTGGGCCAAGATGATGTCGTCGCTGATGTCGATGAGTTCTTCACCTTTGCTGCTTCTCCTACAAACAAATAAACAACCAAGATGTCAGTAGCACCTGCTGCAAGTGAAAAGTGTTCGTTCTTCTAAAATCATCAAAAGATGCATGCAAACATTTATCTAAAACAGTAAACAAAATGATTCTAAACAGCCTGAAAACTTGACAGAAGACAGAAAATGTTACCAGAAGGCCATTACCACTGAGACAGCTGGCCAATCTGCCTTCAACTGGAATTCTTCCCTGGGTGGGATGATTTCTGACTGCAATTCGTCCCTGGGTGGGACGAATTCTTCTATGTTGAAGAAGTCGACCTGCTGCTGCTCCAATGTCGATTCTCGAGACCTACCAAAATGCTACCAAACAATGGGGTTATGTAATTGTGGCCATTTTGGGACGACCCAGATGGTCGGATTCTCCCAATTTGGCCTCTACCCTCGGGAATTTGATCTCACCACCTACAAGTCAGTGAAACAACAAAGCAACACAAAACATACTAGAATCTGACCAAAAGTTACGAAATTGCAGCTATGAGTTAACCAAACATAATAAAACAAAATGCAACCTAAAAAAAAGTAATCTAGAATGCTCTAAAACCTAGAAAGTGCGGGGGTGCCCAAGTGGGCCTCCCACCGTTGGCACTTGATTCCGGTGCCAATCCACTAGGGATGGGCCCAAAACCTCTTAGGATTTGGGGGGTCGACGAATTGGTTGGTTCAGGTGTCCATGTGTTGGATTTAGGTCCGATTCAAGCTTCCAAAAGCCACCCAACAACCTCCCTTGCAAAAGAGATTGGTGGATGTGGGAAGGTGAACCAAAAGGGATGCAAGTGGGTCTTCAACTCGGTAGCACTTCGTTGCTTGAAAACTCCTTTAACCTGTCTATCTTGGGTGAGAAAAGTCTCACCTTTTATAGACCCAAGGGGTCTCTTTTGGGAGGGAAGCACAAATGCCATGTGTTGGTCATAGGCGCCATGTGGCAGTCTTGTCTTCCCATGAGGGAGGGGAGTCCTCCATTAACTTGGGCTTTCATAAGCGCCCTTGTGACGAGTCCTCAAACGGCCTATTTGTCCACTCACACACGCGTGCGAGCGGGGAGTCATCAACTGACTGTTTTGGGCTGCCACTTGGCCTCATTTGTCTTTTTGCCTGTTAAACTTGGAAATCGTCCTTGGGTGAGACGATTTCAGAAATCGTCCCTAGGTGAGACGATTTCAAAAATCGTCCCTGGGTGAGACGATTTCAATTTAGCAATCGTCCTTGGGTGAGACGATTACTAGGCAAAGTGTCTAAGTGTGCCAAATTGCATCTTGACCTCACAAAATTGCTATGAAAGTGGTTAAGACCACTATTTGACCTCTGAGGGCTGCCCTGGGGGCTTTGTTTGTCAAAGTGATCAGTGTTTGCGGTCACATAATCGGATTGGTGCTATTTTGGTGTCTACAAGAACGTCAATTTTCCACTAAAGTTTCAAGCATATCATTGAAGGAAGAGCCAAAGAATCAATGCCTATATTACATTGCATGCACAATGAATAGAACGTCAAATATTGAATGATTTAAGGTAAGATTTATTCCTCCCATAATATGCTTTCTCTTTATTGGGAGTTATAAGGTTGAAATTAGAGAAATTTAACTATATTGAAAGCTATATATTAAGGGGGAATAATATATCATATCAATAAAATATTTACATTATTAACATAGGAGCAATAAGGAATTCTACTGGAATTTATTTATAAAATACTTGCAAATATAATTGTGATCTAATTTTCCAATATATGGGAGTTATAAGGGTTACTACATCAAATTGACTTATTGGAAATTATATACACTTCAATCAAAATCATCAGTGATATTTAAAAAGAGGTTATTAAAATATTTAGGCTAATGTTGGAAACCTATATATATACTTGTCTCAAACACATCAAAAAAGGATAAAATAAACACAACATTAAAACCTCTACATAATTAAAAAGTGCTTAGTTCAATAGGAGCAATAAGGGATAGATAAAAGCTGATTTTTGAAATTTATAGAACCTTACAAAATCAACCAAAAATTGAACTATCTTTTCAAAAGAACTATATTATATCCCTAGGAAGTCTTAAGGAATTCTACAAAACTTGGTAATATCAAAATTGATAATAAATTATCAAGTTGCAAATCTATTGGAAAACGATAAGCTTTTACAACACCTAAAATTCAATTAGGTGTATATACTCTCATAACTAGGGAGACACAAGGAAGCCTAAAAACCTAAGGAACAATAAAGGTTTTATCAAAATCAAGCTTATCTATTTAGGAAGCCACAAGTTGATAAATTTATAAACTAGGGAGCCACAAGTATGTCTACTTTCCAAAATATTGAAATTACCAATAAGAATGAATGCTTCAGAAAGGAGAAAGTAAGTGCCATAAAACTTGGAATCATGAATTTTCTCATGAAATATGAAGAAATGTTAGACCTAACTTCAAAATTAATCCATAGCAAAGCCTTAGAAGATAATTTTGATACTATGGAATGTTATATTCAAGCCCATATCAATGAAGTAATTGGCAATGGAAAAAGTGATATTCCACTTCCCTTAGACTTTGTGAGCATATTATACATGATATTGCTCATATATAATCACTGCAAGGATGAAAATGTAGAATGAAAAGGATTAATAGAACTACTAAAAAAAGGCAAAACTTAATGAATCTTATCTAGAAATGTTTTTCAATCCTCATGCAACATTGGTACTTCAAGTTCTACTAACTCAAAATATTATCATGATGCCTTAAGTGGTTGTTCACAAGCTTTTGTACAGATTCAAGACAGGAAAGAAGAACCTCCCTTATAAAACCAAGCAATAACACAATTATCTATGAGATCATAAAAACCAAAATCAGAGGAAAAGCTAAAGATAAAGAAGAAGATGAAGCTGATAAAGGAGGAATACAATACAAATTCAATTAAAAGAAGAACCTTTAGCTATATCTACATCTTACTCTGCATAGTCTGAAGACATAGTAAGCAAAAAAAGAATCTAAATTTCAAGATCATTCAATGGAATAAGATCCACATTGAAGACTAAAGTCTTCAATACCCAAATAATTTAATATAGGGGTGTTATAAATTATCATCAATACCTTACAAAGTCCAATATTCTTTCAATTGAGCTTGTTGTAGGTGCCTTTGGGAAACCTTTCCATCCAAAAATGTGCCAAAAAAAAATTCCCAACATGGAATTCTTGTATCCAATGCTTGAGGTTAGCACATTGTTTGTATTTCATGATATCCCTTTTCAAATTAGATCTCACCTCATGATGTAAATATTGCATATATTTAAAAAATCATCTACCATAATACTAGTTTTTGTAACTTAGCTATGCTCTACAACTCATCTACTTCTTGATGATGAGTTCCATACATAATCTGGAATAAAATTTTGGTCGTGCTTATATTTACTGATTTGCTATATGCAAATTCTACCTATGCCAACATAGTATCCCATAAATTTGGATTCTTACTAACTAGACATCGCATCAAATTCCCAAGGCTTCTATTTACTACTTCGATTTATCCATTTATTTATGGATGATAAGTTAATTGAAGCTCAATTTTATACCCAACTTCTTCCACAAGGTATACCAAAAGTGACCCACAAATGTTATATCCCTATATGACACAATGCTCTTTGGCAAACCATGTAGTGTTATAAATTCTTGAAAGAACATGTTAGAAATATGGGAAGCATCAAGAAGAAATATGTCATCTTCAAGACTCTAACAACAACAACAAAAATATATTTGTTACCCTTTCATTTTTTTGGAAATCCAAGAATAAAATATATATTGATGTCCTCCAATGGTCTCTCTATTACTGGTAATGGTTGATACAACTTGGTATTTTGGATTCTCCCTTTGCCATTTCGACAAACTCTACGATACTGTAAAAAAATTATTACATTTGCATTCATTCCTCGCCAATAGTAACTAGCACTAAGTTATCCCATTGTTTTATCTACTCCAAAATATCTATCTAGCCCTCCACTATGTTTTTCTCTTATCAGGTTCTTCCTAATTGATCCTTGTGGTATGCACAATTGTTGTCCATTTAACAATAGTTCCTCTTGGATAAAGTAATCTAACCATGGCATCCTATCCCCTACAATAGGATTACTGCATAGTTTCCAAGATTTCTTGAAGTCCACATCATCAACATAAAGCTCCTTCATAGCATTGAAATCCACGACTTCAACTTGTATCATTTTTGGAAATAAATTTATTCTACTCATGGTATTAGCTACTCAATTTGAATGACTACTTCTATGATTTAATACAATTGAATATACCTACAAAAACTCCACCTACTTCATATGTATTTCATTCAACTTACTCTTTTTTTTGAAATATTAAAAAGTGTTTTTTTAGGCACAAAAACTCTTTTGGCACAAATAATACCTTCCATTTCTTTAGGGTTTGTACAATGGCATAAATTTTTTTGTCATAGACCAAGTATTTCCTCTTTGTTTCATTTAGCTTCTCATTGAAGTACGTAATGGGCTTGCCAACTTGAGTCAAGACTCCTCCTATCGCTTTCCCACATGCATCATAATCCACCTAAATAAGCTTGTTGAAGTCTAGCAAAGTTGGAATAGTTGTTCCATTATCTTCTCCTTCAGGTTTTGAATTTTTTTTTGTAGTCATCCACTTAAATTCATGCTTTGCTCCTTTCATTTTATTTTATAATCGGAGCACAAAATTTACTAAAGTTTTTGATTAACTTCCTATAAAAACTTAGGAGACCATGGAAACTCTTAATCTCAAACACACTTCTAGGTGATGGTAAATTTACAATGGTCTTAACCTTCTGAGGGTTCATCTGTAACATTCCTTAGAAAATCACAAAACCTAGGCACATTAATTCCTCCTTCATAAAACTACATTTCTTCAAGTTGACTAGTAACTTCTCTTCCTTTAGCCTTTGCAAGAACAATCTTAGATGTGTGAAATGATTTTCCTTGCTTTTATTAAATATCAAAATGTCATCCAAATAGACAACCATAAACTTGCCAAGAAATGGTTTCAGCACTTCGTTCATCAACCACACAAAGTTATTGGATGCTTTTGTCATCCTCAATGGCATAACCTGCCACTCATATAATTCATCCTTTGTCTAGAATGTAATTTTCCACACATCTTATTCCTAATACAAATTTCATGATAGCCACTCTTCAAATCTATCATCATAAAATACTTGGCTCCACTCATACGATTCATCAAATCGTCCATACAAGGCAATGAAAATTGATATTTTATGATTATCTTACTAATAACCCTAAAATTTGTGCATATATACCATTCTCCACCCTTTTCTTGTGCAAGCATAGTTGGTACTCCACATAAACTCAAACTCTCCCTAACTTTCTTATTACTGTTTTCATTCTAATTAAAAAATAATACTAAATTTAAGTGTTATTCTTAAAAGAAATTCATACTTCAAGACTTCTAATATAGCTTATATGAATTTTTTTATCCTTAATAAAATTAAATTGACATGTATATGAGTGTAAGCTTCGGCTTTTTAAAATTGATTAAAAGTTTGACATGTAAGAAGTAAACACTAAAATGTTATATTTTAGTATCATATTCCGATATAAGTAAAATAAACACTCCAAGTGTTCTGTAATTAAAAACTTCCTATTAAAAAGATAATCGTACTCCATGGGCCCGGAGAATCGACGTGATCGTGCTCCACGTCGATATGAATCTACAGAACCGTGTCTATTGATACGTACAGGGTTGCATTGGTAATATCATATTATGTATCGCCCTCAAACGTCATGTCCAACGTTTGTCACTTCTATTTTTAAAATACAGTAAAACAAGCTTTTTCGTTAAACATATATAGGTTACATCAGGTCTTCTTTTAATAAATAATGATCCCAGGTAATTATTTTTATTTTTATTTTTATTTTCTTTTTCTTTTAGAGGAACAGGTGCCTAGCCGTAAAGGTGGCCAGAACCACTCTAAGTATATGGTAAGACTTAACGAATTATACAGGACTTGACTATTCATTTACACCATCAAAATGGTCAGTAGTTGGGATTTTGTTTATTTTTAAAAGTGGCTCGACGTAAGCAAAACATGAGTCCCCGCCACAGAACTCATCCAGGGATTTTAAATCCTGCAGACACTTTTTCAGTTGACAATCAAATACATACCTATTTTACGTCACATATATGAAATGATTTGAGTGTTTATATATAAAAGTAATTTTGAAATATAATTAGAATTTATTTTGTGATGCATGTAGGATATTTAAGGTACTTTAAGATGATAATTTATTGTTGTTAGTTAAATTATTTATGTTATTATTTCGTAAGAAATGTTTTTATAAATATAAGATGTTGGTATGCAGCAATATAACATCAATTTTTTTATTTTTAACTTTTCTATGGTAATAGTAAACAAAGACATTCCTTTTCATTAATATTTTTTTACTGAATATTTTTAAAAACAAAGTTTAAATTTGTTAGATATCGATGAGGAAGGCTACCCCGCAGATGAAGACTTCCAAACCAGCTGACGAAGCCCTGTGAGTTTCGACACCGATTCCAAAATCGAAAACCAGACGACAACAAAGCGGAAACCTCGAGCACTATTGTCGACTCATCTGTGACTGTCGAACGCTGATGAGAGTCCATGCTGGTGGTAGTGCTACTGCGAGAGTCTAACTCACATCAAAATGAAAAGAAAGTATCCGTCTATTGTTGTGGTCCGGAGTGCAGCCCTCGTCTTCACCTGGGAAGTTTCAGCCGACTATGCATCTCTTGAGTAATCTTCATGTTATCCACATATTTTTTTATCATGTAGTGGAAAAAGTTTTTTTGATTTGTAATTTTTTTGTATATAGTATATTTGGTATAAAGGGAGAGATTTGAATTTGAGGTTTCTTAATTTTAACTGAAGAATTTTAACTACTCACTTGCTCTTCAACACTTTTACAAAAGACAAAGTTTTAAAAACTCTGTCTTGAAAAAAAACAATTGTCCCGTTTCTATGTGAATAAGCGACTGTTTCAAAGTAAGTGTAATAGTGGAAATATTAAAATTTCACATAAAAATTTAAAATTAAAATTTTGGATGAGGTAAAATTATGTATTAAATTAAAGGAGGTAAAATTAAAAATGAATAACTATACAGGTAAACATTGTTTTACACCACCTATTTGACAGAGGATTATTTCACAATCCCTTAATATATATATCGTTAGACTGCATTTTAACTATGTCAATGTGGTGTCTAAGTTAAATCATTTAATTTTTAATTAAAAAATATATTTTATATAAATTATTAAAAAATAATTATACTTAGTATATGTTAATATATATCTTCTAATTATAATATATAATAAAATATTTAAAAATAATAAATATTAATAATATAATTATATTGTATTTTATTTATATTAATAATAAATGGTGATATGTAATAATATTTTTAAAAGTGTATATATCATATAACAACAATATCTTTTTAAAATTTTAAAAAATGATTCGTTATCTGCATAGGGTTTTTCAAATTTTAATCAATATTTTCAGTTTGGAGGATATTTTTTCTTTTTACAGAAAAATATATAATATAAAAAATGGTTAGAGAATATTATATTATTTAATAGTTTGTAAATATTATGAAAATATGGTTTGAATATATATTTTTTGATTAGCTGTGAAAAGAGGGTTTTAAAAAGAATCCTTTAATATTTTACATCCACTTCACTAGAATGTAAATTACAAAATAAAAACACAACTACTAAACACAGATTAGTTCTGAAAAGAGAGTTTTGAAATGAATCCTTCAACCTTTTACATCCACTTCTGATCACGAGTATGTCTAGCGCTACAAGGAGAATAAACACTTGCACATTTTTATTATTTTTTGTAATAAGAATTTTAAGAATAATACGTGGCTAGAGTTTGAGAGTTGTAGCAATGTGACATCGATATGCTCCATATAAAGGGCGACATGGGAGTGGGAGTGGGAGTGTGTGGGTGGTCATGGGGTTTCAATTATCTTCGAATGGGTCCTTATTTGCGGATAAAATACAAGGTTGAATTTGTGTAGTCTATATTTTTTGTCTGATGCCAACTCGTAACCTGTAGAATGCTAGAAAATGATTGAAAACACCTATTTCATAAATACTTATGGAGTTTTGCTTTTATGCTTTTATCTTTGGTGAGTCTAATAGATTATGTGGATAATTCTAAATGAAAATAGAAAGATAAAATAAACAGTACATTCCAAAGAATTTTGATAAACAATGGATAAATATGATAATTTTTTTAAGGCTAAATTTGCACACATATATGGATAATATATAACATATCTAGGTAGCTTGAAATATGGAGAAAAGAAATCACTAAAAACATATTAACAAAAACTTCTATATAAAAATAAATTATAGGTCCGAGGTGTAGACCAATTGGTTCATCCAAACCCCATAAGGGGGCGGAGGTCCAAGGTTCAAATCTTGGGCCTCGTCGAACTGAACGCTTGTCCCTTTCCTAGTGCTTTCAACAGCGTAAAAGGTTTAAAATGATTGTGGCATGGTGGTTATAGGGGCGGACTACGCGAAGATTTGTGTGGCGGCTTCTAGGGCAAACAACGCAGAATACTGTGGCGGCCATAAAAGCTGGACAACCTACCCGGATTCGTGGCGGCTACCGATTCCACCATGTAAATTCAAAAAAAATAAAAATAAATAAATTATAGAAAATCAAAGAGAAATATATAGGAAAAAGTACATTAAACTTACAACTGATTTATGTCTTTCTTAAAAAAAAAGTTTAGGGATCATAATATAGTGCAGTAATGTTTTTTTTTTTTAAATATGCAGCTAAGTTTCTTAAGTTATGTTAAATTTAGGTCTTGTAGAAGTATTAGAAGCTTGACTTGCTTATCTATTTGCAAATATTTGTTTAATTGCAGGAGTGGTGTTGTTTGGATATCTCTCCAACTTGTCGTTAGGGTGAAAATGAGTGTTGAGATTGGTCTGCTCTTTGAACGTCATCTTTGGTTTTCTGATGGCAATGTCACCAAATTTATAGGTGTATTTGAGTCTTTGTTTTTTGATAGGTGTGAGAATAGTGGGTGTGGGATTTTATTAGCGGGTAACATACTACAATGTATTGCTTATCCTATTGAGTGAATTACATCCAAAGTTTAAAAAAATCCTAGACTATGGATGTTACATATGCAACCACTAAATTCTAGTACTATGTCATAACCCCTAAAAATAAGGACAAACATGTTCATCTTGAGATTGTATTCACCCATATACATATTTACATTTGTGCATTTTCCTTTGTAAGGTAGGAATTCCCTTTTGGCTACAATGACTTTAAGAGAAATGCACAAATATATGTAGCAATCTGTTCATTTGCTCAACTAAGGATCAATAAAATTATGCATACTACCTAAATGAGTATTATGAAGAGTTGACCCTTGAAATACCCTACAACTTTCATGGTTTTGGGAGTGAAAATCCCTACTAAAACATGTACACAAATTTGGATAGTTAATCCTCTATTAATTCATATTTTATAGGTTGATCTTCTTCTCTATTGTCCTTTTTGTCATGAGATTCTTGAGTGGAAGGATTCCCCACATAAAGTAAATACAATTTCTTTTGCACACGTTGTGGCCTAGAGAGTATTTTTCATTAAGGTTGTAGCATAGACCTTGTGCCCTTTATGGCTCAATATCTTCTTTGGTCAAATGTTTGATTGAGGATATTTTGTTGGTAGGATTTGATGCTAGCCAAGATGGAATTAGGGGTTGTGTTTTAGGGAGTTTTGACTATGAATTTATGATCAATCAATCTGGTCAAACCTATTGCTTGTATCATTGTTTTTGGTTTAAACATTCTTACCTCAATTTGAATATCTTATTTTAAGTCACTAATGAAAACTTTGAGTAGAATTCATCACTCGAGCCTAAACCAAATTTTTAAACTGCATTTGATAGTCTTGGATTGTTGTGATCTTCTTCAACTTGGTGAGGGAAACTATGAAATCCTCATACTAATTGGGTCTAAAATAAATGAGTATATGGATATCAAATTTAGTGTAAGAGAGATCTGGATGCATATTCATCAACCACTGGTACCATTAAAACTTGTTAGACTCAAAATTAAAGGATGTTATGAAAAGCCTTTGATTTTAGGAAATGCCATAAGAGCAAAATAATGGCTGATCCGATATAACCAACTGGTGGGGTCCTCCATAAAATTATAGGAAATATAGCTTGGGAATTTTATATATGTTATTGTTGAGAAAGGTACTACAAGCTCCACCCTTTGAATTGCCTACCTTGATTTTTGATCCCTTATTGCCTAATTGATCATATTAGTGATCAAATCCCAATAAAAAACTCTCAAAATCATTTATCTTCGTACAGTAGCTTCTCCTAATTTTCTTAGTATTGTATCAAGCAACTCACGTTTTTATCTAGTTCCTCTATTGGATGCCTCTAATTGTTCTCTTGGATGCCTCTAGTAGCACTGACCATTTTTAGATACCCTAGGGTTCTCAAAAAAAGCTTATGGGTATTATATAGCAAAACGATTAGCTCAAAGAGAATCAAAATGGACTACACCGCAAATGATGAATTTTGGTCTCTAAAATAGCTTATGGGAGCTATATATCAAAACAAACATCTTGAGGAAAAAATCATAAAGGACTATACTACAAAATGATAATTTTTGATCTCGAGTATTTTGGTTGACTTTGCATACTAGTGTTTAAATGGTCAAATAAGATGTTTTATGGATTATGAGACTAACAACTAACAACCAACTACTTTGACAATTGTCAATTGATTGCTCTAATTTAATTTCTAACTATATATTCTTTGTATTGTCTCACAATATAGTTTGAGCACCGTCAAACTATTATGGTTGTAGTGTCCTCATGCTCAATTTTGATATAGTCGGGAAAACATTACATTTTCACCCTTGCTTTTATATAGACTCTTTATCAACTCTTACCCTAATGCTGAAAGATCCATTTATATGCAAATAACGAACCTAAGCTAATAACTCTTAATTAAAAAACAAATATATCTTTACTAATAAATATTGGTTTCATGATAACAACTTATACTCATTAAGTGTCCAATTACGTAATAATGTTAGCATAAAATGCTAATAAAAGCAGATCGATAAGTTTCCAGTTACATAACGATGTTAGCATAAAATCCTAACAAAAGCAGTTCGATAGCTATATTCCTCATAAGAGTAAAACCGCTAGACGGCGTATTAATAAGGACACACTTTCTTTTCCATCATAGAATTACTCCAATAAAAACTATTCGATAACATATTTGGAAATTCTAAAATATTTGAAAAAATATTTTATTAGATAAGGCACAAAAGCAGATCGATAGCTATCTTCCACAAAAGAGTAAAACAGCTAGACAGCGTATTAATAAGGACACAGTTCCTTTTTCAGCATAGAATTACTCCAATAAAAACTATTCGATAACATACTTGGAAATTCTAAAATATTTGACACAATATTTTATTAGATAAGGCACAAAAGCGGATCGATAACTATCTTCCACATAAGAGTAAAACAGCTAGACGGCGTATTAATAAGGACAGTTCCTTTTTCATCCTAGATAACATACTTGCAAATGCTAAAATATTTGACACAATATTTTATTAGATAAGGCACACATTGTTGGTGGAATGTTTCTGTGAGTGGCCTACGTGTTGATGCCCTCGTCGAAAGACATGTTATTAAGGGGGACTAATCATGACCACAACGACGACAATCACATGTGAACGTCACTTGGCGAACTCCATGACCCACAATCCATTAACACAACATATGGTCCTCACGCCTCCTGTAAATCCTGCTGCGTTCGCAAGATCTTTGAAATCTTGCTCTGTTCGCTCTTTGCCCCCGGGATTGTATGCCAACATCATCAGATCCAGATGAAACCCTAGACGAGCATAGGGAGACGTCTCTGCAGCCACCGGCAGAATGTTATCGACTACGATCACCTTCCCTGCCTCTGGCAATGCCTTGTGACAGTTCTTGAGCAACTTCAGACAATGATCGTCGCTCCAATCATGCAAAATCCACTGCCAACAACCATTCACCCTTGTCAACAACATGGGAACAGATCAAATACAAAGTTAAACCTCCTGCTACAGACTCTAAAATTGACATGCTTGATAAATCCTTTCATTGAATCCAGGTACTGCTGCTGCTCGTCCGACACGCTCCATGTTCTCCAATGGTGTTGGATTATTAGGAAACCGCTATAGAGGAAAATAAACCCGAATTTCCTTGTAGAATCTTTCTAAATACCAATGGCGTACGATACAGGAACATGTTAAATTTAGATTACTGTTGTAGTTTAAAGCATTTGCAATTTCGAATAAAACTAATTATGGTTAAACAGAACAAAAACAAAATTCTCGAGTGTTTCGTTTAATATGGATATTTCTGCTGGTTCATTAAACAAATTGAATGCTCTGTTTCTTAACGCTGTTGAAAACGTTTTCTTAAGCTACAGCATACCTTCATAAAAATCGTTCGGCCGGATGGGACGCTATCAAACATATCTCCGGCCACATGGGTAATACCTGAAAAAAAAAAAAAGAGGCCCAAAAAAAGGTCAACCACGGATCACAATAAAAAAAAAAAAAGATCATAAAGGTCCGATATGCTTTTAATTAAAAATCAATAACACTTTTCAAAGAGACCCCAGTCTTCAGGGCACCGACCTGGATAGTCCGGCGCATCAGCCACAACATGGGGCATGTCGAAATTGACTCCTTTAATATGCGGATGCTTGGAAACAATGAGATTCAGCGTGGATCCGACCCCTCCCCCTACATCCACCAGCTCTTGCAAGTCCTTAAATCCCTGGTAAGTGTCCAGAATTTTCTGCATGAGCAGGGTAGAGTGCTCGGACATGGCCCTGTTGAACACCTTGTTGAACCGGGGTTCCTTGGCCAGGTACTCGAAGGCATGCACCCCGTGGGCCTTGACGAAGGGCTGCCACCCCTCCAGAACGGCATCTTTCAGGTAATGCCAGGAGTCCATGAAAACCTTGTCCTGGTTCATGACCAACACTGGCGCTAGGGAAAGCCCGTCCTTGTTGTGCACGAGATACTTACAGATGGGCGTCAGGCCGTAAAGTCTCTCGGCCTTGCCGTTCTCGTCGGAGGCCACGGCGCAGCTGAGAATAGAATGGCTAGCAAGGACTCGGAGAATGCGGTCGAGAGTGACGGCGGCGTCCGGGTTAGAAACCTCAGGAATGCAGGCCACGATCTGCCTTGGCGAGATCTGGGCTCCGGGACCGGCTCCAGCGATGATCTCCAGGACATTCAACTCCACGGCCGCCTTCATCGCCATGGTGAGGCACACAAAGTCTCCCAGCTCCATGCCCAGGAGCCATTCGTCCTCGTTCAAAATCGTCGCAGCTTCGTTCTCGGTCGACCCCATTTGGATTCCGATAGATCACAATTGCATAGTTGCAGAGTCCTTTCTTCCTAATATATAGTACGGAGAGATATGGGCCCGTGGGGACCCGATATTAGGAGGGTATTTTTTTAATATTATGTACAAGGAATTTAAAGGACTATTCTTATCGAAGGAACTTAAATATTTAATCTAGTGGTGTTCAATTACCTCTCAGTCAAAACCTCTCGTCAAAACCCGTCTTAAAATTACCTTTCAGTCAAAACCTCTCGCACTTATGCCAATTTAAGATTTTACTCTAAAACTATTTAATACGGTCCATAGGTCCATGCGTTCAAGTATGAGTCGATTGAATGATTGCTAAATTTTATTAATGTTTGATTATTGTGAAGGTCGTAGATTGAATTATTTATCGTTTTATCATTAAAAACGTTTTATGGTGTTATTAATAATATGGAGTCTAGCATAACCCATATTTGATTGGAGTAATGCATATTTGATATTGTTTGGTAGGTGTTATGTGGTAGTTTGTGGACTATTTTTGACATTCGTGTATACTTCTAACCACAGTGGTTAGTATCACTGTTTTGCCAACTGTTATTTGGCAGTTTGTGGACTGTTTTTGACACTCGTGTATACTCCTAACCACAGTGGTTAGTGTATTGGTTTAAGGGGTGTGCTAATCTCAACCACCTTTTTTGTATGATTAGATATTATTTTATTAATATAATGACTTTTTCGTCAAAAAAAATAAAAATATGGAGTATAAAATTGATATATTTAAATTTATAAATTTTGGAATATTTGTATTCACACATAAAATTGAAAAAAAAAAACTAGAAATGAATTTAAGAATTATGTAAAATGACTTAGGATTTTAGTTATAGCAAATAAATTGAGAGATGAGAATTGAATATGTTTGTAAAATCTCAAGCTCTATAGAAAAATTGTGATTTGCGTGACAAAAAAATTAAGAGAAAAACAAATAATTAAATTTATAACTTTTATTTTATATTAGAAATAACAATATTAGGTTTATTCTAGTGGATAAGTGCATTAAATATTTTTAAACTTAAAATTAATGTTAAAAAAGTATTAGACTTTTCAAGTGATTATGAGTGAAGTGTTCATATGAATAAATTATTTATAATTTTGAGTATAAAAATTCTGAAATGGGCATAATTGTTTAAAAAATAAAAGTTGAAATTTTTTTTAAGAAGATAAATTTAAAGTTACAATAATTGGCTTGTCACTTTTGGCCAATCTTAAGATCCAAAGATCCAAATAAAACTAACTCTAACATCTTCTTAGATCACAATTTTCTTAGTGCGATCCAAAGAGCAGAAACTCCTATCATGATTACAATTTTTATTAATACTATTTCAGAGAATCGGATTTGCTTCTCTCTCATACCATAACTTTGGGGGCTATTCCAAATCGAGACCAAGAATGCTATAAAAAACAACATGATGCTAGACCAAAGGCTAATCATGATAAACATCTACCCTAGTACAACACATGTCATTACCTAAACCATTGTTGGCTGTTAATAAAATATGATTGTTCACCTCCATCCAATCTACAGTATCCTTATTTTGATCAGATTTCAATTGGTAAACATGAAGATGCTCACTTCTCTTTTGAGCAAAAATTTTATCATTGCATTCTTCCCTCTACCTACATAAACAAGAATGGCATCTTCAAACTATTGCGAAATGGATTTAATTAGAATCACTATGTTTTTTATATACCATGTGCTTGGTATAAAATTCTTAATCTCATCTAGCAACCCAACAAAAATTTGAGATTCAGACTCTAATATGATCATTCAAAATTCATTCTCCCAATAATTGAGAGAGCCTTACTGATCGTCAAAGCCTCGATTTCATTATTTGATGCTACTCCTATGTCTTCCAATTCCTAACGAAGAACCTTCCTCTTATAGTCTCTTCTAAGGAAACTAATGCCTATTGCCCCTAGGTTATTCTTGGATGCTCCATCCATGTTGATTTTTTCTAACCTAGGGGTGGGGGTGGCCAAGCCCCATGAGTTCACCTCATGGAAATATTCTCTCCCTGCTAGTTTTTATAGTCCTCCACATGAGCTTTTACTATTTGTGTAACCTTATTTAATAGTTTTTGTCAAACTAGACCTATCAGAGCGTATTCCTCTAGAAATTTTGATATTTTTTTCCAATCGTATGTGCCATAAGATAAAGATCAGTCCCATTGACCAATCCAACTAAATTGATTTATTTTTAAGCTTCTTCATTTCTAGACTTCCCACATAGTAGTATGTGTTAACTCCTATTGAGATGGGTCTTGAAGAGATCAACCCATTAACTCTATAACTTCAAGGTAAAGTCACACTAGAAGAGCAAATTATCTACTGTCTCCTCTTAGGTATTGCACATGAAACATTTAGAGGGGCCATGAAAATCCCCCTTTTGTAAGTTATCATAGGTGAGGATGCTATGATGCATAACCTTTCAAGAAATGAAATTTATTTTTGGCCTGCCCTTTGCCAACCATACTCTATCCCATGGAATATTTAGTCACACTAGAGGAGGAAGCAATTTATTATAACCATCCTAGATTGTATAGATGCCTAAACTCCCATGACCCCAATTTATATTATTTGCTTCCTCCTTTCCTATTAGAAGGTATTGCTTTAGTATCCTCTCTAAAAATGGAAAAACATTATAAGATATTCAGACTCGTCACTCTCCTCATTTTTTTTAGTTGCATATGAGAGAAGGTCCCAATCTATCTTGTATGTAGATAGCATGTTGTCTTTATTAAATATTTATCCTCCAAGCCCTATTGAAGGGGCTATAGCTCTAGAAATTCTAAAATTAGGAGAGGGTATTGGTTCCAATAATTAGTCCAAAATTTGATTTATCCCCTCTATCGACTTTCCAAAATAGTCTTACCACTTTCTCTCCTAATTTCAACACTTTCAAAACAATAGAAACTTGGCCACTCATAGGGATACGACCTACTTCATCATGGGGAATGTTACTGAGATAATTACTAGTAATAAATTTGCTAAACAATACTTCCTAATTAGATGTCCATCTCTAATAAAGCTTCCTTGGTAGAGCTTGGTTATTTAGATTTGCTTTTTGAATTCATAATCCCCTACTTGCTTTAGGCTGGCATACTTTGTTCCAACTTACTAGAGTCTATCACTTACCTAAACCATCAAATAACTCTTAATCCAAATAATTGAACATCACTTATGGAGCCCATCTGGATACAAGATCTCTAGCAGACGCCACTCAGATACCAATTCGCCCTTTATGCTACAAATTTACGTTTAAATTTGTAGGCCACCTTGTAAATTGAACATAGAGTAGGTTCATATCAACAAGTTTAACAAGTATCCTTTATTTCATGTTTTTATAGTGTTTTGTGCAGTTTTTATCATCTTTCAATACGAGTTTCTTTATGTCAAATTTATTTTTCATAATCATGGGGCTTTATTGGGGCAAGCCCCCAAAGGAACTAACAATCTTCTACGTGCCCCAAATAGGTGCAGAATAATACATACTAATAAATTGCCCACACACATAGAAGCCCACCTTTACTGAGGAGTTCTGAAAGATATCATCAGGATGTTGCATGTTCATAAAGAAAATAGGGAGATCCTTTTTGTAACCTAAAATAATTCTTTCATGAATAAAAATTAGCATTCTGAGAAATTTATGTTTTACATATTTTGTTTGATCAAATGATGTCTTTTGGAAGCTTCGGTCTGCTGAGGTGAGAGCAACCTTCCTTGGAATTAATTTATTGGTTGATCTTAAGATTGAATATGTTCTAGTGGAAGGGGATTTGACACTTGCATTTATCTATTTTATAGGTTATAAAAGAGGTATAATCATTATACTTAATTTTATTTTAAATAATATTCATTTATTAGATTAGATGACTTTGCATAATTTAGTTAACATAAAATAAATTTTAATATAATAAATAAATATTTCTTATGTTCATTTTATTGGTTAATAGTACAATGTTTTTTAAATTTATTTTATTAAGTTGAATGTTTTTGCATATTGTATTTCACACATGATAATTTGTAATGTAATAAATAAAAAAATATTTATATTATGATGGATACCATAATCCACTAGCTCTAAGTTATCCCACCTGCATTATAATCCACTAAGTATGAATACCCCCAAGATATTCTGATATTTCAATGTAAAGGATCCTCTCCTTCTTTCTACAAAGTTAATTATCAAATTACATCATTGGCAAGTCTATGTTAAGTCTTCCATAAATATCTATTTTAGGTTGTTTGCAATAAAATAATGAATTCCTTGAGTGGTCATAGTAAATTAAAGAGTAATAGGATAATATTGTCAACAGTTGATAAAGTTATCTAAGAAGAGGACTCTAAAGAGGAAGCATGTAAATGCAGAGTTCATGTCGATATTAATATGAGTAAAATATGACATACTTGAATGTAATGGTAATGCAACTAAAAATACTTAGGTTGCATGGGAAGTCAACATCAATGGATGAAATAATGGTTGATTCTACAACAAAATATATGGCAGTAAGGTTACATTTGCAACATCAATGGATGAAAGAATAGTTGATTCTACTCTACTACATGGTCTAGAGGCTTCCGAGCCTCTAATTTGAATCATATAATTCCTTGGGAAGGAGTGTGGCACAACGACTAAGGACCATGTACATAGACATGAAATCCTACTATCCAACATACTCATGAAGGATAGAATATAATGTAGTTGTAGATACTGATATAGGTAAGTAAATGAGGAGAAAAAAATCTATGTTAGGATACCTAATAATGTATTTTTTGTAATAAGAAGAGAGGTTCATAACATGGAATTAGACTATCATTTTAATAAAATTTTAAATTTAAAAAATATATATTATATGTAACATTAATTATGAGTTTTAAGTTGTTTATGAGCTTTATTATTCACAAATTCCTTTGAAAAATGAGTAAAAAAATTATATTTGACTTCTTCACTCCTAATATAAACATGAATTTTATTCAATTATTGTTATATAGGTTAATTTGGAAACTTAAGTAACACTTTTAAGAATAAATATGTGAATAAAAAGTTTGAGTCTTCATCAATGACTATGTAGAATTCAAATTTTGCTCACAAATGCATATTAAATCTTGAGTGAAAAGTTATAAAATTTAATGAAGATAATAGGACAAAAGATAATAAACTATCCCTTTTTGGTGATAGTATTTGATACATTTGATACATTTTTGGTAATAGACATTTATTTTATTTTAATTATTCTTTACATATTTCTTTTTTTATTTTATTTTATTATATATATATTATTTTAAAGATATTAAATAAATATATAATTTTTTTTGTTTTCTTTTTGTTAGTATGAGAAACCTTTATGACTTATTATTCTCATTTTACTATAACCTTTCAAAGGAGGAGTTGAGCTTATCAATAAGGAATTTAACACATAGTTTTATACCATTCAGTTATATCATTATCCAGAGAAAAGCCACATGCAATTTTATGTGTCTCCTCAATCTCATGTCTTTATACGAATTCAAACTTGATATCTCTTAAATAAAAAAAGTTGTTGGCAATCACCAAGTAGTTACACTTGCACACAAAACATATGTAAACTTAGACCACATTAGAATGCTTGATTTTTTATATAAGTCATCTTCTTACTACTTCACATAGACTTCGTAATCATTTCATTAGATTTAGTTTACTAGATTTAAATTTTATAAGAGTTAAAATACACCTTAATAATTAGAATTTTAAGTTTTTTATTAAATCCCAAATTTAAACGTCAACATTCAAATCATTAAATTTAATGTGTGTGAGTAAGTTTGTATAAAAAAATTAAAATAGAATGGAAAGGGTGTTGTATGTGCATTCCTATACTTACTGCAGTTATTAATAATCATTATTCTAAGTGCGTCTTGATTTAGGTGAAGGGCCGCCTAAACCTTACGTCAAATGTCCATTATTCATTAATTTAATTCTATGTTAGGTTAGATTAGTAGTATGTTTTTAACTGACCCCCAAAAAAATATAATATAAGTATATATAGGAAACAATTGTTTATTAATTTTTTTTTAAAGGTGGTGTGGATACGAAACCACATTTCCCCTATCTAGCTCTAGGGATCCTCGTGTGCACTCAAATAACAAATAGAGCTCAAGCACTATTGATCGTAGGTGAACATGAAAATTTATAATAATAACAATTTTTAAGGAAACCGTCGACGATAACTAAAATGTGTGAGGGGCCGATACAACTTTGGATTGCAAGAAAAGGACAACGGAGAAGGAGGAGCTTGGTAAGAATTAGTGGGCCAATAAGAGGAAACGTGCTCTATTGAACAAACTTTAAAGGCAAAGGATTAGTAAGGATTAGTTGGCGATAAGAGAAAACGTGTTCTATTGATATCTAATAAATGATGTTACGACGAGTAAGAGTGAAACGTGCTCTATTGAACTTACTTTAAAGGCAAGGGGCGGAGGATTAAGTTTGCGTCTGTAATTAAAAACTTCCTATTAAATTGTTGAAAGAGAATCGTACTCCATGGGCCCGGAGAATCGTACTCCACGTCGATATGAATCGACATAAGAACTATGTCTATTGATATGTGCTGGGTTGCATTGGTAATATCGTCTTGTTCATCACCTTCAAAGGTCATGTCCAACGTTTGTCACTTATATTTTTACGATATAGTAAAACAAGCTTTCAGTATACTGTGCGTGTCTTTTTCGTTTAATATATATATATATCAATCAGAGCTTTTTACATCCGTATATAGGTAATTTATTTTTTATTTTTATTTTTATTTTCCTTTTTGAGGAACAGGTGCCTAGCCGTAAAGGTGGCCAGAACCTATCTAAGTATATGGTAAGACTTAATGAATTATACATGACTTGACTATTCATTTACACCATCAAAATGGTTAGTAGTTGGGATTTTGTTTATTTTTAAATGTGGCTTGACGTAACCAAAACATGAGTCTCCGCCACAGAACTCATCGAGGGATTTTAAATCCTGCAGACACTTTTTCAGTTGACAATCAACTACATACGTATTTTACGTGGTTTAAGTCACATATATGAAATGATTTGAGTGTTTATATATAAAAGTAAATTTGAAATATAATTATAATTTATTTTGTAATGTATATTTAGGTTATGATATTTAAGGATATTTTTAAGATAATAATTTATTGTGGTTATGTAAATTATATAAGTAATTATTTTGTAAGAAATGTTTTTATAAATGTAAGATGTTGGTATGCAGCAATATAACATCAAATATATATTTTTTAGTTTTAACTTTTCTATGGTTATATAGCAAACAAAGACATTCCTTTTCATTAATATTGTTTTTACTGATTATTTTTTAGAATAAAGTTCAAATTTCATTTAATAAGTTTAGAATATTCATTTCAGATTATTCTTGATTAGTTGCAGTAAACTAATTGAGTGCATTAATTTTTTAGATTTAATTGGAGTGATAAGGTGAAATTGTTAGTGCATTAAAAGTAAAAATTTATTACATTTATTTGCACTATTATATTGCTATCAAAATATTGTTATTTGTGTTTTTGAGAAAGGGACAAAACTTGAATTTATCAAAGTGTCTAAAGACACTATTAGTGCACATAGTGTAGACACCAAAACAGCACCAATCCGATTATGTGACTGCAAACACTGATCGCTTTGACAAACATAGCCCCCAGGGCAGCCCTCAGAGGTAAAACAGTGGTCTTAACCACTTTCATAGCAATTTTGTAAGGTCAAGAAGCAATTTGGCACACTTGGACACTTTGCCCAATAATCGTCTCACCCAGGGACGATTGCTAACTTGAAATCGTCTCACCCAGGGACGATTTCTGAAATCGTCTCCAATAAGGACGATTTCCAAGTTTAACGGGCAAAAAGACAAATGAGGCCAAGTGGCAGCCCAGAACAGTCAGTTGATGACTCCTGCCTCGCACGCGTGTGTGGGTGGACAAATAGGCCATTTGAGGACTGTCACAAGGGCAGTTATGAAAGCCCAAGTCAATGGAGGACTCCCCTCCCTCATGGGAAGACAAAGGCGCCACATGGCGCCTATGACCAACACATGGCATTTGTGCTTCCCTCCCAAAAGAGACCCCATGGGTCTATAAAAGGTGGGACTTTTCTCACCCAAAACATACAGGTTGAAGGAGATTTCAAGCAACGAAGTGTTGCCGAGTTGAAGACTCACTTGCATCCCCTTTGGTTCACTTTCTCACATCCACCAATCTCTTTTGCAAGGGAGGTTGTTGGGTGGCTTTTGGAAGCTTGAACCTGACCCAAATCCAACACATGGACACCTGAACCAACCAATTTGCCGACCCCCCATCCTAAGAGGTTTTGGGCCCATCCCTAGTGGATTGGCACCGAAATCAAGTGCCAACGGTGGGAGGCCCACTTGGGCACCCCTCGCACTTCTCAAGTTCCATTCTTTTTAGCATTCTAGATTATTTGTTTACATTGCATGTTGTGTCATTCTGTTTGGTGAACTCATAGCTGCAATTTCATAACTTTTGATCAGATTCTAGTATGTTTTGTGTCGCTTTGTTGTTTCACTGACTTGCAGGAGGCGATATCAAATTCCCGAGGATAGAGGCCAAATTGGGAGAATCCGACCATCTGGGTCGTCCCAAAATGGCCCCAATTACATAACCCCTCTGTCTGCAGGTGTTTTGGAAGTCTCGAGAGTCGACATTGGAGCAGATCACTTCGACTTTTCCAACACGGAGGAATCGTCTCACCCGGGGACGATTAGCGATAGAAATCGTCCTGCCCAGGGACGATTTCCAGATGAAGGCAGATTGGCCGACTGTTTCAGTGGCAATGGCCTTCTGGTAATATCTTCTATCTTCTGTCAGGTTTTCAGGCCATTTGGACTCACTGTACTTACTGTTTCAGGCAAATGTTTGCATGCATATTTCACTAATTTTAGAGAACAAACACTCCTTATTTGCAGCAGGTGCTACTGACATCTTGGTTGTTTCTGTGTTCGCAGGAGGAGCAAAGAAGTCAAAGACTCATCAGCGTAAGCGGCGGCAACATTTTGGCCCGCCCATTCAAACGTGGGCACGCGGAAAGAGGAACATTAAGTGATTGTAACCAAATTCTTTTAACGCTCCTAGCCCCTGAAAAGGGAGGAGGCGTCATTGTAATAGAGATCAAGAAATTTTAATGAAAGGGCTGTGTTTTCTCCATTTGCTTGTGTCTCATTGCAATGCGTCTTTTTCATTTCATGCACTTTACATTTCTAGGACTTAAGCGTACTTGATTTTGAATGCAATCGCAATTAGTGTTTCCTTCGCCCGGAATCTCGTGCTTTCAGTGGCGATCACGGTGGGACCTGTTCCCTATTTTTTTTTAAGATCACAGAAAACTAATCGGGTTTTTGTGTTTTGTGCTTGACAGGTACATTTTTTTATTGCAGACTGTTAATCGTCTCTGACTGTTACGAATACTCTACTGGAAATCGTCTCACCCTGGGACGATTTTAAAATCGTCTCTGCAAGGGACGATTTATGTTCTGTAATTCGTCTCACCAAGGGACGATTTTCTGTCTGTAAATTTTCAGAGCAGAAATTCAGAAGCAATCGGAGCAGGCAGAGAAGAGGTAGGGATTTTCATAATCTCTGTTAAATTTTCTATTTCTGTTTCTGTTTCTTTGACTATTTTCATTTTATCCTGCATTGCTTAGGGAAAAGTCATTTATGCTTGTTTCATTTTCGCTAAATAAAATGAATCTCACACACTCCACGCAACAATTTTAAACCAAGGAGCTGGTCGTAAGACCCCAGCCCTTGAGCAAGACCAACGGTGGGTTCATCACCACCTTGGCTTAGCTTTGCATCCATTTCCCGATTGTCAACTGTTGTTAGGCGTAAATCCTGACGAAAGCAGACCGAGTGTCGCTGGGGTGATTCCCATGCGCGCGAGGATAAGTTTTCTATGGTAGGTGCCATTAACAGGACAATCCCCCTTTCGTACTGCCTACGTACCACGTACCTTCTGCTCTCACGTACCTATAGTCTCCCTCTCGTAAGGGCGGGTATATAGAGAGGTTGGTATATCGGCCTGGTTGGTATATTGAAGGGGCTACCATTTTGGGAGTTATATGAGCCGTCATAATGCATTTAAACGATCTTCAAAACCTACCAAAAACAAAACAAAACACCAAAATACACTAAACCAGTTTAGGGCACACCAATAATCCTTAAAAGAGATAATCACGATTTGTGTATGCGTGTGTTTATTTCTGCTTAGTGTAGACAAAAACAAAAATCATCATAAAAAAGATAAAAATCTGTTTAGATAGCATAGAAGCACCGCAATGGTGTACACCCGCAGCCAAGCCCAATCAAGGGCAGAAGCTCCGGAAGGTACACAAGAAGCAGGCACAAGTCGCCTTCGCTTCAGTCTTGAGGATTTGGTCATACCGCCTTATCGGTCCAACCTACAAAAGAATCCAATTCAGAATCCTCGGTGGGGTATGCCCATTCAAAGCAGCCCCTTTCGGGAAGATGCCCTACATGTAGACCTTGATATAAATAGAGAATCACCTTTTGAGGTTAGACATGAGTGGCCACGGCGCGATGAAGCGCTAGATAGGCACACCATCCATTTGGAGGGACAACGTGGATATGGCATCCCTTCTTTACCTCCCATCAGAACAGAGAGACAAAATCCAGAGCGTAGGGCTCCTTACATAGGGCGACCTAACTCCGCCCACCCCCTTCACACCTATGAGAGGGAACGTGAGGAAGATCATCGCATTCCTCAAGGACAACAACATGCAACGTGGGAACCTTGCATTTCCACACCAGCTGGACATCATGA
This sequence comes from Wollemia nobilis, assembly GCA_028583015.1. Classification (NCBI taxonomy): domain Eukaryota; kingdom Viridiplantae; phylum Streptophyta; class Pinopsida; order Araucariales; family Araucariaceae; genus Wollemia; species Wollemia nobilis. The sequence goes on from JAQPPZ010016705.1 coordinate 1,609,791, forward strand.
TCACCCCTTGAGGCCAGGACCTCGAGTACATGCCGCATACCTCGACAGAGGGAAGCGACCCATTGGAATTTTAGATCATCAAAATCAAGATAAACACATAGGGGAAACATTCGAACCTCCTGAGCAAAATAGGGTAGACCAAATTGACCCGATAGTCGCCCAACATGCCACCCATCAAGCCCAAATCATGCGGCTTAAACAAAGTCATCAGGAGATAGAGTATCGACACCGCTTGGATAGAGAGCGCATGCAACGCGAAGCGGATGAGTTACGCTATGAACTACCTGAGAGGGAGCCAACCCCTCGCATCCAAAGAGCCGAACAACATGAGAGGCATAATCCGTTAACGCAGGACAGGTCTCCACGACCTCGTCAAGCTTTGCCTCCGAGACCTTATAGACCCGAGAGGGAGGCTACTCCCCGAAACAATGATGGGTACCTTCAGCAAGGACTCAATCAAGGTCATAGGTTTCGCCCAGAGACTCCTCAAGAATTTTATGAGGAGTACGAACCAGAAGTAGAATATGTTGAAACTCCCCATCAAGGCAGGAGGGCTGCCAATCGGCCACCCCTCCATAGGCCTCCAGTTTACCATAACTTGCAACAGGAGCGAACAAGAGAGGAAGAAATAAAATCTTTCGATGCATACCAAGCGCTATTAGAGCGTTTGGAGTCTGTGGAAACAAAAGCTGCTGGGCATCAAAAACCCACATTACGTCAACTCCGCAGTAATCCGGTGCATCCCTCAGTGCCTACACCTCTTTACCCCGAGCACTTCAAGTTGCCTCAATTGGCAATCTTTAAAGGTGAAGAGGATGCACAAGAGCACGTTACAAGATTTCTAAGCCAATGCTTCGCAATCCAAGATAATGACGCATTGTTGCTTAGAACATTCATAACCACATTCGCAGGCCCTGCCTCGGATTGGTTCACACAACTACCCAAACACAGCATAAGCAACTTAGATCAATTAGTAGATGCGTTTCTTGAACGCTTTGCCTTCAACACAAGGAAGAAGGCATCACTAAGTGATCTGGCGAGCCTCAAGCAATTTGAGGAAGAAACAATGGCAGCATACGGGAATCGATGGAGGGCTTTGCTTTCTAAGTTACCCTACCGTCCCCCTATGTCTGATCTCACGCAGATGTTCGCAAAAAGTTGCTTAAAATCAATCTCTGGTCTATTGTTGCTGCGGCAATATGACAACTTAGAAGAAGCTTTGGCGCAAGCCAGAGTCATAGAAGAGATTAAAATAGGTGAAGGCGCAATCGCTAAGCCTAAAAAGAAAGAGTGGAATAAAACCACTAAAATCGGGACAACGCAACCGCAACATGCTGCAGTTAACCAAGTTGCGATAAATGTTCCCGCGCCTGTGCAAGAAACGCAGCCTCAAAAGGCTAATTACCAGGCAGTGCCTCCGGGTTATGAAAGAGACAATAGAAGACAAGAGCAGAATTACCCGCGTCGCCCTAGACGAAATTTCACCCCATATGCGGAGTCTAGGGATTCCTTATTTGACCGCTTGTCAGCGGCAAATTTAGTCACTCTGCCAGAAATTCAAACTATAGACCCTAACATTCCCAAGCCTAGGGGGTACAGAGAAGAATTGTATTGTAGATTCCATAGGCGCGGAGGACATGACTTGAATGGGTGTTGGAAATTCAAAGAACTAGTCCAGGATTTGATCGACAATAGAACATTGGTCGTGGACAACCCCATCGCACCAAACAACCAACAAATGGGGGTATTCAAGGACCCCTTGCCTGCCCACGAGGCACAGACTAAACCACTCCAGATTAACGAGGTGCGACAGGATCTTCCCACGCAGGGATTTGTGGGAATGATTAGCATAGTAACGAGGAACAGAAGGTACCCAGCAGTTGCCCCCGAGGTAGCTACGAGGGAAGTTCCGACAACATCGCAGCCTCAACAACGCCCAACGCAGTTGCCTCCGCCTAGACCCGAGGTCACAATACGAACCAAACTCACGCAGAGTTTGCAGACCACATCGGCTAGGCTGTCCATTTACGAGCTTATTCAACAGTCAACACCCCATAGAGAAGCTCTTATGGACATTTTAAAAGCCATTGAATTACAACCCCACGAAGCAAATTCTTTCAACAACTTCGTAGGACATGTGAAACGATGTACGGAGCCGGTCATCACATTCAGAGAAGATGAGGTCAAAATGATATCGAATGACATGGCAGATCCACCCCTACACGTCATCGCGTGGGTCAATGGGATTCCGTACAAGAGAGTGTTGATAGATACTGGCTCGTCTAGTAACATCATTACCACTACAACCTTAAAACATTTGAAGCTGCCAGCCTCTCACATCACAGCCTCCACGTACACACTGCGAGCTTTTAACGATGCAATATGCTCGACAGTCGGCACAGTTGTTCTGCCTGTCCAGGTAGGACAAAAGTCAATACCTACACTGTGCCATGTGCTGGAAGGCGAAATGGCTTATAATATACTGCTAGGGCGGCCTTGGATCAGGGACATGAAGTGTGTCCCTTCGATCGCCCACCAGTGCTTGAAGTATGCTTATGAAGGAGAGATCCATGTAGTCCCAATGGACTTAGAGCCCTTCAAGTATTGCAATGCGGTACAATTCATGCCTCAATCGACCCTCCCTTCAACACATTTGGATTTCCAGTTAAATCCATCTAAACAAGGTCCAATACCGCAGGCATCACTGGTGACCAACAAGGCAAAATCCCAGCCAGGTGAGACTTCATCACCTGCTCCTTCATCATCAACGCCACCTATCACGGCCCAACAGAAGGACAAGGGAAAATAGATCATGGAAGAGGTTAAGCCTCTAGAAGAGGGGTTGCCCACAGTTTCAACAATATCAACAGAGGAAACACCCAACACAACAGAAACCAAGACTCCTGAACCACCAAAAATGGAATGGACTCAGGAAGGACTACCGTTTCCTCCCACCCAATCATCAACAATCACTGTTGAAATGGCCAGTACGGGCCTGGGGGAGTACTTAGTGCAAAATGTTGTTGCAACCCCTACATTGGAGTCAGTACAGGACATGGGAAGACCTCGCCTTCCCATAGGGACAATTGTTCCTCTAGGCTACCCACCAAACCAGGACAAATTTTGTGTATGGGGGCCTTGATCATGGTCTTGAAACATGCCAGCAAAAAGAAGTAGACGAGGAACCTTTTGTTGAAAACATCAACTATCTATCAAACCCAGAATTTGCCCTAAAATATCTCGGCCAATGCAATTGGCATGGATACGGGCTAGGCAGATATGAGCAAGGGATGCGGATCCTTTGCCAACCAAGATATCAGATGCCATATGACAAGTCAGGAGTAGGGTTCAACCACCCCCTGCCCTTAGACATCTTGGTTGAAAATATGCAAGGCCTAGAAATAGGCAACAAGGGGGGATTGGCACAAGATCCATATGCCAATCCGAATACAGAATACACATTGGGAGACTACCTCCCATGGTCAACAAATACCCCTGGCAGCAACAGTAATCCCTCTCCTTTGCTAGAGAGAGGTGAAAGTTCAGAGAATCATCCTCAAAGAGAACAACAAAGGCTGCCAGACATCTTTTTGAAGTTGTTCCCCTTAGAGGTTCCAGATGAAACAATACAGTGTCAAGAGGATCAGGTCCCTCCACCAAGAGTGGAACAACAACAATGGGACCAGATCAACTTACTGGAACAAGGAGAGTCCTCAACATCGCAAGCAACAGTTGTTGAAGAGGATGAACATTTTTGGGTCTTCGAAAGCGATTCAGAAGATGAGACTGAGATGGACTATCTCAGACATGCGCGATGACATCACCGCGCTTTAACTCATGAAGATCTAATGGGACAGATGGGCATACTGTTAGGACATGAATGGCAAGTAGACCCAGCGAGGTGGGACCAAGTGTTAGACCCATGGCTCCAAATTCAAGATGAGCATCGTCCACCTCGAGATCCCATCATGACAGCAGTGCCGAGGGAAGACCCCGCCCTCCTTTTTGCAAAATTCGCACCTAGGGAAGATCCATTCGTGCCCGTTCCCGTAGAGCCAGATCCAGAGTATAGGGAGAATCTAGAAGAATCAAGTAATCACACCCGCGGTTCTGGAGACCAAATTCATTCCATCCACATGATCTCCATTGATTTGACCGCACCCATCCGCAATCCGGCCGATCCATCACGGTCATTGCATCTAGACATAGATGCCATCGACTGGGATCGCGTCAATTCACCATTATCACCATCAGAGTACTGGCCTTTCGGTGAAATACTTCATTTTACCCCAAGGACAACTCAGGATGTCTTTCAAGCTGAAGAGGGACCCGAGGTTCCAAACGTAGATCTAAACTCAGCTAATGATATCCACTTGATCCCAACTCCACATCAGTTGGAGGACGGATCCCACATGTCAGTCGAGGAGACGACTGACGTAAATATCGGCACAGATCCAAAGAATCCATAGATTATCAGGCTGGGGGTAAGTCTTTCCCCCAAAGAGCAAGCCGATTACATTGCCCTTCTCAAGGAGAAGAAGGAGGTTTTTGCATGGTCGTATAAAGATATGCCAGGACTAGACCCACAGCTAGTCATGCACAATCTAACGCTTGATCCGACAATCAAGCCTGTAAAGCAAAAACTACGCAAGATGCACCCAACAGTGGCCTTGATGGTCAAAGATGAATTGCAAAAGCTGTTGGATGCACAGTTTGTCATCTGCGTGGATTATCCGCCATGGCTGTCCAACATGGTTCCCGTCAAGAAGCCCGACGGGAGGATTCGCATATGCACCGACTTTCGAGATCTAAACAAAGCGAGTCCTAAGGATGATTTCCCCTTGCCCAGCATCGACGCGTTGGTAGACGCTACAGCAGGTCACGAAATGCTCTCCCTAATGGATGGTTTCTCAAGATACAATCAAATTCGTATCAATCCTGAGGATCAACTCAAAACGGCGTTCACAACGCCTTGGGGGACATTTTGTTATAAGGTCATGCCTTTTGGCCTTAAAAATGCTGGCGCTACATACCAACGTGCCATGACGTATATCTTCCACGATTACATGCACAAAACTTTGGAAGATTACATGGATGATTTGTTAGCCAAATCTCTTTTGCGCTCAGATCATCTCGGTGACTTAAGCAAGATTCTCGATCGCCTCATAGAGCATAAGGTCAGACTGAATCCCAAGAAGTGCGTATTCGGCGTCACATCCGGAAAACTCTTGGGTTTTATAGTCTCAAAACGAGGCATCGAAGTGGACCCAAACAAAGTCAAGGCAATCCTTGAAATGGCTCCCCCAACCACTATCAAGCAGCTCAGAAGTCTGCAAGGAAAGGTCGCGTCGATTAAACGCTTCATAGCGCAATTATCTGACAAATGCCGACCAATGAACAAATTATTGCACAAGGGGGTCACATTTCATTGGGATGACGAGTGCCAGTCAACCTTTGACGAAATCAAACAATACTTGGCTTCGCCGCCAGTATTAGAACCACCTAGACTAGGAGTGCCGTTCTACTTATACATCTCAGCTATCGAGGTGGCACTCGGGAGCCATGCTAGCCCGGAAGAATGAACTTCACAAAGAACAGGCTACTTACTATCTTAGCCGCACCCTGGTCAGTTACGAACTTAACTATGCATACGTTGAGAAACTATGCTTGGCAGTGGTGTTTGCTACCAAGAAGCTACGCCACTACATGCTGAGCAACACTACGTATGTTGTGTCTAAGGAGAATCCATTGCGATACATGATGAGTCGTACTTATCATAGTAGTCGCACGGCGAAATGGATCATGTTGTTGACGGAATTTGACATTGAGTTCATCGGACAAAAATCTATCAAAGGACAAGTCATAGCCGATCAACTAGCAGAGGCTCCTCTTGAAGACGATCAGCCTCTGGTCATAGAACTACCCGATGATGGGGTCTTCCATGTCTCAGAATCGCCAGATTCTGATGAGCCTGAGTCACAAGCCGACATAACCCTATTCTTCGATGGTTCTAAGTGTGAGCAAGGTGGTGGCGCAGGAATTGTATTCTTCACACCGCAGGGCGCTCCAATGCCCCTGTCATTTAAATTAAACTTCCGAGTGCACCAACAATAATGCAGAATATGAAGCCTTGCTCCTAGGTCTTCAAACAACAATCGCCATGAACATCAAAAGACTGAACATCTTTGGTGATTCGCTGTTAATCGTCAATCAAGTCAAAGGGGTATATCAATGCAAATGCCCAATTTCGAAGGCCTATAAAGCCCTCGTGGACAAATTCCTGGCAAAACTTGAATGGTATGACATCGAGGCACTCCCTCGATCATCGAATCATTTTGCGGACACAATGGCCTCCCTGGGGTCACTAATTCCGCAAGACCTTTCCGGTGATATGACAACCATCCAAGTCAAAACCTTATCGCAATCCGCGATGGAGCGTGCAAGCCCAGACTTGACGCCAGGAATCCACATGATCCAGATCGAACCATCCTCGGATAAGTTCTTTCGAATCCGAGATCGTCTGAAACGTGCCAACTTGGGGTCCTTGTTTTCCCCCACTCCCACTAATAGCAACACAACGCTATTCTTACAAGTTCTATCAAATTCAGCATTTGTTAGGAAAGAACTTCAAAAGGGATTGGCTGTTCATACTGTCGAAGTTTTCGATCAACAGGACTGGTATTTACCCATAAGAGATTACCTCAAGTTAGGTAATCTTCCCTTTGGATTGACGCACGCCGCAAAACGAACATTAAAGCAAAAAGCGGCTAAGTATGTCTTGATAGGAGACATTTTGTATCGTCGCAGCTATGACGGAATTCTTCTTCGTTGTTTGGACCAGCAAGAGTCCACTTGGGCAGTCGCCCAAGCGCACGACGGTACATGTGGCGGCCACTTTAGTGGTATGGCCATTGCAAAGCGCATTCTTCGCATGGGCTATTATTGGCCATCTTTAGAGCGAGATTGTTGCAAGTATGTCAAGAAGTGCGTGAAGTGTCAACATCATGCCAATTTGATGCACGTACCTTCCCAGGCCCTACAGACAGTCCAGTCTGCTTGGCCATTTTTGCAGTGGGGCCTCGATCTAATCGGAAAGATCTCCCCTGCATCGTCAGGCCGTCACACGTTTATCATAACGGCCACAGAATATTTTACCAAATGGGTGGAAGCAATTCCGTTAACCTCAACGAAAGGACCCCGCATTGTGGAGTTCATCTTGCATAACATCATATGTCATTTTGGTATTCCATCCAAAATAATCTCAGATAATGGGCCATCATTCAAGAACAAAGACGTGCGTGCTTTGACCACAAAGTACAAAATTCAGCACAACTTTTCAACGCCCTATTATCCGCAAGCAAACGGGCAAGCGGAGGCATCAAACAAAACACTAGTCGCCATCCTTAAAAAGACAGTCACAGACAGTCATAAGGATTGGCACATACAAATCCCACTTGCCCTTTGGGCTTATCGCACTAGCATTCGGACGCCAACTGGGGCAACTCCGTTTTCGCTTGTGTATGGCTCAGAGGCAGTAATGCCTCTCGAGTTGGAAATTCCTTCCCTGTGCATATCAATGCAGGAGTTCATCGATGATGACACTGCGCGGCAGGCCCGGTTAGACCAACTTACGTTGCTTGACGAACGACGCGTTAATGCTCTTGAGCACCTATGTATCTATCAAGAGCGGCTTAAGAAAGCTTACAACATGAAAGTTCACCTAAGGGACTTTCGGGTTGGTGATTTGGTTTTGAAGGAAAACCAACAAAACTCTAATTTGCCGTCCCACCTAAGGGACAAGTTCACGGCAAATTGGTTAGGTCCATATGTCATTGATAGCAAAATAGGACCCGGGACGTACCGGCTAGCTTCTCTTGATGGTATCAAGGAAACAGAACCCTTGAATATCAGTCATTTGTGACCATTTCATATCTAAGAGAGCCATACCCCAAAAATGCTCCAAGGATTATCGCAATCACTTGGTCAAACCAAAAAGCTCCAAGGATTATCGCAATCACTTGGTCAAACCAAAAAGCTCCAAGGATTATCGCAATCACTTGGTCAAACCAAAAAGCTCCAAGGATTATCGCAATCACTTGGTCAAACCAAAAAGCTCCAAGGATTATCGCAATCACTTGGTCAAAACCAAAAGCTCCAAGGATTATCGCAATCACTTGGTCAAACCAAAAAGCTCCAAGGATTATCGCAATCACTTGGTCAAACCAAAAAGCTCCAAGGATTATCGCAATCACTTGGTCAAACCAAAAAGCTCCAAGGATTATCGCAATCACTTGGTCAAATCCAAAAAGCTCCAAGGATTATCGCAATCACTTGGTCAAAATCCAAAAAGCTCCAAGGATTATCGCAATCTCTTGGTCAATCCAAAAAGCTCCAAGGATTATCGCAATCACTTGGTCAAAATCCAAAAAGCTCCAAGGATTATCGCAATCACTTGGTCAAAAATCAAAAAAACTCAAAAACAACAAAAATCATCAAAAACAAAAATACATTGCTCATTAAATCATTGCATCCATACATCAAATATTTGTGGTCGTACAGGTCAAAGGCACCATAGGCTGTAATTAATCCGGTAGTCCATCTTGTTCCACACTGTCTCATTTTACAAAAACAACAAAAACACCATACATCGCTTTTACCACATAGAGTCAGTGGTCTTTTAATGTATCAAGAGTTTTTCGTGATTCAGTCATCATTTTGCTCTTTAGCCATGTAATGTATCAAGTCAAAAGACTTTACGAAGGTAGAGTCATACTTGAAATACACCTTGTTACGTAACATCCCATCACAAGATAAAACACATAAAACAATTCTAGAGTTGTGTGAACGAAAGATGAAACCTGCATAGTAATCCAGTTCACCATAAGCGAAACGGTTATCTTGCTCATCCCCCTGTGCGAATGACCCAAAGAATGCTGAGAGTTGGCAAAAGGACAAGCATCCTCCCTACCCAATTCCCCAAGAATCCCTAATTCTCAATAGTTGCAAAACATCAAAAATTTGCAAAATGTCAAAACATCAAATACTTGACATCCTACAGTGCACACATCAAAATGCACAAAGCAACAGTGATTTTCGTCACTCCATATTCCCAATCCCTTGCTCAAAAGAAAAACAAATCAAAATAAACAGTGATCTCATCACTAAAAACGAGCAAGTATCCCAATATAATTGAAGAAAAGAAGGGAGTTGACCTTGAATCCCTGGAACTCTCAGCATTCTAAAAGGTCATGAGGCAAGCCTCGATACCGGTTAGGTTGATAGCCTATCGGTCATCGGCGGTAAACTTCTCGCATGACGATATATCTATCACATTAACTTGTGTATAGATCAATGTTTGCATGTGGATGAGCTAGCTTACGGCATCCTGGATAACACTGCAGATTAATCTAACAGAATACAACAAAGGAGTTTGTGGAGCTAATTAGGTGATCCTCAGTACAGGTTCGGTTGAAAGCCCATCTGGCACTGGCGGTATCCTGACAAATACCACATAAATGAAATCAATTGCACACACAGGGATGTGAAATAACTTGGTCAAAAACAAGTCCGATTCATACCTTGGTCAAAAGTCTTGTAAGATAAAGTACGATCATGGCTAGTGAGCTAAAACCGTTTGAGTCTCAGAAAACCTTAGCTACATTTCTAAACCAACTGCGCTACTTTTCATCTTTGCAAATACCATCAAAAAATACAAAAATAGAAAAACCATGTATACATGTAGAGCCATACATCACAGCAATCACCTAAAAATGAAATAAAGAGCATCTTAAACAGCCTATGGTGCCATAACCAATCACCACAAATGTCATTCATCCATTTCACCTTGAATCTCACATATAAATAAAAAACATTTGCATTCATCATAACATTGGCATTCATCAAAATAAATAAACATGCACAACAAAATCACATCATCACATGTACAAAACCATAATAAAACCGATATATATATATATATATCATCAAAAATATGCCCGCAGGCTACAAAAATGGTCCTCAGACCCCGCAATCATACCCAAAAACCCAACCTAAGGCGTCCACCAACATGATCACGCAGGATCGGTGCGACGGGAACTACCCCCCGTGGTGTGGGTCCTATGGGACCCTGCAGGGCGACTATCGCCAGCCCCCGCATCATGCCTACTACCACCTCCCTCATCTAACCGCCTCCGACGAGATGATGCTGACTGCTCAGTCAGACTATCCCTCGTCCGACGTAAAGATCCACTGACCGAAGGCTCAGGTAGTCGCCCACCAAGGCGGATGACCTCCCTCTCCAAATCTATCCGGTGCAGACACCACTCTGCCTCTCGTCGATGATAGTAAGACAGTGCATCATCGCGTTGTGCCAAAACCCTATCCCGCTCCGCTAGCTGGGCACGCAGGAGATCCCTCTCCCGCAGCGCGTCCCCCAGCTCCCGCCTCGCGTCCCCCAGCTCCCGCCTCGCATCCCCCAACTCCAGATCCCGTATCCGTAGCAGCTCTGTAAGACGCGCATCTTCAGCGCGTACCTCAGACTCCACCTCCTCTATGTCTGCCTGACGAACAGGACCCCCTAGAACAGCAGCCTGCTCTGGCTCCCACCGCTCCTCCACGCCCTGCATGTCCGGCTGATCCGGAGCGCCCAAGTCTACATCCTCATCCACCACATCCACCATGTCCGCATCATCCAACGGACCTCCCCAATCATCCCATGCTGCCTCAGCACCCTCCACCGCCGCCTCCGCGCCTCCCAGTGGCCCCTCCCCTCTCCATCGCCGTAACACCCACCACGAGTCATACTCGGTGGTAGTCCCGACGTCATCTACGTCCGGGACGTCAATCACAGTATCTGACTCATCGCCCAATGGCACGATGACCGGTGGATCCAGATCCCTCTCATCTCCCCACCGTCGATAGACCACAGGCTCACCAGGCAACCCCTGGCGCACCCCAAACTATCGTGAAACCCGGCTGTACGGGAAGAACTCATGCTCCGTCCCGTGCCGCCCAGTCAACCACCGCTCCCTGCGTACCCGACGGAGCCACTCTCCAGCCTCCGACCAGGTTGGACAGTCCCGATAAGGGCGCCAAAACACCTCCCCTAGAGTGAGTCGAGAGAAGGCATCGGTATAGTGCTCTACAGCACCTGCCCATCGCCGACTCTGCCCCTGCTCCGTGGACCGCCGCCACAAAATGGCATAACCAATCTCCTGATCCTCCATCATCGCCCGAGTCATCCATGGTAACCCGGTCGGCCTCTCAACTGATATGTGCTGCCAACCCCAGCACTGCAATAGATAACTGCAGCTGACTCCCTTCCGCTGTCGACAGCGGACTCCATACAGCTCTCCGTAAAGCTGCGCTAACAATGCCTGTCCCCATCCCAGGATCAATGGTGCCTCTATCGGACACTCTACCAACTGCCATACCAATTCCATAAGGTTCCACGGGAACCTCGCACCTGACGAGTCAGGCAATAGCATGTTAGAAATGAGGCCCATCAAGAATGCGTGCCTCACTCCTAACACCCCCCTCTCCTGCCACCATCCAACCAAGATCCCGCCAACCTGGCAGCCCCCCTCGGCCGTATCCACTGGGTTCGCTACACCCAGCCGCACCGCATGCCCAAGACATCTCGTAAGTACGGCAGTCCGCTGATCACGCGGCGATGTCCTAATGGGCAGTCCATCTATCGAAATCCGAAGCAACCGATAGACGTCCTCCAAAGTCACAGTCATCTCCCCTGTCGAAAGATGGAAAGTGTTGGTCCACGGATCCCAAAGTTTGATCAGGGCCGTCAGATAGGCCTGATCCGGGACCACAGGCTCCAGTCGAGCCACCTGCTTGAGCCCAAGGGCATCAAGCCATTCCCAGTCAACATCAGTCAGCGCCAACCGCGCCTCAGCGAAAGCGGCAGGTACACGGTACCGGCTCCTAACCTGCAAAAGAAAACAATTCAACAAAAAAAAAAAATTAAAAATCATGGAAAAGAACTGTACAACAATGACAAAAGCAAAAAAATCAAATAAACAAAACAAAAACAGATCTTCAGTTACAAGATTTCTAATCTTAACTGATTATTACAAAAACAAACACAAAATTCAAAAACAAATTTTTCAGTTCTAGGGTTTCTAACCTCAATATCAATAAAAAAAAAAAAATAAAATAAAAAAAAAAAAAAAAAAAAAAAAAAAAAAAAAAAAAAAAAAAACTAAAAAAAAAAAATTTAAACAAACAAATGCTAGAATAAACTCTAGGGAGCACTTACGGGTTTCGTCTCCGCTCCGCCGCTCGAACCAGTTTGTGCACTCATGATGGCAGAGAGAATTTCGGCAGCGCTTCGCTTCGCAGAATTACCTCCTCCTCCCAGAGCTCCCAAATCGCAAGAAAAAAATGACACAAATGAGCCCAAATTCAAGTTTTGGCCCTTAAATAGGCCTTTGAACTGGAAATCGTCCTTGGCTGGGACGAGCGCTCTGGTAAGCGCTCGTCCCACCCAGGGACGATTTCTGCAATTGGAAATCGTCCCACCCAGGGACGATTTCCAGCCAAAAAATTCAAAACATCAAAAAATCAACAAAAATGCACTAAAAAAAAAATAAAATTGCCTAATAAGAGTGTTGTTGCACTTGACATCCCGGGCATTCAAAATCGATGTTGGGGTCATATATTGTCATTATCCTACTCCCTAAGAAGGCTAACATAGCCGGACCGCTCCACGGGAAGACGGATTGCCGACAATTTAATCACCAAATGGTGTCACAAAAAACAACAAAAACAATAAAAAATTCAACAAAAACAAACAACAATAACATTGCCGGACACAAGTGCTCATGCACTTAACCTCTAAGCAAAGAAAATAGATGTTGAGGTTCAAATTATCACTCTCCTACTTCCCCAAGAAGGCTATCATAGCCGGACCGCTCCACGGGAAGATAGGTTTTCGATGATTTCACCTCATTCAGGCATCACCAAAAGGGTTAACACCCACCAAAAATAGGTCCAAATGTTGGAAAAATTGCACACGCTTAACGGTAAACCCTCTAAAGGCACCCCTGCACAAGTCATCTTGGGTCAAGCGACTCGTCGCTTCTCTCACGAAGGTCATTCCCTCATCGATTCGTCGCTTGAGGGGGTAGTCACACTTAGTCACCAATCAACAATCACACACCCAATTAAGGAAAACGACATGCATTCAAAGAATCATTGACAAAGACAATCACGCTCCAGCTTGGGGCGATAAACAAGCAACAATCAAATCAATCAAACACTTGGCATTTCATGAATCATGAACACAAGGTTCCCCCGAGGATAAAACGCCCTTCGCTTATTCATGATCGATCAATGTCTAAGTTCAAGTCACACCTCACCAAAATAGGTTAATACTTGAAATCAAATTCCTTAGCTCGTCAGAAGCAAGGATTCAAGAATGCATGCCCTTTCCATACTTGGGGCATCAAAAGTTGGTTAGGTTACCAAGAAACCCTAATCATTAGTGCTTTGGTTATCTATTTTTTGCTCAAGCATCGCGTCACCCGTAGCGCTTCCCAAAAAGGGGCATCTCGTAGACACCAAAACAGCACCAATCCGATTATGTGACTGCAAACACTGATCGCTTTGACAAACATAGCCCCCAGGGCAGCCCTCAGAGGTCAAACAGTGGTCTTAACCACTTTCATAGCAATTTTGTAAGGTCAAGAAGCAATTTGGCACACTTAGACACTTTGCCCAATAATCGTCTCACCCAGGGACGATTGCTAACTTGAAATCGTCTCACCCAGGGACGATTTCTGAAATCGTCTCCAGTAAGGACGATTTCCAAGTTTAACGGGCAAAAAGACAAATGAGGCCAAGTGGCAGCCCAAAACAGTCAGTTGATGACTCCTGCCTCGCACGCGTGTGTGGGTGGACAAATAGGCCGTTTGAGGACTGTCACAAGGGCAGTTATGAAAGCCCAAGTCAATGGAGGACTCCCCTCCCTCATGGGAAGACAAGACTGCCACATGGCGCCTATGACCAACACATGGCATTTGTGCTTCCCTCCCAAAAGAGACCCCATGGGTCTATAAAAGGTGGGACTTTTCTCACCCAAAAGATACAGGTTGAAGGAGATTTCAAGCAACGAAGTGTTGCCGAGTTGAAGACTCACTTGCATCCCCTTTGGTTCACTTTCTCACATCCACCAATCTCTTTTGCAAGGGAGGTTGTTGGGTGGCTTTTGGAAGCTTGAACCTGACCCAAATCCAACACATGGACACCTGAACCAACCAATTTGCCGACCCCCCAATCCTAAGAGGTTTTGGGCCCATCCCTAGTGGATTGGCACCGAAATCAAGTGCCAACGGTGGGAGGCCCACTTGGGCACCCCTCGCACTTCTCAAGTTCCATTCTTTTTAGCATTCTAGATTATTTGTTTACATTGCATGTTGTGTCATTCTCGTTTGGTGAACTCATAGCTGCAATTTCATAACTTTTGATCAGATTCTAGTATGTTTTGTGTCGCTTTGTTGTTTCACTGACTTGCAGGAGGCGATATCAAATTCCCGAGGATAGAGGCCAAATTGGGAGAATCCGACCATCTGGGTCATCCCAAAATGGCCCCAATTACATAACCCCTCTGTCTGCAGGTGTTTTGGAAGTCTCGGGAGTCGACATTGGAGCAGATCACTTCGACTTTTCCAACACAGAAGGAATCGTCTCACCCGGGGACGATTAGCAGTCAGAAATCGTCCTGCCCAGGGACGATTTCCAGATGAAGGCAGATTGGCCGACTGTTTCAGTGGCAATGGCCTTCTGGTAATATCTTCTATCTTCTGTCAGGTTTTCAGGCCATTTGGACTCACTGTACTTACTATTTCAGACAAATGTTTGCATGCATCTTTCGCTGATTTTAGAGAACAAACACTCCTTATTTGCAGCAGGTGCTACTGACATCTTGGTTGTTTCTGTGTTCGCAGGAGGAGCAGCAGAAGTCAAAGACTCATCAGCGTAAGCGGCGGCAACATTCTGGCCCGCCCATTCAAACGTGGGCACGCGAAAAGAGGAACATTAAGTGATTGTAACCAAATTCTTTTAACGCTCCTAGCCCCTGAAAAGGGAGGAGGCGTCATTGTAACAGAGATCAAGAAATTTTAATGAAAGGGCTGTGTTTTCTCCATTTGCTTGTGTCTCATTGCAATGCGTCTTTTTCATTTCATGCACTTTACATTTCTAGGACTTAAGCGTACTTGATTTTGAATGCAATCGCAATTAGTGTTTCCTTCGCCCGGAATCTCGTGCTTTCACATAGATCCACAACATTGAATGGCCTAAGGAAGCCACAAAATCATCTCAATACTCCAAGCATTTGAGAAGAAATTAACCGTAAAAAACGTAGCTAAGGAAGCCTCAAATGAGACATGGTGAGTCTTAAGCTCAAAGCACATTAAGTTTTCTACAAAAGAAATAGTGCAAAAAAAACAAAAAAAAGAGCTTCTATGAAGTGGTTACAAGCTTGGATCCATCTATAAAATATCCAAGCAAAAAGGGGCAGGTGTCTAATCAAAGAGACAACCTCGAAAACCCCTCATATTGCATTTAAAATTCTACCACAAAACCAAAATATTAGATATTGGAAAAGAGGTGTAAAAGAAGGTACAATAAGACCTATTTTCTACAGTAATATGTTACATTTCATTACACTAGCCTAATATAGTTTATGTAGAAAAAGGAGGTAGATTTGAAAGCGAAGGGCTCAACATTCGGTAGAAAAACCAATTGAATGTGGTTGTTCACTAACGTCCATCCAAGCACGTCAAAGGAGACATATTTGAAGGTGTCTCAAGGGCTCAAAATTCACTAGAAAAACTAGTCGAAGGTGATCGTTCATTAATGTCCCTCCAAGAACATCAAAGGAGTAACTTTAAAGACTCTTACTCCCTCATATTAGATGATTGAACCTACAATATACAATATGAAGAATTAAAGGCAGAAAAATGATGTTATAATCTAGAGTAATGTTGTCTACAATGAGGACGTATAACATGTGAGTTAAGAGGAAAATAGAAGCAACATTGGAGAATTCCAATATCCACACCTTTGAAGTAGAAATTCGATGCATAAGCCTTTAGATCGATGCTCCTCAACTCATCCTAAAACAACCTACAAGCAAGTGCAATTGATTGAAAAAGGAACTATGGATATTACAAGGTTTAAAAAACCTCCAAAAAGGATACGATGAAGGAGTGTTATAAAATATGACCATGAACAAGGAGGAAGTGATACTTGTCACTTAAAACAAGACCCTAACGCTCCTCACTCATTCGCTCATCGTCAAAAAGGGATTTACAAGCTATAGGTTGGTGCAATTATCATATGAGGAATACTTATCCAAAGAAAATCTATTACCATTAAGGTTCCAAGAAAATCATTGAAGAAAGAGTGACATTTGGAACATCTATTTTCCACTAAGGTTCCAAGAAAATCATTGAAGGAAGAACCACATTTGGAATATTTATTTTCCACTAAGGTTCCAAGAAAATAATTTATAAAAGAGCCACATTTGGAACGTCAATTTTCCACTAAAGTTTCAAGCATATCATTGAAGGAAGAGCCAAAGAATCAATGCCTATATTACATTACATGCACAATGAATAGAACGTCAAATATTGAATGATTTAAGGTAAGATTTATTCCTCCCATAATATGCTTTCTCTTTATTGGGAGTTATAAGGTTGAAATTAGAGAAATTTAACTATATTGAAAGCTATATATTAAGGGGGAATAATATATCATATCAATAAAATATTTACATTATTAACATAGGAGCAATAAGGAATTCTACTGGAATTTATTTATAAAATACTTGCAAATATAATTGTGATCTAATTTTACAATATATGGGAGTTATAAGGGTTACTACATCAAAATGACTTATTGGAAATTATATACACTTCAATAAAAATCATCAGCGATATTTAAAAAGAGGTTATTAAAATATTTAGGCTAATGTTGGAAACCTATATATATACTTGTCTCAAACACATCAAAAAAGGATAAAATAAACACAACATTAAAACCTCTACATAATTAAAAAGTGCTTAGTTCAATAGGAGCAATAAGGGATAGATAAAAGTTGATTTTTGATATTTATAGAACCTTACAAAATCAACCAAAAATTGAACTATCTTTTCAAAAGAACTATATTATATCCCTAGGAAGTCTTAAGGAATTCTACAAAACTTGGTAATATCAAAATTGATAATAAATTATCAAGTTGCAAATCTATTGGAAAACGATAAGCTTTTACAACACCTAAAATTCAATTAGGTGTATATACTCTCATAACTAGGGAGACACAAGGAAGCCTAAAAACCTAAGGAACAATAAAGGTTTTATCAAAATCAAGCTTATCTAGTTAGGAAGCCACAAGTTGATAAATTTATAAACTAGGGAGCCACAAGTATGTCTACTTTCCAAAATATTGAAATTACCAATAAGAATGAATGCTTCGGAAAGGAGAAAGTAAGTGCCATAAAACTTGGAATCATGAATTTTCTCATGAAATATGAAGAAATGTTAGACCTAACTTCAAAATTAATCCATAGCAAAGCCTTAGAAGATAATTTTGATACTATGGAATGTTATATTCAAGCCCATATCAATGAAGTAATTGGCAATGGAAAAAGTGATATTCCACTTCCCTTAGACTTTGTGAGCATATTATACATGATATTGCTCATATATAATCACTGCAAGGATGAAAATGTAGAATGAAAAGGATTAATAGAACTACTAATAAAAGGCAAAAATGAATGAATCTTATCTAGAAATGTTTTTCAATCCTCATGCAACATTGGTACTTCAAGTTCTACTAACTCGAAATATTATCATGATGCCTTAAGTGGTTGTTCACAAGCTTTTGTACAGATTCAAGACAGGAAAGAAGAACCTCCCTTATAAAACCAAGCAATAACACAATTATCTATGAGATCATAAAAACCGAAATCAGAGGAAAAGCTAAAGATAAAGAAGAAGATGAAGCTGATAAAGGAGGAATACAATACAAATTCAATTAAAAGAAGAACCTTTAGCTATATCTACATCTTACTCTGCATAGTCTGAAGACATAGTAAGCAAAAAAAGAATCTAAATTTCAAGATCATTCAATGGAATAAGATCCACATTGAAGACTAAAGTCTTCAATACCCAAATAATTTAATATAGGGGTGTTATAAATTATCATCAATACCTTACAAAGTCCAATATTATTTCAATTGAGCTTGTTGTAGGTGCCTTTGGGAAACCTTTCCATCCAAAAATGTGCCAAAAAAAAGTCCCAACATGGAATTCTTGTATCCAATGCTTGAGGTTAGCACATTGTTTGTATTTCATGATATCCCTTTTCAAATTAGATCTCACCTCATGATGTAAATATTGCATATATTTAAAAAATCATCTACCATAATACTAGTTTTTGTAACTTAGCTATGCTCTACAACTCATCTACTTCTTGATGATGAGTTCCATACATAATCTGGAATAAAATTTTGGTCGTGCTTATATTTACTGATTTGCTATATGCAAATTCTACCTATGCCAACATAGTATCCCATAAATTTGGCTTCTTACTAACTAGACATCGCATCAAATTCCCAAGGCTTCTATTTACTACTTCGATTTATCCATTTATTTATGGATGATAAGTTAATTGAAGCTCAATTTTATACCCAACTTCTTCCACAAGGTATACCAAAAGTGACCCACAAATGTTATATCCCTATATGACACAATGCTCTTTGGCAAACCATGTAGTGTTATAAATTCTTGAAAGAACATGTTAGAAATATGGGAAGCATCAAGAAGAAATATGTCATCTTCAAGACTCTAACAACAACAACAAAAATATATTTGTTACCCTTTCGTTTTTTTGGAAATCCAAGAATAAAATATATATTGATGTCCTCCAATGGTCTCTCTATTACTGGTAATGGTTGATACAACTTGGTATTTTGGATTCTCCCTTTGCCATTTCGACAAACTCTACGATACTGTAAAAAAATTATTACATCTGCATTCATTCCTAGCCAATAGTAACTAGCACTAAGTTATCCCATTGTTTTATCTACTCCAAAATATCTATCTAGCCCTCCACTATGTTTTTCTCTTATCAGGTTCTTCCTAATTGATCCTTGTGGTATGCACAATTGTTGTCCATTTAAAAATAGTTCCTCTTGGATAAAGTAATCTAACCATGGCATCCTATCCCCTACAATAGGATTACTGCATAGTTTCCAAGATTTCTTGAAGTCCACATCATCAACATAAAGCTCCTTCATAGCATTGAAATCCACGACTTCAACTTGTATCATTTTTGGAAATAAATTTATTCTACTCATGGTATTAGCTACTCAATTTGAATGACTACTTCTATGATTTAATACAATTGAATATACCTACAAAAACTCCACCTACTTCATATGTATTTCATTCAACTTACTCTGGTTATTGAGAAACTATAAAGCATGATTATCTAAAAATAAGACAAACTCTTTTGGCACAAATAATACCTTCCATTTCTTTAGGGTTTGTACAATGGCATAAATTTTTTTGTCATAGACCAAGTATTTCCTCTTTGTTTCATTTAGCTTCTCATTGAAGTAGGTAATGGGCTTGCCAACTTGAGTCAAGACTCCTCCTATCGCTTTCCCACATGCATCATAATCCACCTAAATAAGCTTGTTGAAGTCTAGCAAAGTTGGAATAGTTGTTCCATTATCTTCTCCTTCAGGTTTTGAATTTTTTTTTGTAGTCATCCACTTAAATTCATGCTTTGCTCCTTTCATTTTATTTTATAATTGGAGCACAAAATTTACTAAAGTTTTTGATTAACTTCCTATAAAAACTTAGGAGACCATGGAAACTCTTAATCTCAAACACACTTCTAGGTGATGGTAAATTTACAATGGTCTTAACCTTCTGAGGGTTCATCTGTAACATTCCTTAGAAAATCACAAAACCTAGGCACATTAATTCCTCCTTCATAAAACTACATTTCTTCAAGTTGACTAGTAACTTCTCTTCCTTTAGCCTTTGCAAGAACAATCTTAGATGTGTGAAATGATTTTCCTTGCTTTTATTACATATCAAAATGTCATCCAAATAGACAACCATAAACTTGCCAAGAAATGGTTTCAACACTTCGTTCATCAACCACACAAAGTTATTGGATGCTTTTGTCATCCTCAATGGCATAACCTGCCACTCATATAATTCATCCTTTGTCTAGAATGTAATTTTCCACACATCTTATTCCTAATACAAATTTCATGATAGCCACTCTTCAAATCTATCATCATAAAATACTTGGCTCCACTCATACGATTCATCAAATCGTCCATACAAGGCAATGAAAATTGATATTTTATGATTATCTTACTAATAACCCTAAAATTTGTGCATATATACCATTCTCCACCCTTTTCTTGTGCAAGCATAGTTGGTACTACACATAAACTCAAACTCTCCCTAACTTTCTTATTACTTTTTTCATTCTAATTAAAAAATAATACTAAATTTAAGTGTTATTCTTAAAAGAAATTCATACTTCAAGACTTCTAATATAGCTTATATGAATTTTTTTATCCTTAATAAAATTAAATTGACATGTATATGAGTGTAAGCTTCGGCTTTTTAAAATTGATTAAAAGTTTGACATGTAAGAAGTAAACACTAAAATGTTATATTTTAGTATCATATTCCGATATAAGTAAAATAAACACTCCAAGTGTTCTGTAATTAAAAACTTCCTATTAAAAAGATAATCGTACTCCATGGGCCCGGAGAATCGACGTGATCGTGCTCCACGTCGATATGAATCTACATAAGAACCGTGTCTATTGATACGTACAGGGTTGCATTGGTAATATCATATTATGCATCGCCCTCAAACGTCATGTCCAACGTTTGTCACTTCTATTTTTAAAATACAGTAAAACAAGCTTTTTCGTTAAACATATATAGGTTACATCAGGTCTTCGTTTAATAAATAATTATCCCAGGTAATTATTTTTATTTTTATTTTCTTTTTCTTTTTAGAGGAACATGTGCCTAGCCGTAAAGGTGGCCAGAACCACTCTAAGTATATGGTAAGACTTAACGAATTATACAGGACTTGACTATTCATTTACACCATCAAAATGGTCAGTAGTTGGGATTTTGTTTATTTTTAAAAGTGGCTCGACGTAAGCAAAACATGAGTCCCCGCCACAGAACTCATCCAGGGTTTTTAAATCCTGCAGCCACTTTTTCAGTTGACAGTCAAATACATACCTATTTTACGTCACATATATGAAATGATTTGAGTGTTTATATATAAAAGTAATTTTGAAATATAATTAAAATTTATTTTGTGATGCATGTGTAGGATATTTAAGGATACTTTTAAGATAATAATTTATTGTTGTTAGGTAAATTATTTAAATTATTATTTTGTAAGAAATGTTTCTATAAATATTAGATGTTGGTATGCAGCAATATAACATCAAATATTTTTTATTTTTAACTTTTCTATGCTTAAACAAAGACATTCCTTTTCATTAATATCTTTTTACTGATTATTTAAAAAAAAAAAAATTAAATTTGTTAGATATCGATGAGGAAGGCTACCCCGCAGATGAAGACTTCCAAGAGCTGCCATGGACGAAGCCCTGGTGGCAGTTTCGAAATACTGTTATTTCCTATAAATTTGCTGAAAATCCAGACGGCAACCAAAAGCGAAACCTCCAGCACTATTGTCGACTCATCTGCGACTGTCATGAGAGTCCATGCTGGTGGTAGTGCTACTGCGAGAGTCTAAC